>OX104064.1:231139629-231158680 GCA_944474145.2 Dicrocoelium dendriticum | reverse complement strand
GTGCCCAAATAAATAAATAAATAGTTTATTCCTCGAACTGTCGAGACACACCAAGTCAACGCATGATCAACTATTTACATGCAATATTGCTTCGCAATAAACAAGTTGCTATGAAGTGTAGTCGGCAGTAAAGCCGAAGGTTGTACAGGCTGCGGAAAATTGTGTAAGTAGTCATGTGGGATAGAGTCTTCAATGAATGACTCAACGTTGAATTCTAGCTTGCAGTATGTAAACAGGTCAGGGCACTACATGTGTAATGAAAACGATACATATAGGCATGGTGTAACTTATTATTGAAAGTGTCAGGGCAATATTGAGTAATGATTCTGGTCGACTTGCCAGTAGGTAGTTCAGGGCAGTGACTTATTCGGTGGCGAGTCACATCCGCCACGTCGCAGTGTTGTTACACGGACATTTGTGGCTTTTTATAGGGAGAACGCTTGCCAGGCGAAAACCCACCACGTCCTGGAACACTGTCAGAAATTTGTCGGTGCACTAATATACAACTGGCAGACCAAGTTGTCGACTGATTTCACACTCAGATATCCGCAGTCAAATGACCTTCAATTTCCTCTGTTATTTGATCAGGTATCTTGGGCAAGGCCGCCATAATGGCTGAGGAGAATCGAGGATAGTGGCTTCACGAAGAATCGTCTTTGTGGGTATCCAGGTAGGCGAAATGTCAGTTTCTTACGTTTGGATTTTTCAGGAGTATGTACTGTTTTCAGGAGTGTGAAGTTCTCCAGTCCAGCTATCATCACTGGACAACGGTATGGTAGTGAGTGCAGTTGTATCCGTTTGTTGTACAGCCATGTGCTTCATAGGTCCTTATTGGTTGTCCTGTCCCGGACAAAAGCGGTTTCTCGGTCCTATCCCAGATCCCCAAGAAGTTCCGGACCTCGGAGAAAAGGGAAGGTGAGAGACAACCAAGGCCGCAACGAACAGGCGTGGAAACAAACATTGTTAAAATCCTATGTTATAACATTTAGAGTGGAGACAAATGATGTACAATGTGCAGCAATGATTGTGCTGAAAGTGTCTTTTGAATGTTTTTCGAAAGCAGTGGCCCTATAAGTTGGTTGCTACTATCTACAAGATATGCAGAGCGTTGCGCCATTAAGCAGCAACGCAGTATCAGTTTACTATGATGCGACTATTGCTTGGAAAGACAGAAAACAGAGTTCAGGGACCATCGGCATTTGAATGGTGGATAGACGGCTGGTGGCCAGCCTACATCGATAGAGATTCCAAGTTCTATTGGTGGTAAGTCAGCGGATAGATAGAACTCAAGCGCTGAGTAACAATTATTGGGTGATAAAGACAGAAAGACGACGCAAGGGTACTAGGGGTATGGTGCTAATGCCTATTGAAATAGGAAAAGCCTACGAGAGCTAACCTCCTACAAATGTAAGGGTCGAAACCTTTGCTGCAAAAGCGGACCCAGATTACTAGGCGCGAAAGGATTGATCGATAGAAGTGAAGTATTAAAAATCAGTAAAAGGAAAGGGAACGTGCGGAACAAATGTATATGTAGCTTCGTGCAGAGAAACAAGTCATACTATGGTGCTAAGAAAATGGTGAGTAATGAACACCTAGAAATGTGAAGCTAACGGGCGTCTGTGTGCTGACCTAGTGGAAGTGGTGAGCAACTAAGAGGCTAAGAAACATTAATTGACGGAAGGGCAGGGAATAGCCAAAATGCAAGCGTAGAGTAAGTTTGCTTAGCGTATCAGAGCAGTGATGCCTAAACCGCAGCAGCAAGGGTGCTAAGGTAATAGTACCAAGCTGGATAGTGCCAGAGAATGCTAGCCCGAGAGTTGGATGATTGCAGGTAATAAGTGCTAAGACAATACATCAAGTAAGGAATAAATGAACAGTAAGAAGAGTGAGGCAAACCAGCGGCGTGCGCTGAATCCATGGATATGCCTGCACGACAGAAGAGAGCAAACGAAGTCTTCATGAAGAAAGGGCAACGAACTGATGAATCCCAGGCATACGTTAAGGCTCTTAAATAGTTTAGAGCAAAAATAGGCGAAGACGCGGCGATGCGCATATAATAAGATCATGCTGTGGTGCTAAAGGAATAAAACCAGGGAAGACTGAGCCGGGAGAAGCCGGTGAGAATGCTGAACTACTATTAATTAGGTGTCATAGACGAATGACCTGTGCATCTAGCAAGGAGCAGCTGTGCACTGACCAGATGAGGTAAAGAAGGTCGCCAGACGAGAGCTAAGAAGGTCGAATAAAGAAGAACAGTAGACAGGAAATATGCAAGCGTACAGTGAGTTGATTGAGGGAGTCATATCATATAAAGCTGAATCACGGCGGTGTATAAGTTCACACTTCATGCCATGGTGCCGGGATACTACTACTTTGAAAAGAGCCTGGGAAAGCTAGTGCGCAAGTTTCTACTATCGTCTGTCCTCAGTTTGCTTGGGGCTAGGATTTAACTGATCCTTTGGCCATTCTCTCCACTTGTACCGAATTTTCCTCAATACCGTTAGCTTTAACGATTGTACTCTTAAGCTCGCCCGTCGATATGCGATCCGGAACATTATATACAAGTACTCTGAACTCCACATTGTCTCAACCAGGCTGCGGTGACTGCTTGTCTACGGATCTTGATATATTTAAGGCATGTGTAGGTGACAAAACCACCGGAGCTGAGTGACTAGTTGTGTTCCCTCTGCAAGCTCATTTGGCATTGGGAGCCTTCGTAGTTGTAGACACATGCTGTCCAAGCGGTTAGACGTTGCTCGTAGTTTATTGCTGGAAGCGCTAGGCGCTCGTTGGCTAAAACCTGTTTTGATGTCAGGATTTGTCGTAGCCCAACTTGTGCTTCTTTTCAGCAGGCGGAACGGAAGCTAGCTTAGCATTTTTGCACTGCGAAGTTGTTTACAGTTAGCTGTGTGAGGATGCAATACTGCCTCATCCTTTGCGTTCAGTTTGATGGGAGCGGCAAATTTGGTTACACGCTTCGTCAGTCGTTGAATCTGTAGGGCAGTCTCGGCAATACCATTAACCGCAATGCTTGCACGCCTAAATGCGTCCACCGGAGTATCTTCTGGAACAATGAATACTAATGCGTTACACAATCCATTCCCGCACGCAGCATTATGTGGTGCTAGGGTCGCCGCTTTTCTTATTTTCAAGGTTGGTGTCGGTGAACCCAGCTGCTCTGGTGAACCCGGTAGTGTGGTCCATATACGGGGTCTTTTGGCTCGAGGCTTAAGCGGCTTTGTTCTCTGAGTGTAGGTTGTGCTGGGCTTGCTTCGATCGTCGTAGAATTTTCCTTATTTGTCCGATCCAACTGAGCTTTTTAAAGGTTGCCTTAGGGTTGCATCAACCATTGGCCCTTCCGGTTTAGCTGATCGCGTTGTAACAGTAGCTGAGCACAGTATTATCTTAGGATTTTCCTTTATTGTTTTAGGGTTGTCTGCTTCGACCTATGTATGCCGTCGCTTTATGGGTAGTACTGGACCCAGGGTTAAATAAATAAATAAATAAATAAATATTTTATTCTCGACTATGCGAGGCACGCTCATGGAGGCATGATCAGATTGCAGGTTCTTCCAAGGAATCAAGCGATCTGGTATCCATATCAGGCGAAGTGGCAATATCCACATTACTTGAGCCACTTAGGTTCACCAGCGTCGGACAGTTGTCACAATTCGCCCAAACACATCTGGTCTGTGCAGAACTCACGCTTAGACTACCGTAAAGGCGTTGCAGCGCCGTTCTTGCTGGTACTAACTTTAAATCAAGGAACTTCGTGGGGTTCTAAATTACCTTTGATAGCAGAGAAACTTGCTAGCCGAGCACTCGTTATCAAGCTTGACTAAGAGAGGGCATTGGTTTTCATAACCATTTTTCTCAGCCTTGTACATCTAAGAAGCTTGTGTTCCAAGCCACCCACTTTCATTAGTATTGTAAAAATGGTGTGCAGTTTCAGGTGGTCTGGAACATTATACAGCACTACCTTATAAAACATTTTATCCTATCCATCACTTCTGTGCACGTCGTGTTAATGAACCTACCAGCCAACTCCGCTTGCTTGGCTTCCATACAGTTCTTGGTGTGCATCATAGTCGCCATGGCTGACAGTCTATCAGTAAAAGCTTCTATTGTGTTGAGGACCATTTTGAGATTCCCCACGTCTTTTTGAATATCGGTCATTTGGGAACTCAAAGAAATGATATCCGTTAAATTAACCGTGCACGGTAAAGTCGTGCCAGCTACGTTCCTGATGATAGTTTTAGATTTGGCTGGAGTACGCCCTATTGGTCTCACACTCTTGATAGTGACCATAAGACGACGTTCACTGACCATGTCCAAAGGAAGAGGTGATGGAAAAGAAAAGCTAACGGCAGAAAAACTGTAAGTTTAACGTAAAAGAATAAGTGAAAATCGCGATAAAATATACTCTAGAAACACCAAACGCTTTAAAGGCCTGAACTCTGCGGATATCCGGAGCTCGCTAGGAGTCGCTTCTTCCTTACAATATCTATTCTCTTGGATTGTCTGCAACACAACTCAGCTGGTTTGTTGACCCATTCTGTGTCACCGTAGGATCTACTAGTAACTGAACGCTTAATCCGAGCTCTATTGCTGGCCACTCACCTCTCTCCTAGCGCGCCGTTCTCCGTCATTCGTCTTACTCGCGTCAATTCTTCTTGGCAGCAGCTAGTCATTGTTGGCTCCATGTAGCTTGGAAGGAGTCACTCCTTTACTCTCCAACCTCCATATTACTCGAACACCTGTCTCTCTAATCTCCGCTCGCTCGTTGATTTACTCATTGAAACCGTAGGTATCCAGTAGAGGTCAAACGTCTTAATGATATGGCTACACCAGCCACTGATACATCCTTTTCTAAAGCCGCTATCTCTGCTTAGCAGCTGCTAGTCACCGTGGACTTCATTCAACTCTGCGGATATCCGGAGCTTGCTAGGAGTCGCTACTTCCTTACAACGTTTATTCTCTTGGATTGCTTGCATCACAGTGCAGCTGGTTTGTTGAACTATTCTGTGCCACCGTAGGTTTCGATAGTAATTGAAATCCTAATCCAGATGCCATTGCCGGTCACTGGTTTCTCTCCTAGCGCGCTTATCTGCCCTTCCCCGTACTCTCGTCAACGCTGCTTGGCGGCAGCTAGTAATCGTTGGCTTCCTGCATCCCTGTGCATATCTGTAGCCTGGAAGAAGCCACTCCTTTAATCACCAGCCTTCATTTTCCTCGGACGTCTGTCTCTTTAATCTTCGCTCACCTGTTGATTTATTCAATGAAACTAGGTTTATACTAGTGACCAAACTTCTTTATGACATGGCTACACCGGCCACTGATACTACCTTTCCTAGAGCCATTATCTCTGCTTAGCTGCAGCTAGTCACCATAGGCTTCATTCATCTTTGCGGATATCCGGAGCACACTAGGAGTTGCTCTTTCCTTACAATGTTTATTCTCTTGGATTGTTTACGTCACAGCACAGCTGGTTTGTTGACCTATCAGGACCCAATCAAGAGAACTTACTCTGGGAGGCGTTCCGGTTCATTATTCTGGACAACTTGCAGCTTTCTGGGGTCTGAACGGTTGCGTTTGGCTATTCACTTCTAATATTTGGTTCAACAACATATTACTGGATACTCATCAGAGACATTACGCGGTTCTACCGACGACAAATACAAAACCTGCCAGCATGTTCGCTTTATATTTTACCTACCGTACAAGCCGTGCCATTTCGTCAGGAAGTGACAGGACTCATGGATGATACAGTCCCACCCCACTGTGCATCAGCCAGCGAAAATTATGGGTGTATCCTGACTGCGACTAACAGAACCAATAGTCGGTCAATAAGAAGCATTGCTAATTGCAGCTTGTCGTTCAAATGCGTTGATGGAAGTGTTCCAGGACACGGTGGGTTTTCGTCTGGCAAGCCTTCTCCCTAAAAAACCCACAAATGTCCGTTTACCAACACTGTGACGTGGCGGAGGTGACTCGCCACTGAGTAACGTCTATGCCCACTGTTACACACTGGAATATCGGCTAATCATTTTCGATATTCTACTGACATGTACAACAGATTTACTCTTTCTTCACATATTGTCCCTACTCTAACTACTGTGCTAATTTTATTTACTCGACGCAAATTTGAAACCATTTACTGGCACTCCACTGTTGACTTTGCTCCTCATGAGTGCTTCGAATGTTTCTGTAAATTGTACAACTTTGGCCACAGTCAATTACGTGCGTTGTAACGTATCAGTTGCGCCACATAATTGCTTGTAACTTTTAATCATACTTGAGTTGGTATGGCTCGAGGAATGCTAGAATAAAATATTTAATTATTTATTTATTTAAATTGCGGGCGAAACAAACGGACCTCGGTCCCGGGTACACTTTTCCAAGTTTCCTTCTTTGTTATACACCTTTTCCCCACGCAATTTCCGCACGTGATACGTCCTGTGAAACGGCTGCTCGTGCTTTCGTTGAATCGTGGCTTTAATTTTTTGGTGTGCCAGCCACTGTCACTACTGGCAGAAGATCTCAATGAAGTTCCACCCTTTTCTGTGACTTGAGTCGATCGCTCGGTTGGACTCATTTTCAGACGACTGCCTATAGTCCTACGGCCAATGGCCTTGCTGGACGAGTTCAGATCCAGATGCAGATTCAGATGGACTGGAACGATAGAAAAATCCCTTGAGCGTTTCTTCTTGAGCAAATCAATGAGCCAGGAAATAGTAACGTGCTAGGTCTTGATAAATCTAAAACGAAACACCCGAAACACACCCTGATCGGCCCACGTTCCCTGCACTAGCAGTCCCCGCTGTGTAGATCACGTGAAGGAAGAAAGAAGTAGAAAGTAAATGGAAGATCAATGGGAATGAAAGTCATTTAAATGACACAAAAGAGTGAAGAGCATGACAGAATAAGAACTAAAAGTTTGAAGATGCTTATGCTCAGGAGAAGGGAAAAGTTTCGTGTTGCCACCCAAGGGCGTCTAACTGACGCTCGAAACCCTTACCCGTAAGTTCACTGACTACACTTTCTGCAAGCGTGTTCCAGCGCTCGATAACTCCACGCGAAGACCGAGTTTCCGCCCTGCTTCGGTCAGAACGCCGCTTATGCAGCTTCATGGGATGACCGCGAAGACAGGGCAACACAACCGGGCTGAATAGCCAGCTCAAGTCCGGACCAACCTTCCTTGTTACAATGCGTTAAGTAAGGATTAGGTCCCCTCAAAACCATCGGTAGTGCATAGAATACCTGCTTAAGCTAAGTAGACACTCGGGGTACGATTGCCCCCGTAACCCCTCGACCAATTTGGTACCTACTCTCCAAACCCTCTCAAGCTCCACTTTGTCCCGAACTAGACAGGGCGGGCAAACCTGGACGCAGTATTTCAGATGGGGCCGAACGAAAGCTGAGAACAACTTCACAAATATGTCGGCAGTTAAGATCCCGAAAGAACGGCGTATAACCCACAACATGCTGAAACTCCTACTAGCGGCGTTCTTCCAGTTGTCACCAGAATGCAAGACGAGGAATGGAGGAGGCCTTGGTCTACCTGGTTGGAGACAAGGGGAGTTCGACCCCACCGAGTACGTAGCTGGAAGCCGGGAAGGTGGCACCTGTACGAAGGAGGGAACACAGCCTAATTAATGGGCAGTAGCCACAAAGTAGACTAGTCCCAGAGTCTGTCCAGTGCATGCTGTATGGCCTCAGAACCACCAGGCACATTTGCAACATTCCATAACCTAAGGTCAACAGTAAAAAATAGGGATGAAACCCCAAACTCTCCAGAGAGATCGTTTACATTGATGGAGAACAGCATCGGTCCAAGGACCGAGCAATGTGGGACACCGCTAAGGACCGCTTGCCTAAAGAATAAGCTGCGGTTCACACGTACACACTGCTCTCTTCCCTGCAAGAACGCAGATACCCAGTGAAGTGGGCGGCCAGATACGCCGTAGGACCTCAGCTTATGTGATAGCCTCAAGTGGGGTACCTTATCAAATGCTTTCGAGAAGTCTACGAAAATCACATCCACCACGTGGCCATTGTCCACTGCTTCGGCCCAAGCTTCACCAGCAACCAACAAATTCGTCAAACACGAAAACTGCTTCCGGAATCCATATTATGCACTACTGAGTAGATTAAATCTATTCAGGTGACATTCCAACGAATCTCTCACCAGCTTTTCAAGCAGTTTGACCACGACGCTAGTCAGACTAACTGGCCTATAATTGGCTGACAGATTCCTGTCGCCATTTTTGAAGATAGGACAGATGACAGCCTCCTTCCATTCGGAAGGTAAGGTACAGCTGTCAAGTGAGTTCTGAAACACCATCGTCAGCGGTCCACTTAGTTCCACCGCCAACTCATGCAGAAGCTCCGGGTGAATTGAATCAGGTCCAGCTGCTTTGGAAGGGTTCAGTTCTTGCAGCAGTTTAAGGACTTGCGTTTCCATCCCAGTAAACTCAGTTAAATAAGAACCATCAGGTACTCTGGGGACAAATTCAACGCTAGTCAACGCGGCCTCACGTACAAAAGCCCCTGCATACTGTTCCTCAAGTACACGAGCCTTATCTGAGTCCGCACACGCACGAGTTCCATCGGCCCGCATCAAAGTTGGGATTACCGAAGTTGAACCACAGCGTCCCTTAACATAAGCGAAGAACATCTTCGGATTTTCCGAAGCTCCATCAGCCAATTCCTTTTCGTACACCAGCCGAGCTTTCCTTAAGTGTTGTTTACACCTATTTTTAGTCTAGCGGTATCTATCATAGGTGCTACTTGATGGAGCCGCAAGGCAGGTCCTCCAGCACCTAGCACGCTTCTGGAGCAGGCACTTGCCAGCGGTATCTATCTACGACGGCCGCGCTCGTGGCTTCTTTCTCCTCGCAAGCGGGATGTAGAGAGTAGACATTTCCGTGCGATAAGATTTAAATTTATCCCAGGCTGCCTGAACCGTATTAACCACCGAGATTTCGCAACGCAACCGAGAAGCCTTGATACGCCTTGCCTGGTAGTTATCACGCCATACGTTCGGAAATGGCTTAGCAATGCTCTGGTGACGCCTGGTCAGAGTACCCCTGAACTATAAACAGACATGATCACCAGCACCTAAATGAGAGCTGTAAGTGATGTCACCTACGAAGTCTAGTGACTTAGCACTTACTATATCCAAAATAGGCGGTATTAGGGCATCCATGTAGCTAGTGGGGAGGTCCACGAACCGATGCAGCGGTACTTGTAGCGCAAGCTCAAGCAGATCTGCACCGAAAGTACCTCCGCCGAGTTGCAAGAAAGATCTGCCCAGCAAAGGTCTCTCAGATTGACATCTCCAGTATAAAACACCTGTTTGCGGACTGCGAGTGAAGAAAGTCAAGTACCTCTGGACGCACTCCCAGGGTTTCTATACCCAAGTACAACCGTAAGTTGAGCTGAGGAAGTGCTAATCACTACCGAAAGAGTTTCGACAGTTTTAGCTGCCGAGTGAAACTCATAGTTACGTGAAACGTCAAGATTACGTTTGACGTAAAGCGCAACGCCCCCGCCTTGTCAGCCGACGAAGTGAGCACATCTAAATAATGCGTAGCCAGACAGATGTACTTCACCGCCCGTGATGTCCCGAGACAGCCACGTTTCAGCGAATGCAAGTATATCGGGATAAGACCCAGCTACAAGCAGACATATCTCGCACATCTTATTCCTTGGGCTCCGCACGTTGCTTAGCATTCTCTGAAGGTACTCGTAATGTCCAGCCCTGGGTCGTGCGCTAACAGCACTGGCACTGGTAGGGCGCAAACAGACCGTCGGATGACCACCCGAAAACCTACCAACCGCAGACCTTGTTCACCAGCCGCTGGCCTTGTTTTGAAGTCCTTAATGGGCACTATTGGCTTCAGCATATCCGTTAATGGGAGGTCTGGCGGAATGCCAACATTAGTCCCCTTAATTTGAAGGCAAACCGCAACAGCGCGTTGCGTTCCTCCGGGGTAGATAGGAATACGCGAAGGAAACGCGGTCGAGGGTTTGGAACGTTAACTTGGACATTGTCCAGTCTTGTCAGTTTCCTGACAGTAAGACAAGTAAACCCAGGCGGAAGAAGCTTCGTTATGCATATCTTAAGCCACCATAGATCCTTCAATGTACGTTCGGCAGGAAGTGCAGCATTGGATTCCACTGCATTACAGGGTATCACGCTGCTATCCATGAAGGAATCACCTCGATTGGGTGTATTTAACCCACGGGTTTTGGAATTTCCGTGAACAGAAATCGGCTTAGCTACAGGAAATGAGACTGGGCGCAAGTTATCAGATGACGTTGAAGCAATCGTAGCGTATGCCTTACGCTCCAGCTTGTTTGTCCCGTCATCCTTGACGCTTTTCAAACCTGCGCGAGGAGTACGGACACCTCTGCTCCGAGTTTTCTTCCGTCCTGCAGGCGAAGAAGCCCGTGGCTCAAAGTCCATGCCCGCCTCTACGACCTGTACCCCCGCAGGACAGGATTGGGAGGCTAGAGTAGGCACGGCATTTCGAGTAGCACGCGATGCGGACCTCTGGGGTTTTTCACCCCCTGCCTACACAACCTTAGGTGAAACTGAAGGACTTTCCTCACCAGGTGGTGTTTCTCGATCAGGCGGTCGCATCTTGAGCGACTTTTCACCTCTCCGTTTGTGTGCGGAGGATTTGCGCAATTTCCTAGCCTACATTCGCCTATACTTTTCTGGCACAGGAGCCCGTGACTCGCCCACCATTTGTGGAGGGGCAACAATGCCGTCCGAGGCATATGCGTCAGTTATCTCAATATGTACTGGAGCGTCCGGGAAAATGAACGACCCACTAACGGATGGACTGTCAGCAGTGGCACAGTCCTCTACAGAGTCCTCATTTGCAATACTCAGGTAATCCGTACTCAAATCTACTTTAGAGTTGAGCGAGGCAGGCCACACTAACGCCTTCTAGACCACTGTGAACCTGGATGCCAGTGCCATAAATTCAGTACAGGTGATAGCCGGGCACTTCGCGTTCTGTGTGCAACAATCAGCACACCTAAACAGAAGGTTTTCGCTGGATGATAGCATAGGGTACTGATTCTCTGGGAGGCCGGTGCAACATTTGCGATACCAGCGGAAGCAAACATCACAATGCATACCACCAGCTGAATCCGTAACTGGTCTTGATCAGGCAGAATTGCCGCAAGCTTCATTGGACTAATCAATCGCGGACCCAAAGATTCCATCCGCCTCGGTTTTTAGCAAGACGAGCACGTTTAAAGTGGAAAACCGAGCAGAATTTAAAACCGCTTACACAACCGTAAAAAAGGACCAAATAAATAAATAAATAAATAAATAAACTTTTATTCTCGACCTTGCGAGACACCTCTTTACAGGCGTGATCATGGTTAGCTGACAGTGTGATCAAAAATGTACAAAAGTACAAGTTTGGCATAACAGTGTATGTAAGTGTATGTATGTATATACGTATGTAATTGTGTATGAATGTAGCTTGCGTTTTTGAATGTGCCGCAGCACTTCTGACTGTCTGTTATCGTCAAGAATGTGAGCATAAGCGATTGATGTCCTTGGGTTGGATAGCACTTTCCGGATATCCACGGGCCAGTGACTTTATTTTGTGGCGAGTCACATCCGCCACGTCGCAGTGTTGATAAGCAGACATTTGTGGCTTTTTACAGGGAGAACGCTTGCCAGGCGAAAACCCACCACGTCCTGGAACACTGCCGCCGAACTATTTGCTGGAACGGGTTAAACCCGAACCACCCAGCTGGCACCACGAGGAGGTTGTTCGGCTAGCCAGCCTTGATCGGCTAGCCAGCCTTGTTCGGCTAGCCAGGTTGTGCAACGGGATTAAAAAGGGGAACAACCATAAAAATTACTAGTAAGCGTCAAATAGACCCGTCCAATAACACTTTAAGCCATCCAAGATATCTTGGATCAGAGGAAATTTGACAGTGGTCAAATTTCACTTCAAGTGTTTATTCAAACACCGTTTTGCACAATATTGCAGCTAGAAAACTCGCTCAGTATGGTACTTCAAAAATTCGAGTTCCTGCGTAGAACTCATGGTAAACAATGAGTTCGTCGACAACTGAAAGCTGCCAGTACAGCTAGTTTGCCTGATGCCTTTTGGTCTAAGCTCCTTCCAGCTATGCTTCTTGGTATCCGCAATATCGTCAAAGAAGTTATCGGATGCGGCCTAGTCGAACTTGTCCTTGGCATAACCCACAGACTCCCAGGCGAAATTATGCTACACTCACAAATAACCGGCGAAGTGAATCCCACGTCCTATGTTGAGAACCTGAAGCACCAGTCTCGATCTCTTAGACCTACCCCAACTGGAGTAAAAACACACGAGCAGCGTATAGATCCTGACTTACACGCTTGTCCGTTTGTCTTTATTCGAATTGATGCTGTTCGAATACCCCTGACACAGCCTTATGAAGGTACATACAAAGTCTTATCGCGGAAACCAAATTACTACGTTCCGGATAAGAATGAAGCCAAGGACCTTGTGAGCATTGCTGGTCTTTAACTCATGGGTTGAGTCAACTTTGGATGCTTCAGCAACAACCTCAACCACTCACGACCCTCATGTGCTTGGGCCGTTGCCCAAGGACACCCGCATGACAGATTCCCAACCCACGGATCCCTGTGCCTCCCAACAAGCGATCCTATTCACACACCTTCAAGTTGTGCTGTTTCATTCCCCTCCAAACTAGCATAATATATTCTATAAACGCTATATCGAGTGTTGCTTACGAGCTCAAGCTCTAGTGGAAGTTCCGCAATAATTGTGATTACGCTATAGTTTATCTGTTTTTATTATGTCCGTTACCAACCATTTTGTACCATCTGTTTAAATTCACAAATTTTGAATACAACCATTTCTAGGCGCTCGCTTTGGCTGGTTTCGTTTGCTGTTGCCTCTGCTTGTGCTGCTGCCATGTCTTTCAATTAGTCGGACTTATATCTTCGAATTGCTATTCGGCATCGGAATAGCATTGACTGAAAGAAGAACTAATGCAAGTGTGCTGATATTTCTTCTATTTTGTGTTTTCGCCTATGATTGTCTTTTGCTCCGCACTCGAACTTATTAGATAACGGTCGTCTACAATGCATACGCATGATACTAGATAATGCAGACAGCAATGGATAACTAAATAACTGGAAAAATGTAAAATTTCGTCAGTGCAAGGTAAGCCGGCGTAGACCTGAACATGTTACTGCTAACTGGGGTGATCGCTAAGCGTACAGATGTATTACAATTTATACAGGGGCTGACTAGACGGAGATTTCAATATACCACTTATCTCCTTGAACGACTAGGCTTGTCCACTAAGGTATAGAGGTTTCGTTGACAACGTCCACGCAAACAACTGGACCCAACACATTCACGATTTCACCAGAGTTTTAACCACCCTAGACTAAACTTTTACGAAAGTTGTCTCTGATACATTCGCTGGTTTATCAGACAAAACACCTGGATGCGACCACAAGGTGGGCAAACTCTTATTCACACTTTCTACACACTGCACCTCTTCTTGTTCGATCAAACAGTTTCGAAACTTCAACCATATTAACTAGAACAAATTCACGATATTAGTGCGAGCTGCGAACTGGGACAACTTGGTTTCAGCTACTGATGTAGACACAATCGCATAGTCCTATAACTAAATTTCTTCAGATGCCTAGATCTGTTTGCCCCACTCACTTGCAAAAGCCGATCAAATTGTCAGAGACACTAGCCAAGGCCAAGGGTGTACTTAGAAAGAGCAAGAAAAAGCGCCATCGATACGCCAAAACTAAGGAATTCCACATCCTTATTCGCATGAAAGAAATCCTACTCAACTGGCCAACTGCTCAGAAAACAGCCAACGTTGCTGAAGAGGATGTCGCTCTTAAAGCTAACGATAGAACCAAGGCACCCGCTCATCGACGCCGACAAAGAAGCAATTGAACATCTGCGCCTGTTGCCTCCCTGAGACTCTATGACCCATCCGCTATCAGTGATTCATCAGAAATATGTGAGATCCTCAACGGACAGTTCTGCTATTCTTTCACGGATGCTAACGGCACCTCACCAGCTGTGCCACCTAAACGCACCAGCGAGGCACTTGACACTACTAACTATGACCCAAGTTCTAGCACCCGAGCAATCAACTCACTCATAAGCTCATCGCATCATGGTCCTGAGGGCCTCCCCACTACACTGCTGATACTCGGTGACCAGGACGTTACAGTTCTACTTCTAAACCTATTCCAACTTTCCATGACCAACGGAATCTATGCAGCCCCTTGGAAACATGCCATCATCCTTCCTAAACCCAAAAATGGCAGTCAGGAAAATATGGAAATCTATCGCTCCATCAGTCACACGCCTATTGCTTCACGAGTAATGGAACGAATGGTCAAAGAAACCATGCTCACTTTCCTGCTTACTCGCGGCCTCCGCAAGCGACAACGACACGGGTTCCTGTCGTCTAAATCCTGTCAGACCTGCCAATGTGACGACCTCAAACTTGTAACGCAACAGATTGACAAGAAACAAGTACTAGTCATCATCGTTCTAGGCATGACAGAAGCCTTCGCCGAAGTACCATGTACAGAACTCTTAATGAAGTTGGAATCATACGGTATCTGACAAACTGCCTACATGGTTCTCACCATAACTTACATCTTGCTCATAGTCAGTAATGGTGGGGGACTTCAAATCATCTAAAAAAGCAGTCACATGTGGTCTAATTCAAGGAAGCATTTTAGGCCCACTGCTATTCATGCTCTATATCAATGAAATATTCCAGATTTTTAAACATGGGACACACTACCTATTTGCCAATGTCCTCAAAATTGTCTTATCATTTCATCCGTCATACTTGCACACCGCCTCCTATATACAAAACGACTTAAAAAATCTATCTGCTTGGTGCGACATATGAAAGTTGGTATTCACACTTTCAGAATGCAGTGTCCTCCCGTGCAGATGCACCGTGCCACCCAATGCCTTAGTACTACAAGGCATGCCGCTAGAGAACTGTCTAACAATACGGGACTTAGGCGTTCACTATTCCTGATTGCTAAACTTTGCGAAACGCGTAGTTTATTCTGCAGCAAAATCGCACTCTCTCACCGGATACATCTGCAAACCCATGCCAACTCAAGGACCTAGAACTGCGCTGTACAAAACCTGTGCCCCGCCTCTGCTAGAGTACGGCTCTATAGTATTCATCAACCTAAGAAAGTTCGAGAGAATAGCCCTCGAAAATCTTCAGCGTACATTCACAATAGCCTTCTGTGGCATTCAAGTCGCAGCTACCGTGATCCGTGCAACTTATTTAAGCTCGACACGTTATGGCTGCGACGACTGAAAACCAACCTCGCTTTAGTATATTCATGTATTAACAATCCTTATGGGAGTCCACTGACTCCTGTCACAGACTCATACAACGCTTCGTACCCCCTCCGTGATAGATCTCACTCCATTATCCTACCGAGAACGCGAAGTAGCATTCGCTCCACCTTCTACCTCGACAGGTACGCCCAGGTATGGCATAGGTTTCCTCTCAACGTAAGGGTATCGGTGAAACCAACCCAATTTCGCTTATATATAAGGAAAAACATCTCTGTCGCACAAGTTACTAGGATACTGAATATTAACTGTACGGAAGACGGGTCTTTAAAACCGGACCGGGCCACTTATACTCGCCTTTTCTTACATTCCTACACAGTCTACTTCCGGACGCTGAATACTACAATCTGCCTGCTTCCTTCAACAACCCCTTTTGTCCTCCCTCCCGTAGCTACCAGCCACCGTATATTGACCGCTGTTGTCATCTTTCAAACCTCCCACCTCTGGCTTGCTCGAGACATCAACCTCTGGTTAATCGCATCCCCATAACTGGCTGCCAACTAGGTGGTGGAGCTGGCTTGGTCTCAACCCTCCAAAATTCCATTTTCATCCTGGCATCTGGACCATCCCTACTTCATATTAAAGGGCTTCCACGAGGTTTGTGATGTAACATGGCTCGCAACCATCCCACTTGCTAGCACGCTAAATCATTGTTCATTTTAATCCCTTAGCCTTATGCTTAGGTCGCTGTAGCCTTCTCATTAGTATCTACTTAAGAATTCTTTATGTCACTGTATACTACTTCTAAACATCCGGTTTCACCGCAAAGTTTCGAAGCTTCATGCCTATCTCTTTTTAGCTCCAGCTGTTTAACCCTAGCACGACTAAGTGGCCTCAAAGAACTGTCCAGCTTGTAGCACACACACTTCATTTTAACAGGTTACCTTTTATTATTATAGCCACCTAGATCTGTAATCTGTCTATTTCTGCTGACTCTATCAACAGATCCGAAGGTATGTTCATAGCACCGCAGGGTCTTTGTAGACTTTTCCACTGCTCTTCAATAGATTCTTTTCCTTCCAGACTCCATTCTTTCCTTTCCGCTCCTTCTGTTTGCATTCCTTTTTCAATTGGACGGATAACTCGTTGGACCTAGCTCTAATCCAGCCTCGTTTGAACAGCCTCACTTAGACTTCCGAGAGGTTAAATATCTAGGCTCTGTAGTCTCAACTCTTTGTTACCCTCAGCCTGAGAGCTTCGTTCGAAATGCTAACTACCTTTTCATGTAGCCACTTTCGTCACGAAGCGCTTGCTTCTTTTCCGATGACACTCATTACTTTTATTCCCACCTTGCTTTGGTGGCCTAGCTCCATGTTGCTGTTTTATCCGGTTTTGTCTGAACAGTCTCGTGTTTTCTGACATCTCTCGGACTTCCAAGGTCGAAATGAGCTAGGCTCTGTAGATGTAATGCCTCACGACTCACACTACAAGAGCGTTTCTGGTCATGCTTCGTCATTATTATTTTACTACCCTCATATCCTTAACAAGTCTATTCTGCTGATGCATTCCGACATGAAGAATATGCCTTTCTCTCTACGAACCAGTATTATATTCTTGATTAATTGATCTCCTTCCCTCAGAGTACTGTGGCTAGCCGAAAAACCTCCTTGTAGTGCCAGCTGGGGGGTTCGGGTTTAACCAGTTTCGGCAAGCAGTTTAGCGGCAGTGTTCCAGGACAAGGTGGGTTTTGCCCTGGAAAGCGTTCTTCCTATAGAAAGCTACCCCTGTCTGCCTAACAACACTGGCGTGGCGGTCGCGACTTGCCACAAAATAAGGCCACTGCCCGTGGATATCCGGAAAATCCATCCCAACTCACGGACCCCAGTCTTCTACCTTCACATTGCTGACGATATCTAACGTTCAAGCTCGGCGCAGCACCATTACCAACACAACCTCACAGCTACATACACATTTAGAGAAGTACATAGTTAAGTAACCCCCTACACAAACTTACACCGTTATGGCAGACATATCGGATTTTTGCACATTCTTTAACAAGCATGGTAATGTCAAACTGATCATGACTGTAAAGGCGTGCCTTGCCTTGTCAAGAATAAAAGCTTTGGTTTTATCTAATGAGCAGGGCACAGAAGACCCAACAGTCTGTTCTCATCACCTCGAGAATATGTTTGTATATTCCACTTCTTAATAAAACATTTTCCTTCCAGACTAAATTCATTTTTCTCCGCGCTCCCTTCTTTTCATTCCTTCTTCCGATGCACAGATAACCCTTCCTTCCGGGCTTATATATAACCTCGGCTGACCAGCCTCCAGCTCTCTGACCGTTTCTAGACCTCCGAGAAGTAAGCGACCAAGGCTCTGCAGTCGCAACTCACTCTGTCCCTCTGCCTGAGAACTTCGCTCGGCATGCTAACTGGCTTTTCATAAAGCCGCTGTCATTCTGCAATCCTTCTTTTCTTATGACACTCGTTACTGTTTTTCCCACCTTAAGTTGATGGCCTAGCTTTATCTTGCTGACCTATCTGGTTTGTCTGAACGGCCTTCTTTCTGAACTCCGAGATCTGAACTTCCGAGATCTAAATGATCTAGTTTCCGCCGACGCAATGCTCTGTTACCCTCTCCTCTAGAGCATTGCTAGTCATGAGTCAGCCTTATTATTATTTCCCCTTTCTTCCTTAGCATGTCTATTTCTGCTGATGCTCACTTTTAGTATTCAGACTTTGCTAATACGACTTACTCTCTAAGAGCCGACATTCTAGTCTCGTCTCAATGGTCTGCCGACTACGGTGATCCCAATGATCAGGCATCGGCAGACCCAACGGTCTGTTCACATTACCTCGAGAATATCGTTGGCATTATCACTGCTCATCAATAGAGCCTTCTACTTTTCGCACTCTGTTCGCACTCCTTTTAGAATTTGGCGAAAAACTATTCGGGCCTGGCTCTAATCTAGCGTCGCCTGAGCAGTCTCCTGCTTTCTGACTACTTCCAGACATCCGAGACGTTAACGATCTAGGCTTTGCAGTCCCAATACTCTGTTCCCCTTATCCGGAAAGCTTTGCTCAGCATGCTAACTGCCTTCTATTCCGATGACACTCATTACTATTATTCCCACTTTAATTTGGCGGCAAAGCCTCATCTTGCTGACTTACCTGGTTTTGTTTGCATGGCCTCCTTCGTCCGGACTTCTGACATCTAAATGATCTAGTCTCTGCCAACGCAATGCTTTGTTACCCTCATCTTTAGAGCATCGCTAATAATGGTTCATATTTATTATTATTTCCTCTTCCTTCATTAACACGTCTCAGGCGTAGAGTTTAACAGGGCACAGTGAAGTACAATTACACGTGAGGCCTAGATGACAAAGGTATTACCCTACTCAATTAGAATCATCATACTGGATAGCTTGCTCTTCAATTAGCTTCCAATGGATCACTCAGGATTCTCAATCTATTATTAGTCGAGGTATGACTGTGATATATGGCAGAGCGATTATGTCCAAACAAATGGATCCCGATCCCACTATAACCAAATCGCTTTTTCGCATGTTCACTATTGAACAGTTCCAAGCATGGACATATGAACTATTTTCTACTGTCACTACAGTACCCATAAAATGTCTGTACAGCTGTATGGAACAATGGAACAATGGTATATTACGGGTA
>OX104064.1:231111508-231139132 GCA_944474145.2 Dicrocoelium dendriticum | reverse complement strand
TTGTAGAGGAATACGAGGTTGGCTTTAAGCCTTCGTAGCCAGAGAGGCTCCAGGCCAAGCAGTTTGCAGCGTCCTTGATAGTTGAGCGTAGATGGACCAAGTAGCTAGTGAGGAGGTCCACGAACAGATGCAGCAGTACTTGTAGCGCAAGCTCAAGCAGATCTGCACCGAAAGTACCTTCCGCCGAGTTGCAAGAAAGAGCTGCCCAACAAACGTCTCTCAGATTGACTTCTCCAGTATAAAACACCTGTTTGTGGACTGGGAGTGAAGAAAGTCAAGTATCTCTTTGGACGCACTCCCAGAGCTTCTATAACCAAGTACGAAAGTAAATTGAGCTGATGAAGTGCTAATGACTACCGACAGAGTTTCGACAGTTTTAGCTGCCGAGTGAAACTCGTAGTTACGTGAAACGTCAAGATTATATTTAACGTAAAGCGCAACGTCCCCGCCTTTTTGGCCAACGAAGTGAGCACATCTAAATAGTGCGCAGCCAGCCAGAGGTACTTCACCGTCCGTGTTGTCCCGAGATAGTCAAGTTTCAGCGAATGCAAGTATATCGGGATAAGACCCATCTACAAGCAGACATATCTCGCACGTGTCATTCCTCGGGCTCCGCGCATTGCTTAGCTTTCTCTAAAGGTACTCGTAATGTCCAGCCCTGGGTCGTGCGCTAACAGCACTGGCACTGGTAGGGCGGAAACAGACCGCCGGATGACCACCCGAAAACCCACCAACCGCAGGCCATGTTCACCAGCCGCTCGCCTTGGTTTGAGGTCCTTAATGGGCACTTTTAGCTTCAGCATATCCGTTAATGGGTGGTCTAGCGGAATGCTAACATTAGTCCCCTTCAATCTGAAGGCAAACCGCAACAGCGCGTTGCGTTCCTCCGGGGTAGATAGGAATACGCAAAGTAAGCGCGGTCGAGGGTTTGGAGCGTTTACTTGGACTTTACCCAATCTAGTCACTTCCTGACAGTAACACCGGGAAACGCAGGCGGAAGAAGCTTCGGTATGCACATCTTAAGCCACCAGAGGTCCCCCATTGTACTTTCAGAAGGAAGTGCAGCAGTGGATTTCACTGCATTACAGAGCATCACGCTGCTTTCCATGAAAGAATCACCTGGAGGGGGTGTATTTAACCCACGGGTTTTGGAATTTACATAAACAGCAATCGGCTTAGCCACAGGCAATGAGACTGGGCGAAAGTTATCAGACAGCGTTGAAACAATTGTAGCGTACGCCTTACGCTCCAGCTTGTTTGTCCCGTCATCTTTGACACTCTTCGTACCTGCGCGAAGAGTACGGACACCTCTGCTGCCATTTTTCTTTCGCCTGCTGGCGAAGAAGTCCGTGGCTCACCGTCCATGCCCGCCTCCACGACCTGTACACCTGCAAGACAGGATTGGGAGGTTAGAGTAGGAACCGCATTTTGAGTAGCACGCGATGCGGACCTCTGGGGTTTTTTTACCCCCTGCCTGCACAACCTTAGGTGAAACTGAAGGACTTTTCTCACCAGGTGGTGTTTCTCGATCAGGCGGTTGCATCTTGAGCGACTTTTTACCTCTCGGTTTGTGTGCGGAGGATTTGCGCAATTTCCTAGCCTACATCCGCCTATACTTTCCTGGCCCAGGAGCCCGTGACCCGCCCTCCATTTGTGGAGGGGCAACAATGCCGTCCGAGGCATTTGCGTCAGTTATCTGAATATGTACTGGAGCGTCCGGGAAAATGAACGACCCACTAACGGATGGACTGTCAGCAGTGGCACAGTCCACTACAGAGTCCTCATTTGCAATACTCAGGTAATCCATAATCAAATCCACTTTAGAGTTGAGCGAGGCAGTCCGGACTAACGCCTTCTAGACCACTGTGAACCTGGATGCCAGTGCCTTAAATTCAGTACAGGTGATAGCCGGGCACTTCGCGTTCTGAGTGCAACAATCAGCACACCTAAACAGAAGGTTTTCGCTAGATGATAGCATAGTGTACTGATTCTCTGGGAGGCCGGTGCAACATTTGCTATACCAGCAGAAGCAAACATCACAATGCATACTACCAGCTGAATCCGTAACTGGTCTTGGGCAGGCAGAATTGCCGCAAGCTTCATTGAACTAATCAATCGAGGACCCAAAGATTCCATCCGCCTCGGTTTTTAGCAAGACGAGCACGTTTAAAGTGGAAAACTGAGCAGAATTTAAAACCGCTTACACAACCGTAAAAAAGGACCACAAAAAGGAAAAACAGTTGTGCAACGGGATTAAAAAGGGGAACAACCACAAAACTTACTAGTAAGCGTCAAATAGACGCCATCCAATAACACTTTAATCCATCCAAGAAATCTTGGATCAGAGGAAATTTGACAGTAGTCAAATTTCGCTTCAAGTGTTTATTCAAACACTGTTTTGCACCATATTACAGCTAGAACACTCGATCAGTATGGTACACCAAAAATTTGAGTGCATGCTTAGAACTCACGGTAAACAATGAGTACGTCGACAACTGAAAGCTGCCAGTACAGCTAGTTTGCCTGATGCCTTTTGGTCTGAGCTCCTTCCAGCTATGCTGCTTGGTATCCGCAATATCGTCAAAGAAGTTATCGGATGCGGCCTATTCGAACTTGTCCTTGGCATAACCCACAGACTCCCAGGCGAAATGATGCTACACACACGAATAACCGGCGAAGTGAATCCCACGTCCTATGCTGAGCCCTTGAAGCACCAGTTTCGATCTCTAAGACCGACTCCAACTAGAGTAAAAACACCTGAGCAGCGTATAGATCCTGACTTACACGATTTTCCGTTTGTCTTTGTCCGAATCGAAGCTGTTCGAATACCATTGACACATCCTTATGAAGGTCCATTCAAAATAGTATCTCGGAAACCAAATTACTACGTTCCAGCTAAGAATGAAGCCAAGGAATCTGTGAGCATTGCTGGTCTTTAACACACAGGGTGAGTCAACGTTAGACTCTTCAGCAACAACCTCAACCACTCACGACCCTCCTGTGCTTGGGCCGTTACCCAAGGACACCCGCATGACAGGTTCCCAACCCACGGATCCCTGTGCCTCCCAACGAGCGATCCTATTCACACACCTTCAAGTTGTGTTGTCTCATTCCCCTCCAAAGTAGCACAATATATTCTATGAACGCTATATCGTGTGTTGCTTACGAGCTCAAGTTCTAGAGGAAGTTCCGCAATAATTGTGATTACGCTATATTTTATCTGTTTTTATTATGTCCGTTACCGACCATTTTGTACTATCTGTTTAAATTCACAAAGTTTGAATACGACCATTTCTAGACGCTCGCTTTTCGCTGGTTTCGTTTGATGTTGTCTCTGCTTGTGCTGCAGCCATGTCTTTCAATTAGTCGGACTTATATCTTCGAATTGCTATTCGGCATCGGAATAGCATTGACTGAAAGAAGGACTATAATGCAAGTGTGCTGATTTTCTTCTATTTTGTGTTTTTGACTATGATTGTCTTTTGCACCGCACTCGAATTTATTAGGTAACGGTCGTCTACAATGCATACGCATGAGACTAGATAATGCAGACAGCAATGGATAACTATATAACTGGAAAAATGCAAATTTTCGTCAGTGCAAGGTAAGCTGGCGTAGACCTGAACATGTTACTGCTAACTCGGGTGATCGCTAAGCGTTCAAAAGTATTACAATTTATACGGGGGCCAACAAGATGGAGATTTCAATATGCCACTTATCTCCTGGAACGACTAGGCTTGTCCACCAAGGTACAGAGGTTTCGTTGACAACGTCCACGCAAGCAACTGGACCCAACACATTCATGATTCCACCAGAGTTTCAACCACCCTAGACTAAATTTTACGAAAGTTGTCTCTGATGCAGTCGCTGGTTTACCAGACAAAATACCTGGCTGCGACCACAAGGTGGGCAAACTCCTATTCACACTTTCTACACACTGCATCTCTTCTTGTTCGTTCAAACAGCTTCGAAACATCAACCATATTAACTAGAACAGATTCACGATATTAGTGCGGGCTGCGAACTAGGACAACTTGGTTTCAGCTACTGATGTAGACACAATCGCATAGTCCTATAAATAAATTTCTTCAGATGCCTAGATCTGATTGCCCCACTCACTTGCAAAAGCCGATCAAATTGTCAGCGACACCAGCCAAGGCCAAGGGTGTACTTAGAAAGAGCAAGAAAAAGCGCCATCGATACGCCAAAACTAAGGAATTCCACATCCTTATTCGCATGAACGAAATCCTAATCAATTGGCCAACTGCTCAGAAAACAGCCAACGTTGCTGAAGAGGATGTCGCTCTTAAAGCTAACGCTAGAACCAAGGCACCCGCTCATCGACTCCGACAAAGAAGCAATTGAACATCTACGCCTGTTGCCTCCCTGAGACTCTATGACAAATCCGCTATCAGTGATTCATCAGAAATATGTGAGATCCTCAACGGACAGTTCTGCAATTCTTTCACGGATGCTAACGGCACCTCACCAGCTGTGCCACCTAAGCGCACCAGTGAGGCACTTGACAGTAATAACTATGACCCAAGTTCTAGCACCCGAGTAATCAACTCACTCATAAGCTCGTCGCATTGTGGTTCTGATGGCCTCCCCACTACACTGCTGATCCTCGGTGACCAGGACGTTACAGTACTACTTCTAAACCTATTCCAACTTTCCATGACCAACGGAATCTATGCAGCCACTTGGAAACATGCCATCATCCTTCCCAAACCCAAAAATGGCAGTCAGGAAAATATGGAAAACTATCGCTCCATCAGCCACACGCCTATTGCTTTACGAGTAATGGAACGAATGGTCAAAGAAACCATGCTCACTTTCCTGCTTCCTCGCGACCTCCGCAAGCGACAACGACACTGGTTCCTGTCGTCTAAATCCTGTCAGACCTGCCAATGCGACGACCTCAACCATGTAACGCAACAGATTGACAAGAAACAAGCACTAGTCATCATCGTTCTAGGCATGACAGAAGCCTTTGACGATGTACCATGTACAGAACTCTTAATGAAGTTGGAATCATACGGTATCTTTGACAAACTGCATACATGTTTCTCACCATAACTTACATCTTGCTCATAGTCAGTAATGGTGGGGGACTTCAAATCATCTCAAAAAGCAGTCACATGTGGCCTAATTCAAGGAAGCATTTTAGACCCACTGCTATTCTTGCTCTATACCAATGACATATTCCAGATTTTTAAACATGGGACACCTTACCTCTTTGCAGATGGCATCAAATTGTCTTCTCATTTCATCCGGAAAACTTGTACACCGTCCTCCCCCATATACCGCACGACTTAACAGATTTACCTTCTTGGTGCGACACAAGGAAGTTGGTATTTACACAAGCCAAATGCAAATGTCCTTAGGTACGGATGCACCGTGCCACCCAGTACCTTAGTTCTACGAGGTACGCCACTAGCGAACTGCCTAACGTTGCGGGACTCAGGCGTTTACTACCCCGGTTCACTGAACTTTGCTATCAGATAGTTTATTCAGCATTAAAAGCGCGCTGTCTCACCGGATACATTTTCAAAACCACGATTATTATCAATAGAAGACATCTCTAGCTTATTAGCATTGGTGGCACATCCATTAAGATATATAACATAACCTCAAAGTACTGAAACTCATGATGTTTCTCCAGGGAACGATTGCGTTATTCTGATCCAACACCATAGGCACTTGCATCCGACTCTCAGCTAAGAGAAATAGAGCTCTAAACTAGCAACTTAATGCACAGTTGTGTGCTTTAGCACCTGTGGCCCACCAATCGGTCATGCTTGAGATGGCGCAACCACCCAAAGAAGTGGTATTCTTGTCTAACCAAAGCGGAACCTAAGGTGTTTCTCACCTGGACACATTTTGTGAATTTTCTTACATTAGTTTTTTTAATTATTACTGGAAGACCACCCTGGCTCGTTAGTGTCAGTGATACAACCGTAATGACGTATAAACTAGCCTCAAAGAGTCGAAACTGGTAATATTTCTGTAGGAAATGCTTGCGTAATCCTAGTTCAGACTGGGCAAATGAGTTTTATGTTCCCTTGTCTTATCCATATGAACTCAGCTCATGCGGCTTTGGTATAATTTTCGCATCCACATCGGAGCATTAAAAATGTTGAATTCCACATCCATAGTGGCTTCTGCGGCCCAATATACTCTGAAAATCGCACATGGTCGCATTCTGGCTGTGGGCTAGCTACACCATATCCTGTGCTGTTCTACCTATATAATAATTCTTACAGCCTACCTCGTATTTCCCTAAAACCTTTCCGTCTGTTTTCCCAACTTTTACTACGTTTAATGAGAAAGTATGCTTTTCGGCCCACTGCACCATACTTCGCTACTGCAGCGAATTACACGTTATCTTAGGCATTCCCAGTTACTACCCCATATTCGGAACTTATTACGCCTGGTCGTTTTTTGTATTATTTCTTGCTTTTTTCTGTATCTGCTTCCAAAGCAGAACGTGAATTTAGCGGAGGCTCGAAAATGGCGCTATCCGCAGCCGACCGCTAAAAATGCAAATATCTCCATAACCACTGCACCTAGCTTAATTATTTTACCTTTGTCGTAACCAGCGCCTAGCGTTGGTCCTAGACCGTCCATTGTTGTCCCGTTATGGTTAACATTTCGGCTCCAAAACGGCGTTTATTCCGCTTGTTTGGAGATTTACACTTTGATATTCGCGCTAGGTTTGCGGTTCTGGTATGCTGTTTCTGGGTTATATTTTGGCTCCATTTTCCAATATTAGTGTATTTTCTTGTTAAGTAGGCCGGCCTTTCAGTCGCACTTTTCTAAGAAAGGCTAAATTGTTAGCCGCTACTGTTATTTCCCATGTTTCCACCCTCCACCCACCTGGTTTCCCTGGTGTCACTATCAGGAAATTAACCAGATTGGGGAACGTCCCTGTTGACACGCCAAATCCGCGACTCTGACTACTTCGTGTAGTCCTCTCAACCCCGGAGGAACGCAAAGCGTTACTGCGCTTTGCATTCAAACTCAAGGGTAGTGATGTCAGCTTTCAGCCGGACCTCCCACTGGCAGATCGACTGAAGTTAAAGGAAGCCATCAAAAGCCTCAAAAGCAGGCGGGCGGCTGGTGAGCAAGGCCTTCGTCTTGTGGGTTTTCAGGTGGTCAGCCGGAAGTCAAATTCTGCCCTACCAGAACCTCTTCTGGTAGCGTACGACCCAGGACTGGTCGTGCCGAGTTCCTTCGGGTAGTGCTTAGTAATGTGCATAGCCTAAGGAACAAGGTACACGAGGTGGGTCTACTTGTAGACAAATCTCGTCCCGACATACTTGCTATCACCGAAACGTGGCTGTCCCCGGATATCACAGACGGTGAAGTATGTTTGCCTGGCTACGCACTGCTTAGATGCGATCGCTCCATTGGCCGCCAAGGTGGAGGCGTCGCTCTTTATGTGAGTTGTAAACTCGATGTGTTGAGGACTTGGGTGTTCCAGTCGCCGGATCAAACTGTTGAAGCCCTTTTGGCTATTGTGTGCACTTCCTCCGCTCAGTTTACAGTTGTAGTGGTATATCGAAGTCCTGGTAGTATCTCCAGGGAGGTTATTGAATTTATTCGTACCCAGGCTGCCAATAGGGGTCTAATACTGGGTGACTTCAACCTCCCTGAAGTCTGCTGGGCTGATCTATCTTGCAGTTCGGCGGTGGGCACTTTCGGTTCGGATCTCCTTGAGCTAACATTGCAACTGCCTTTGCATCAGTTCGTGGACCTCCCGACTAGATATATGCGCAAACAAATTCCTTTTACCTTGGATCTCATTTTTGCGAAGTCACACGATTTCGTAAGTGATATTGCCTACGACTGTCCTCTAGGAGCCAGTGACCATGTCTGCATATCCTTACGATGTGCTCTAACTAAGTGTCATCAAGCTACCGCTGAGGCACGTCCAAATATTTGGCGGGCAGACTTTAACGCAATACGAGCCAAAGCTTCAGTTTTGCGTTGTACGATCACCGTGGCTGACACCGTTGAGACAGCCTGGGAGAAATTTAAAGCGTACCTCACTGAGATCTCTGCTCCCCACATCCCATTTACTAAGAGAAGGGTGACACGGGCGCAGCCTCCATGGATAGATCATACAGGTAAATATCTGCTCAGGAAGCGCTCTAAGTGCTGGCGAACTTACCAAGCGGCTTCATCAACCAGCACCTACGAAAGCTATCGAGCGGTTAGAAATGAATGTAAGCATCATCTTAGAACTCTTCGTCTTCAGTACGAGGAGGATTTGGCTAACGCAGCCGTAAAAAGCCCAAAGAAGTTCTTTGCTTACGTAAAGAGACGTAGCGGTACAAACTCGTCTATACCGGCTTTACTACGAGCGGACGGGAGCCATGGGCATACCGACTACGATAATGCCTGCATACTTAGCGAACAGTATACTGGTGTCTTTTCTCATGAGGCCTCTCTACCTCAAGTTGAGCTGGTCACTAAAGTTCCGGAGGATTCTTGCCTAACTGAAATAAGCATAACGGAGACAGAAGTCTTCAGGCTATTGAAAGGGCTAAATCCTTCCAAAGCTTCTGGCCCTGATTCAATTCATCCGAAGCTGATGCATGAATTGGCCGCTGAGCCAAGTGGCCCTCTGACATACATGTTTACAATATCACTCGACAGCTGTGCCTTACCTTCTGAATAGAAGAAGGCAATCATCTGTCCGATTTTTAAGGGCGGGGACAGAGTTCTGCCCGCGAACCATCGGCCTGTCAGCTTAACAAGCGTAGTAGTTAAGTTGTTTGAAAAATTGGTCAGGGATTCGGTGGAGAATCACCTGATTAAGTTTAACCTTCTCAGTGCGGCCCAGCACGGATTCCGTAAGGGATTTTCATGTCTGACATATTTGCTTGTAGCTCGTGGAAGCTGGGCTGAGGCAGTAGACAACGGCCACGCCATCGACGTGCTTTTCGTTGACTTCTCGAAAGCCTTTGATACTGTCCCACATCAGCGACTCTCATTGAAGTCGAGATCGTATGGGATATCTGGTGCCGCCCTTAAATGGGTTTCTGCTTTCCTAGAGGGGAGAGAACAGTGTGTACGCGTGGGGCGTAGCCTTTTGCTTAGACAAGCTGTTCTTAGTGGCGTTCCGCAGGGCTCGGTTCTAGGGCCGTTGCTTTTCGCAATTTATGCCAGTGACCTACCCCAAGATTTTGAAGTACCGTCGCTATTGATTGCTGATGACCCCAAAATCTGGAATATTGTGGATATCCTTGGTGGCTCTGAGGCACTTCAGAGTGCTTTGGATAGGCTCTGGGATTGGTCAACCTTATGGTTGATGCCCATAAATCAGGCGAAATGTTCTGTCCTCCGCATTGGAGGTGCTAGTCCCCCCACGCGCTATGTAGTTGGTGGAAGTGAACTCCCTGTTGTCATTCAGCAGGTTGATCTAGGTATCACCTATACCACATTGCTTCACTCTGGGGAAAATTGGAGGAAGGCTGCTTGTAGCGGGTTCCGTATGATGTGGTTTATTCGCCGCCCATTCGGTGTCCTAACGGCCAATATCTTTGTGAAGCTGTTCTCAGCTTTCGTGCGACCTCACTTAGAGTACTGTATCCAGGCTTGTCCACCTTGCCTTGTAAGGGACAAAATGGAACTGGAGAGGGTTTTGCGAGTGGGTACAAGGTTAGTGCAAGGATTACGGGGGCAAACGTATCCCGAACGTTTGCTTAGCTTGGGTATGTACTCAATGCACTACCGCAGAATTAGAGGAGACTTGATTCTCACTTACCGTATCTTAACGGGTAAGATTGGTCCAAATTTATCCTGGCTATTTAGTCCCGCCAAGCTGCCTAGTCTACGAGGTCACCCGTTGAAGCTGCACAAACAGCGTTCTGACCGGGTAAGGACGGAAACTCGCTTGTCGCGTCGAGTTATTGAACGTTGGAACTCGCTTCCAGCGTACGTGGTTAGGGAGTCTACGGTAGAGGGTTTCGAGCGTCAATTAGATGCTCTAGGGTGGCAGTACCAAACCTTCCCCTTCTCCTAACCGACTTGTATCTTCAACTTTCCCTTCGTTCTTTTTTAATCTTCTTCTCACCTTGGTATTATCATTATTTAGCTGACATTCCTCCTTTTCTTTTCTTAACTTACCCTTCACTCTTTTACTTCACATAAACCGGCCCGGCAGGGACTGCTGGGCAGGAAAATGTGGGCAGTAATTGGTTGGACAGGGTGTGATGCGGTCTTTGTTTTAGACTTTTCAACATCTCAAGCAGACCTGTCAATTCTCCATCCAACGATACGCAAAAGAAGGAACATTCACGGGATTATCCTATCGTTCCGGTCCCAACTGAACTTGAACTTGAACTTGAACGATCTAATTTTGGCTTACTTATTCCTTTCCATGACCCCGCTACTAATGGATGCTCAAAATGCGGTGATGTGACCAAAGAAAATGGATAAATTTCCTCTACTTGATAGTTACTAATGGAATCAGGCACCTCAAGGTTTGGCAGCGGTAGCCGGTGAAAAGCGCAGCATTTGTACATAAGCTACGGAGACCCAAACTACTGCCTTCAAAAATGTCGAGGCCTACGAAACGTTTGTATTTATCCCTGCTTTACTGTTCGGAAAGATAAGCACGATCAAAAGCAGTTGGTAACGATATTTCTTCTCCATGCATGAGCATGGATGTTATATACAATTTGATCTGATCCCAAGCAGGAACAGCATCTAGCGCTTGTCTAGAAATATACCTATATTTATTTATATAACCTAGAACTGCGCTGCACACAAGGTGTGCCCGGCATCTGCTAGAGTATGGCGCTATAGTATACACTAAGCTAAGGATGTGCGACAGCATTGTCCACGATAAATTTCAGCATACGTTCACAGAACTCCTTTTGAGGCATTCAAGTTTCGGCTACCGTCATCGATACAATGTACTTAAACTCGATCCGTCATGGCTGCGACGACTGAAAACAAACCTCGCCTTCCTATATTCGCTTATTAACATCCCTAATGGAAGCCCACTGACCCCTGTCTCAGAATTATACAACACTTCGTCCCTCTTACTTGATAGACCTCAATCCATTATCCTACCGAGAAAGCGAAGTATTATTCGCTCCAACTTTTGCCTCTACAGATATGTTCATGTATGGAATAGGTTATCTGTCACTATAAGGGCATCTGTGAATACAAACCAGTTCCGCTTCTATATAAGCAAATACCAGTGTCACAAGTTGTCCAGCTACTTAATATTAACTGTCCGGAAGCCTCGTTGTTTGAAAACTGACCAGACCACTTATAGTCGCTTTATCTTACATTTTCACACTATCACCTTCCGGACTATGAATATAACTATCTGCCTGCTTCCTTCAACCCCCCTTTTGTCCTTCAGAACATAGGTACCAGCCATCGGATACTGAAGGCTGCTGTCTTCCCTTAAATCTCCCACCACTGTCTGGCCGGAGACATCAATCTCTGGCTAATTGCATCACCATAGCTGGCTACCATCAAGTTGGTGAAGCCGGCGTGCTCTCAACCTTCCGAATTTACATTTTCATCCTGGCCTCTGGACCATCTTTGGTTCATACTGAAGGACTTCCAATAGGCTTGTGATGCTGCATAGCTCATAACCATCCTACTTGTTATCATTTTAGTTCCTTCGTCTTATGCTTGAAGTCTGTGTCACATTCTTATTAGTGTCTACTTAAGAAGTCTTTTTGGCACTATATGCTGCTTCTAAACTAACTGTTTCACCCTAGTATAGCTGTAAGGCCTTAAATGTTCATGCCTGTCACTTCCTAGCTCCAACTGTTTAACCGTAATATGACTGAGAGGTCTGGAAAGAGCAAGTAGCCTGTGGCTCACTCCCAATTCAGGTAAACAGGCTCTTTTATTAATATAGCCACCACCATTTATAACCTGTCTATTGCTGCTGACCCACGCGACAGATCCAAACGGCTATTCACAACACCACAAGAACTTCTTAAACATTTCCACATCTCTTCAGTAGATTCTTTTCCTTTCAGACTCCATTCTTTCCTTTTCGCGCTCCCTGTTTGCATTTATTTTTCAGTTGAACGGGTAGCTCTGCGGGCCGCGCTCTAATCTAGCCTCGTCTGCCCAGTCTTTTCCAGACATCCGAGGAGTAAACCACCTAGACTCTGCAGTCTCAGCACCCTGTTTCTCTTAGCCTGAGAGCTTCGTTCGAAGTGCTAACTACCTTTTGATATAGCCACTTTCGTCACGAACTGCTTTTATTCCGATGGCACTTATGACATATATTCCCACCTTGCTTAGGTGGCCTAGCTTCATGTCGCTGTCTTATCCGGTTTTGTCTAAACAGTCTCGTGTCTTCTGACATCTCTCGGACTTCCAAGGTCGAAATGAGCTAGGCTCTGTAGATGTAATGCCTCATGACTCACACTACAAGAGCGGTTCTGGTCATGCTTCGTCATTATTATTATACTACCCTCATATCCTTAACAAGTCTATTCTGCTGATGCTCTCTATTAGCATTCCGACATTAAGAATATGCCTTTCTCTCTACGAACCAGTATTATATTCTCGATTAATTGATCTCCTTCCCCCAGAGTACTGTGGCTAGCCGAAAAACCTCCTTGTAGTGCTATCTGAGGGGTTCGGGTTTAACCCGTTTCGGCAAGTAATTTGGCGGCAGTGTTCCAGGACATGGTGGGTGTTGCCCTGGAAAGCGTTCTTCCTATAGAAAGCAACCCCTGTCTGCCTAACAACACTGGCGTGGCGGTCGCGACTTGCCACAAAATAAGGCCACTGCCCGTGGATATCCGGATAATCCATCCCAACTCACGGACCCCAGTCTTCTACCTTCACACTGCTGACGATATCTAACGTTCGAGCTTGGCGCAGCACTATTACCATTACAACCTCACAGCTACATACACATCCCCACAAGTACATAGTTAAGTAACCCCTACACAAACTTACACCGTTATAGCAGACATATCGGATTTTTGCACATTCTTTAACAAGCATGGTTATGTCGAAATGATCATGACTGTAAAGGCGTGCCTCGCCTTGACAAGAATAAAAGCTTTAGTTTTATCTAATAAGCAGGGCACGGAAGACAAACCGGTCTGTTCTCATCACCTCGAGAATATGTTTGGTTATTCCACTTCTTAATAAAACCTTTTCCTTCCCGACTCATTTCATTTTTTCCGCGCTCGTTTCTTTTCATTTCTTCTTCCAGCGCACAGATAACCCTTCGTTCCTGGCTTATATTTGACCTCGGCTGACCAGCCTCCTGCTCTCTGACCGTTTCTAGACATCCGAGAAGTAAGCGACCAAGGCTCTGCAGTCGCAACTCACTCTGTCCCTCTGCCTGAGAACTTCGCTCGGCATGCTAACTGGTCTTTCATAAAGCCGCTGTCATTCTAAATAAATAAACAAAGTTTTTATTCTCGACAAGGCGAGGCACGCCTTTACAGGCATAATCATTATGACAACAATGCGCGGTCAAGAATGTGCAAGCATACGTTATTTTTGCCGTACCAGTGTATGTTTATGTAGGGGGTATGTAATTATGTAGCTGTGTGTGTGGGGGTGTGTAACTGTGCGGTTCCTGTTTGTAACTGTGCTGCTCTAATTTTCACTCTCATATCGTCGGCAATGTTCGAGTAGAAGATGGACGTCCGTTTTTTGGAAAGGATTATTCGGATACCCACGGGGCAGTAACTATATTTTGTGGCGAGTCACGACCGCCCCGTCACAGTGTTGTTAAGCAGACAGTTTCGGCTTTTTATAGGGAGAACGCTTGCCAGGCGAAAACCCACCACGTCCTAGAACACTGCCGCCGAACTATTTGCTGGAACGGGTCAAACCCGAACCACCCAGCTGGCACCACGAGGAGGTTGTTCGGCTAGCCACCTTAATTTGATGGCCTAGCTTCCTCTTGCTGACTAACCTGGTCTAGTCTGTACAGGCCCCTGCGGTTTAACCTTTCGGGCTTCCGATATTTAAATGATTCAGACTGCAGACATATCGCACCGTGAACCTCAGCTCAAGAACATTTATGGTCATGATTCAGCCTTATTATTTGCCTCCACTTCCAGCTTTAACATGTCTATTTCTGCCAATGAGTTCTGTTAGCATTCAGACCTAACTATTACGACTTTCTCTTCACGAGTCGAAATACTAGTCTCGTCACAATGATCTTATACCTTTCTCTAACTGTGACCCAACTGATCAGGGCTCGGTAGACCCAACTGTCTGTTCACACCACCTCGAGCATCTCGCTGCCCTTTCCACTTCTCATCAGTAGAGCCATTGCCTTTTCCAACTCTATGTTGGCATACCTTTTGCAATTGGACAGATAACGCCTCGGGCCCGGCTCTAATCTAACGTCGTCAGACCAGTCTCCTGCTTCTGACTACTTCCAGACATCCGAGACTTTAACGAACTAGGCTTTGCAGTCCCAATACTCCGTTTCTCTCATCCTGAGACTTTTGCTCAGCATGATAACTGCCTTCTTTTCCGATGACACGCATTACTTTTATTCCCACTTTAATTTGGCGGCAAAGCCTCATCTTGCTGACTTACCTGGTTTTGTTTGCATGGCCTCCTTCGTCCGGACTTCTGACATCTAAATGATCTAGTCTCGGCCAACGCAATGCTTTGTTACCCTCATCTTTAGAGCGTCGCTAATAACGGTTCATTATTATTATTATGTCCTTTTCCTTCCTTAACACGTCTCAGTCGTCGAGATTAATGGGGCACACAGGGAAAGAAAGACGAGCGGCTGCATAAAAACTACTAGAAGTGGTTAAAAATACTTTGTAGAATTGCAGGAAGGAATACGCGCTTTTGAGAGGAATTCCAAGGCAGTGCTCTAACCAGAAACGTACAAAATAACAAAAAACCTTAACGGATTTTCCTGCGTCAAGTTTGTTTTTTGGCAACAAAATGTAAACAAAGTAAATCGCAAAAAGGAAAAGCTATTTTTAAACAGGATATTGCAGTAAGTAGCGCAAAAGTGAGCTACTCTGAACAAGTTTTAACCGCTGATTACGTTAAAAGTAAAAGTAATGAGACTTGTACAGAAGTTAGCGAGTTATGCGCGATTGAACGGTGGTGTACGAATAAGGCCACTACTTTTTGCAAAAGGTGTATTCTAAGTGAGCAAACTATAACAAAGTGTCATTCTCCCAAAAAGATAGCGAGGCTAGCTCCATGGCATTAACTACATAGGTGGTTTATCCTCAGGACTATTCATTTTGAAAAATGAATAAGTAAGTGCTGCCGGTGAGAAACCGAAACGATAGCGCGAATAAATCAAAGTCACTGGAACGAGCTCACCAGAATGATAACTCAAACTGGAGCACGATGTGTTCTGGACCGGAGTCACCGATTGTTGGGCGGCACGTGGGATACTGGTCGGTAATGAATGACACGTAAGAGCCGTGTGAAATACTAGTCACCATAGAAGTTGGAGGCGACTGAACCTAACATGTATTACGCAGGCTACAGAGATCGGAAGCGCAGCAACCAGAGCAAGAAGCGGTGCAGCAAAATACACATCAAAACAGTTTGCGCCAACGAAAGTATCGCCAGTAAAACAAGTGCGCGTTATGAAGAGTAAAACAGCGGTAAAATCCAAGGTTGAAAACTACTTAAAGCACTGTCATACGGTACACTACACCAGCAGCGCCATCGCGCTCCCCTTTGGCTGCGAAGACTAAAGGATAACTTAAGATTGTTGCACCAGCTGCTTCACAGCGATACCCAGTGCAATCGATTCACCTTAGTATTGAATTACAATTACACGTGAGGCCTAGATGCCAAAGATATTACCCTATTATAACAAGATGCAGGACAAAATTGTGGTATAACTTTCGTCTCACCATATAGGTTTCTTGTGGAATCGGCTGCCAAGCACCATAGGGTTATGTAAAAATGTGCACTCCTTTCGCAGAAAGTTGGGGAGGTAATTCTACCTGGACACCATTGTATCGAAGTTTTCGTGAGAAAGAGCATTTAAAACTGCGTTCAATGTAAGCCCAGCTAACTTCTAGTGGGTGGAATACCACCACGTCACACAATGTAGTTGGTCCGCAGTGTCTACAACATACCCAAGCTGAAGACTTGCGTCCTAATGTTGCGTAAGCCAAAGCTACGGGGCAAATAGCGCGCCAGGAGTGCAGAAAAATCTTAGAAGCCAACTTGATGAGCTCTTGTAAGTGCATGCCATCAACTTGCGTCTACGTTTTTTGCAAAATAGTGTCACAGCATTGCAGTTGATGACAAATATACATATTATTAGTATTTTTATTAATATTTATATTATTACCTTCATGCGGTATATTGTTTTGACGAGACCCAATACTAAGATGGGGCCTAAATGTACTTCTGGTACAGTGTGCCTAGGACGGATAACATATGGTGTGCTCGACAGGTTATACACGGCTGGGGCAAGCGCTGGAAATTTGGAATAGGGACATTGGTTACCGGTCGGATCAGAATACGAGATAATGGTAACCCTGCACAATGAACAATGATTTATAACTGGTAGAAAAGCAGGTGATTGACATGTCTCGTAGGGTGTGTAGCGTGAAAAAATGATGGAGCAAGGGATAGTGGAGTCGTCAATTTGGGCGATTACAGATGTAACCGCACTGTCGTATAAAGGCAGTTTGAACTGAGAATGTACGCACACAAAGCAATAAGAGGAGTGGTTATTGAGCACATAATAGGCGATAGAAAAATAAAAAAGATAGCAAGGACAACGCTTATTCGTGTGCAAATATCTGGGGTCGACAAGATACAGAAATCCAGTTTCTATAGTAGTAGCGTTTATCAAATTTCGTGCAAGGTGTTTGGAGTGTCTCATTCTCGAATAGGTTTATGGCACTAATCACTGTCTGTTGTGCATTAATGCCAGCATCGGGTGGTCATGGGTTATAGCGCGTAGTGTAAATGTGACAGAGTATGGTCAAGGCGTTTTTGAAAACGGATAGGGTGGGTGCGTTAATTACGTGTTCCGGGAGGGCGTTCCAAGGCTGTGACACTCGAAGAGAGAAATAGTTTCGCGGACATTCCAGGCGGCTGTACTACGTGACTAACTTAAACTGGTGACCTCGTAGCGAGGTGTTTTGACTGAGTATTGGAACGGAATGGCACGGGTGGTTGGGGTTTCTCAGGATCTGGCACACCATTGTTAGATCGACCGTTAGACGCCGATAACGTCCGCTGTATATTTTGAGGGTCTTCAGGCTGAGTGGTTAGGGGAGGCTGGCCAAACCTCTGACCCTCTTCTTTGCCCTACGTTGTGCAGTATCGAGCGTGGTGAGATGGCGCTTGAGCCAGGGTTGCAACGCTTGAATAGCTTATACCGCGTGCAACTTCCCGTACGCACTAAGCATTTTTGGACAGACCGAGGGGTCAAACTTCCCGAAAGCCCTGAGAAGAAGGCCGAGGTACTGGTTTGCTTTCTTAGCTGCCCTTTCGGTCTGCCTCAGACAACCGAAATCGTCTTAAACTATCACGTCGAGATCGCACTCGTGAGAAGCCCGCTGTAGAATTTGTGATCCTAAGCGGTAATTGTGCCATACTCTTGTGCTGTATGCTGAGAACTTTGCACTTGGCGACGTTGAAATGCAGCATGTTCTCGATGGACCATGTGTGCGCTTTGTCCAGGTCCCCCTCAATATTGCGTGATCCTCCACTGCAGCAATAGTGCCCCATACCTTTAGGTCATCGGTAAATAGCAAACTGTTAGAAGATAGCACACTCTCGAGAACATTTATGAAAACCAGGAACAGGCGAGGTCCAAGTACCGAGCCTTGAGATACGCCGCACTGAACTTTGTTGGATTACGAGAGGTTGCTTCTAACCCTCACATTCAGGTGACGTTGGACGAGGAAGTCTCCTATCCAGCTCAGAACAGGATCGCCGATTCCATATTTCTGGAGTTTTTGGAGGAGAATGCGGTGGTCTAGACGGTCGAATGCGTTTCAGAAATCCAAGTAGGCCGCGTCGACTCTTACACCAGCGTCCACAGATTCCGCCCAGCTTGCACGAGCAATCATCAGATTAGTGATGGATAAGCCATTTTCGCGAAACCCGTGTTGCTTCGGAACGGGAATTTTGTTGTTCTCCAGGTACCCATCAAAGCTTCAGCTACAATGGACTCCATAATCTTGGAAATCACAGGAAGTAGTGTTATCGGGCGATAGTTTGCTGGTTCAGCACAACTGTCCCTTTTGTAGATAGGCTTGATGATTCCGTGCTTCCTCATCGTGGGCACGTGCATCGCGTTCAGACATCGCTGAAAGAAAATAACTAGTGGTCCTTCCAAACTCCTGGCAGCAACTTTCAACGCCTTCGGGCGAAAGCCGTCCGCACCCGGGGAGCTGAGTTTGCGCACAGACGTCAGTCTCTTCGGTACAGATGCGGAGGTGAACGATATGTGATTAAGCCCTGATGGCGGCGTTATCGGCTTAGGCAGGATGTATGATGATTGCGCACCTTGGAAAGTACGACCAAATTGTTGTCCAAGGACGTTGGCCGCCTCTTGTGCGGTTTGGGCTAATCCGCATGCTGTGTGCAGTGCGGGAATACCGCGCTTAATACGGCGCAAATTGTTTACGTGTCTGTATAGCAGTTATGATTGGAGCGAATCTTTTCCACTAGACCTTGTTAATTCTTCAGTTTATCCTCCCGGACGAGCTTGACACAGTAGTTTCCTTGTATTGTGTAGACATAACAGGTATGGTCATTCGGGGAGGCTATGTAAGTGTGCGATGCCAAGTCCCTTAATGTCATATATTTACGTGTCCTGCTCCTTACGCAAACTTGAGCCTTTTAGGCTGGCATATTTTGGTTTCAGATGCCCTTGCCACGAGCTTGGTAAATATGTTGACGAATTCTCCGCAGGCCACCTCAGGGGTTATTTCAGCTAAGAACGACCAGCTGGTTGCATCATTGAGGTCGGACAGGTCGTCATAGTTGGCTACGACATGATATTCCTAGGCATGCTCTTTAGTTTAATCCGCGTAGCACATGCTTGCGTTCCTTCCGTTCACGGTTCTTCCAGTATGAAACCTTCCTTAGCTCTCTTCTGTGGAGCAAACATAACTCGTGTGGTCTGTGCAGATCAGCACCAAACCTCTCCTTCCTAGACGTTTAAGTATCCATTACCCGCGCCCCGTCAAACGCCCATCTGTCACTTACTCGTCTGTGACAACTAATTAATTGTAGTTCAGCTCACTCTCACTGGCTTCTCCCGGCTCAGTCCCAGCGTGCCCCAGCGTGCCCCAGCGTGCCTTGATTATCTGCGCGTCACGGTGTCTTATCCTCCTATGCTCTGAACTATCTAATAGCTGTATTGTATACTTTCACTTCATCCTTTCGTTGTCCGTTCTTCAAGAAACCTTTATTAGCTCTCTTCTGTGGAGCAATCATAAATAACGCGGTCCGCGCACAGTTGCTCCTTAGTCTCACCCTTCTAAACGTTCAGTTATCCGTTGCTCCCTGCAACGTCTGTGATACCTGCTCATGTAGGAGTTCAGATCTTTCACTGGGATGTCCCGGTTCAGTCTACCTTAGCACTGATATCTTAGCACCATAACAGGACTTAGTATCTGCGTGCCCCTGATTCATATGCTGCGACGTCCTCAGTAAACTCAATGTATGCATGCATTCTGCCTGTTTAATGTCCTTCCTTCATGTTAACTTTTCAGCCTTCTCCTAGCATTCCTTCCTACCTCATCAAGTCAGCGCACAGCAGTTCCTTAGCTCTCTGCTCTAGACGTTCTCATATCTCTTAATTGTTGTAAATTATTCGGCTTTTTCACCTGCAAGCGTCCTGCTCTCGTAATAGCTTTCCCTGGCTCTATCAAAAGTAGTATTATCCCAGCAACCTAGCATGAATTGTGCACCTACGCACCGCAGTGCTTCAGCCTTATATGATGTGACTCCCACAGTAAACTTAAAGAATGTTTGCAGTCTTCCTGTCTGATGTCTTTCCTTCATTCAACCTTTTTAGAGCCTTTCTGGCGATCTGCCTTATCTTCTCCGGCCAGTGCACAGCTGCTGCTTGCTAGATGCTCAGCTGTCACCTACTCGTCTGTGACACCTAATTACTTTTAGTTAAGCTCTCTTACTGGCTTCTCCCGGCTCAGGCTTCCTTAGTTATGTTCCATTAGCATCTCAGCATGATTTGAATATCTACGCGTCGATGAGTCTTAGCCTCTTATGCTCTGAACTATTTAACAACCTCATTGTATGCTTGCGCTTCTCCCGCTTCTTCTGTTGTGTATATATCCATGTATTCAGCGCAAGCAGCTTATTGCCTCACATATCTAGATGTTCATTTATCCCTTACTCGCTGGATTGTGTTAGACCTTTTTGCCAGCAATCCTCCAGTTTTTGGGCTAGCATTCTCAGGCTCTCCCTAGGTTGGTGCCATTAGCTTAGCACCCCAGCTGTTGCGGTTAGGCCTCATGTTCTGATATTCTCAGCAACTTTAATGTACGCTATTCGCTGCCCTTCCGTCAATTAAACTTTCTTAGCTTTTTAGTTCATCACTCCTTTCATCTGATCAGCACACAGACACCCGTTAGCTTCTCATTTCTAGGTGTTTATTTCTCACTCACTAGCTACTATGTTTGTGACACTTACTCATGTATGAGTCCAACAGACTCACTGGCTTTTTCTGGGTCAGCATACACTAGTATCATTTTCTTAGCACCCCAGAATAACTCGTTTCCATGCGCGACGCTACGTATACGTTTGATCAGCACGTTCGCTTTCCTTTACCTAAGCTTTAGTACTTCACTTCTAGCGATCGATCCTTTCCCACCTAGTGTTCTGTATCCGCTTTTGTAGCAAAGGTTTCGACACGTACTTATGTAGAAGGTAAGCTCTCTCACAGGCTTTTCCCATCTCAGTCGGCCCTAGCACTATACTCTTAGTACCCTCTTGTCGTCTTTCTGTCTTGAGCCCTGGAAGATTTTTACTCAACGCTTGAGTCCTATCTATCCGCTGACTTGCCACCAATTGACCGTTGAGGCTCTTTCATCGCAAGCCATTTATACCTTCACTTACTTATTCTGCGCTTTCTATCAAAGTAGGTTGGCTACCAGCTGTTCATCCACGATTCAAACGCCGCTGGTATTTGAATTCTGCGTTCTGTCTTCCCACGCAATAGTTGCATCATAGCAAACCGATACTGCGTATTTTGCTTAATGGCGCAATGCTCGGTACTCCATGCAGCTGGTAGCGACCAACGTATACGGCCATTGCTTTCGTAGAACGTTCAAAAGACACTTTCAGCACAAACATTGTTGCACATTGTACATCATTTATCGCCACTCTAAATGTTATAACATAGGGCTTTAACAAGGTTTGTTTCGACGCCTGTTCTCTGCGGCCGAGGTCCGGAAGTTATTGGGGAACTGGGATTGGATCGAGAAACCATTTTAGCCCACAACACGACATAGTAACCCACAAGGACCCACAAACAGCATGGCTGTACAACAAATGCACTTACTACCACGGCCGTTGTCCAGTAATGACAGATGGACACGAGGCCTTTACACTTCTGAAAAGTATACATAAACCTGAAATATCCAGACGCAAGAAGCTGACATTTTGCTCACCTGGACACCCACAAAGACGATTCTTTGTGAAGCTCCCACCCTCCATGGGCCTCAGCCATTATGGCGGCCCTGAGCAAGATACCTAAGCAACTAACAGAGGAAATTAGAAGTCATTTGACTGCGGATAACGGGGGTGAAATCAGTCGGCAAGCTGCTGTGCCAGTTTTACGTTAGTATACAAACGGATTTCTGACAGTGTTCTAGGACGTGTTGGGTTTTCGCCTGGCAAGCGTTCTCATCATAAAAAGCCACAAATGTCCCTTTAACAACACTGAGACTTGGCGGATGTGACTCGCCACTGAATAAAATCACTGCCCACAACTACATACTGGCAAGTCGACTTGAATCATAATTCAATATTTTCCGGACGCGTTCAAAACTAGCCTACTCCCTGCATACATATATCGTTTTCACTACATTTATAGTGCCCTGACTGCTTACATTAAGTACGCTAGAACCCAAGGTATCGACATACATTGACGACGTTATTCTCATAATCACTTTTACAATTTCCGCAGCCTGTACAACTTTTGCTTACTGCCGAGTACATACATAGCAACGTGTGTGTTGCGAAACATAATTGCATGTAAAGGTTGATCATGCCTGGTTTGGTGTGTCGCGACAAATTCGAGAATATACAACTTTTTAATTTATTTTTATGTTTGTTTATTTTTGATTTATATCAAAGACCGCTGCAGGAGTTTGTAGCACAACCACTCCATTATCTTCGCCGACGACGTAAAAGTTGTATACCACTCTCACCTGGTAATGAATTATGCGCTATTAATATTATCTGTAAGGGCTTAAATCACTTGCAGTGTGGTGCGAACCGTAGCAACGGACGTTCTGTGCTCAAAAACCTCATGCCATGACCCACAAATTCTCTACATCTGCTGTCCCTAAAAGTAAACTAAATCACTAATCAACAGCATGCCATGAAAACAGACCTCCGCTTGCTTTAATTCATGAGCCTCAAATTCGTAGAGCAACTCATTATCAAGCGGCAAGACTAAGGGGAATATCTTTCACGTAAGCCGTCACATAAAAACCGCAGCTGAAAGGCTAGAGCTTTATTAGAACCACGTCCGTCCACAATTGGAAGATTGCCATTTTAGATGCAGAAACCTACGAATGTCGGACCGTGTTCTGCTTGAAAAAGCTTAGCAGCATGTTAAGAAGAGGTTGACTCCATTAGAGCAAGCGCTGTGTTAACGACAAAGGTGCACATACCTTACAATTCAGCCCCTTTGTCGAGGGCGCATTATCCTTAACCGGTGCTTCTTACATAAGCTAATTCATAGGAAGTTGCACAGTAATATCCCTTTTCTTAAACCATGGAGCGCATCTGAATCTATACTCCGAAACAAAAGCCATTCCATTACCTCGTTAAGAGCATTGAAGAGACTACGATCTCTTTGCTTCTTAGTTGTGTACGCGAGCATATAGAACAGGTTGCTTTACAGGCTAAGAGAAATCCAACTCCTGCAGTTATTCAGAAAGGAGATACAAAGCTTCCTGTGTGTTACTAATATGGAAAGCATATTTTATATCTATGATCCGCAATATCACTTCTTCGGAACTGACCTTGAAGTAGCTTAAGGACGCCCACGATATAGTACATGACATCTAAGCACCTTAAGCTCACAACTCGTCCACATTCACTTTGTTGTCGTCTCATTACCTATGAGATTTTAGCGGTATTCCACGTACTCATTCGCTTGGTTCTAAAATTAGAAACAGAGTATAAGGCGACTTTAGTTGTTAATAATCTCTGCTTGACATACTTGAGTTCTCCTACGGACAAGTCCGCCGTATGACTGCACTATGGGAAGAGTTGGCGCTGCCGCAAAAGCATCCTGGAAGGCCTAGTCGGCCGATTAACCCCATGCATTGGCTCTATCAATGACCTCATGCTTGCATCATATCCAGTACCACAATTACAACACCCGAGAAGTCTCAGACAGATCAGCCGCACGCATCTTACAGTTGCTTAGATTTTAATTCTGTATGCAGAAGGTAGTTAGCCATTCCTAATTTGTTCCCGAATGGCTTCGTTTCCCCCACTGACAGGTTGGTCCAATGGCAGCATGGACCACGTGGTTTCCACAACCCACCGGCTTCTCGTCTTGAATGGACCCTTAGATAATGTTGAACATTTCCGACAAACGTTACAGGCGAGCCTACCGACTGGCAGGGTTTCAAACCCGTAGGTATTCCTCATATAAGAGGGTAAAGAGGAAGCCATCCGAGCAGACACATTTACATTCTTACACCTTATCTACATATTCCTTCTTGTCTTCAGCTTTACCGTTTAGCACTTCCCAACTTCTTAGACCACTGTGTCCGTGGAAAAAGTATTAGGCTTTTGACCTTTGAGACAGTCCTTAAAAGCTCATCCTACAAGACCTAAGCCTTGAGTAAGATGTTGTAAGCGATGGGTGTTGCTGGTACACCTAAGATTCTCATTTGAATTTTCCAATCTACCTTCTAAATACCAGCTTCAAATGTACCTCTATTTTCCTTCATAGATGTCAGTTGTTAGCTGGCCTTAATTGATGCGTTTTCATTAAGCCTGTGCCCTAGTTACATTAATCTGCCGTTTCCAACTTCAATCGGTTAGTATACAGTAATATAATATATATCATTCATTTGGTTGACAGAGAGAGCACTTTGGAAATTATATGCCCAAGAAGCATACTTTTTGCTCTCCACTTCTCCTCTCTTGCCACTATCCTTAGCTTTATCTGGTATGCATATGCGTATCACTACTGGCATAACCAGTGAAGACGGCATGAAAATCAGCTCTGCTTCTTTAACTGCTTTTGCTAGTAAAACATTCGCTTTTCCTGATTTTATTTCTTTGTCACTAAAGCTTACCAACGCAGTGAGGCCCCTGTCCCCCTGGCTGGCTGGACCACCAGTAACTTTCGAACAGCACTTTTCTTACCTTGGCCGCCCGTGCCTTATTTAGCTTTTAGCTGGCTCCAAAGCCTACGCTGCGTTATGTGTAATAGTGGGCGAATCATTCGTTCCCACATTTTTGTTACTAGCCTACGCTTGATCTACCTTATCACTCTTTGCGTAGGGTTTTAAAACTGCTCTCACCAGGAAAACCATCAAAGAAATAGCTGGTGCGACAGTATAGCACTAGTTAACATTGCCACCCGGATGGAAACCGCTGGCACTCGCTTCAGAACTAAAGTTGGAGAAAATAGCTCGAAAGTAATCAAAAAGCTGCACAGTAGTGTGCATCAACACTTGAGGCATAATAATCCCTCATGTTCTTACAAGCCCAATCAACAGAAGTAGAGTTGGTAATGCCCCATCAACGCAGACCCAAATAGATTTCACGCCGCGAGACACTTTGTTAAAGTTTGCTAAATTTCCCAATACTCATTTCTTTATTATTAGCGAAATGTTCCTCTAGGTCACTGATGTTGGAGACATAGCCTCAGGAATATAGAAAATCGGCTCTAACAGATAAAATGTGCGATGTTTATCTAAGCAATGTGTGTATTTCCAGGCCAAAACGTGTCAACTGATCTTACTGATCTTGTATTATTCAGGTAGACATAGCTCAGGCAGCCTTGTTATAAACTTCAGAACTTAGTGGCTTAAAACATCCCAACCTCTATATCCCTAGCGGTTTATGTGGCTGAGTATCCACGGAAAAGTATACACGGAAGTTTCTGACCTTGGGTTAATTGTAGGTTGACCTAAATTTTCTTGATTACATAATATTCCTTACTGGCTTTCTAGTGTTTTCGCACAACATTATCGCTTAGTTGACTACATTTGCTAATTATGCCTGAAAAGTTTGCTTTTCGGCCACCTACGAGGTACCTAGTTGCTGCGGGGTAGTACGGGCTATATAGACCATTTTTGGACGGCTATGCCTATTTAGAACGTATGGCGCTTCGCTACCTTTTACGTTTCCTTTCTTTTTTTCTGTTATCTGCTCGCAAATCAGAAAGCCATTTTTAGCGAAATAGGGGCTTGGCGTTATTCGTAGACTGCCATTTATTTGCGAGTAACTCCGAACTAATGCACGTATTGCCTTATTTTTACTTTTGGTGTAATTAACGGTTTAAGCTCGTCATTAGCAGCTTATGTTGGTGCTACCTTATGCTATATTCTAGCCTTACGAAAGGTTTTTCTCCTTCTGAGATTTACTCAGTCTAAAATTTAACGCAAGTAATCAAATTCAGCGCAAGTAAACTTTGGGAATATTTCTTGTTAATTTGTATTTTTCTAGTGAAGTATGCCGCATTAGCATGTCTTAAAATAAACCCGTTTTAATTTTACCTGCTTTTCCCAAAAGTATGTTTAACCTTTTCGTATGCCTTATAATTCCTCCGCTCTTATTTCTTCCATGCGCTCACCAATAATTGTGGCGACTGAGCGGGCCAAAGTGGTCCAAAGCAGTTAAAGTGAAGTTATAGTGAACTGGAAGCTTTTCCAAAGAAAACCTGCACAATCACGGCTCTGCACAAGTTTCACAGCAAACAAAATGAACGTGCTTAATATCGTCCGAAGGAACCAGAAGAATTTCAAGGTGGGCGCCTACGACCCCATCAGCTGTACACCAAACAAGGCCCATACATTCGTAATTGCCAACAAGGAACATATACTGATATTTTACCTACTTCCATGCAAGCCCATAGGATTAATGTAAACATTGAGCTGATCCCATAAAGGCGCAGCCTCTAGCCAGTCTAGAAATATACCTATTTATTTATTATTTAGTGGGTGTTGTGACATGCTTGTACAAGGGCATATTAGCACTAATTTCATGCGTTTGCTTTGGCGTGTTCTTTGGTTGATGCCGAAGCCTCCAGACCGTGTATGCTGAAGTCCCGGGAGAGAATGTAGCTGCACCTGCTGTGCGTTACCGTCTTCAAAGCAGTATCAAGCGGGAATCCATTTCCGGAGTGGAGGTTGGTGGGCGGTAAACGGCATCCATGAGACAGGCGTCGTTGTGTGTCAGTCGGCGATGACAACGGAGCGAGTCGGTTTCGAGCTCATCGACTATTACAATGCTGGTCGCTGCGGTGGTAGAGAAGGACCCTACCTCTTATGCTGGGGCGGTTGTTCCGGGTAAGCGACATACCTGCTGTCTCAACCTCAGCATTAGCCACTTCTGGGTAGAAACAAATTTTGGTAGTGAAGCTTAGGTTCCAAGCATTCGCTATTTGACTTAGCCAAAGTTCGGCAAAGTTATTGAGGAACCCTTGAGCGTTAGTGTATCTACATGAAGGTTTCTAAGCTTTAAGCATTATTTTGGTGGTTGTGCAACTCATACGGGATGTTTCTTTGACCAGTGCGTGGCATGCGACTAATCGTCTTTTGCTGCATACTTGGCATAGGGTTCGACTTCTATTTTATCGTCCGCGTAGTTAGTTCTTTGTCTAAGGTTCTACGTAGAGCGTAAGGTGTACGGTCAATATACCGTTAGCAATGAAACAACAAAGTTCGGTTCAAATCTTCTGGGTTCCTACCTGTATTTGACATTCGGTGAGCGACGTTACTAAGCTAGTTCAGCATCCCCAGACTCTAGGCAGCTTTTGTTTCCGAGAATGGTCTGGACCCATAGATGGCTTAGACGTAGCTACTTTTGCTTGATAGCAATAAAATGAGGCTTCAGTGCAAGGTGGATTTTTGTAGGAACGCTTTCTTTTTGAGCCTACGCAGACATTTGGACACGGAGATGAAAACTGGTCTGCACGGAACTAAAGCGTTTCCAGTAAGCAGCAGGTAACAAAACCGAATTTGAAATTGCTCGTCAACGGTTTACAGTACGTAGCTAAAACAATGTCAAGGAATATACTAAACTTTTAGTTGCAATCGTTTCTCATAGTCGATTTGTGTTTAGAAGTGAACCATGTCTTCATACAAGCTTCCACGTTGTATATCTAGTCGGCTCAAGGTGCATTAGTTGGCTCTATACGACAGAAGACACCTTGACGTTATAGTGAGCAGAGCACACGAGCAGCTTGAT
>OX104064.1:231081952-231111009 GCA_944474145.2 Dicrocoelium dendriticum | reverse complement strand
AAGTCACTGCCCACAAATACATGCTGGCAAGCTTACCTGAATCCTTATGTAATATTTTCCTGACAAGTTTTCTCTACAAACGGAATGCCCAGCCTGTTTACACTACGCCCACTATAACCCAACTTGTCGTCATGTTTTGACGAATTTATACCTCAAGATTAATTTTACAATTTACAAAGCTTGGACAACTTTCGGCTTATTGCCGATTACATACATAGCAACGTGTTTGTTGCGAAACATAAATTGCTTGTAAACGTTGATCATGCCTGGTCAGGTGTGTTTCGGAAATTCGAGAATATACTATTTATTTATTTATAAGTAAATAAATAAATAAATAAACTTTTATTCTCGACAAGGCGAGGCACATCTTTACAGGCATGATCATGCTTAGCTAACATAGTGTGATCAATAGTGTACAAAAAGTACACATTTGGCATAACAGTGTGAGTGTATATACGTGTGTAATTTTGTATGAATGTAGCTTGTGTCTTTGAATATGCCGGATCATTTTTGACTGTTTGTTATCCTCAGGAATGTGAGCATAAGCGATTGATGTCTGTGGGTTGGATAGCAGTTTCCGGATATCCACGGGCCAGTGACTTTATTTTGTGGCGAGTCACATCCGCCACGTCGCAGTGTTGTTAAACAGACATTGGTGGCTTTTTATAGGGAGAACGCTTGCCAGGCGAAAACCCGCCACGTCCTGGAACACTGCCGCCGAACTATTTGCTGGAACGGGTTAAACCCGAACCACCCAGCTGGCACCACGAGGAGGTTGTTCGGCTAGCGAGCGAATGAATGCTGACGGCAATACGATGAGTAGTTCGTAAGAGTAATTACACTAAAGCGTTCATGATTCTACAGTCCAAAAGCCTTCAGAATCTAGGAAAAATGGTCACAGGGGGCCAAAACTGCCGTGCATTGGGTGTCGTTATGACACGCACGGTCTCAATAGTATACCAGTGCAAGCATAAGGTAAAGAGCATAGGAATAGGAAGAGTGGTAAGTTGAGCATACTAATGGAAGTACTAGTCAAGCAACAATTAGCAATGGTCCGAGTGCCGCCAATACTCAGGTACGAGCTCAGAGCGAATGAGACCATGCGCGCGAGGATAACTTGGATGGGCGCAATGAGTGTAAGCTGTGGGAATACAAATTGGAGCGCAGTAAGACAAAAGGCCACGAATAATAGGAAATAAAAGCAGGCGGAAAGTTACAGACGGGTCAGGTGAGAGAGGGTAACGACAGGACAGTAAAGCCGGACGTCCGAGTTAAAAAGAAATGAAAACAGAAAGCGAGAGAAGAAAAGGTTAGGGTCGGGGTGAGAAGGGTTTATTGGTAAGGAGTGGAAAAGCCCACGAGGCTCTCCGAGTAGTGTAAACAGGACCAATAGGTCAGCCGAACCAATAGAAGTGATGTCTCAGAAGTCCAAATAAGTTTAGTGATTACGAGGCCGACTAAGCGGTATTGGATTAATCGGCCCTTTGGGACTAGGTCGTACAATGCAGATAAGAATGAGGCTATAACAATAGAGTTAACTCTGCTGAGCCAATACCGTTTAGGGCTCGGTATCATGGAAGCAGTCAGAGATTAACAGACTAGTCCAGTGAGACAGGATGACGGCAGGGCAGTAAGCCGGTCGTCCGATTAATAAGGGGAATGAAAAGAGAAAGCGAGATAAGAAAAGGTTAGGGTCGGTATGAGAAAGGTTTACTGATAAGGAGTGAGGGAGCCAACGAGGCTTTCCAGGTGATGTAGGCCAGACGTCGAGTCAGCCGAACCAAGGTTTGTAACGTGGAATAACTCTAAGTAAAACTGGAAACAAGTGGCTGATCTAGCGAGGCTAAATTAGTCGGCGCGTAGGAATAGCACGTAACGGCGTCGCATGGCTGTCTTTGTGTTCACTAATTTTAACTGGACAAAGGTTGTGCGCGACCGGAAGTCTTTTTGGTATGACAGGAATTTACGGGCCGAACGCTCTGTATCAAACCTGAATAGCACGGGACATTGGTTTTTAATAGCCCTTTTCCTCAGTCTGGTGCAACTGATTAAATTACCTTCTAGACCGTAAATATCCATCAGTACCTTCTTGATGGTGTGAACTTTTAAACGGTCAAGTACATTATAGACCACTACCTCCGTGAGGCATTTTATCCGGTCCATGACCTCAGTACTAATAGCATTGAGGAAACGCATGGAAGTCTCGGAGCACTTTTCATCCATTACATTGTCAGGTCCATTGGGACGATCTGTACAACCGAGTGGAAACTCGGATATAGTCGAACAAATAAATAGGTATATTTCTATACCGGATAGAGACTGCACCCTTAACGGTTCAGACCAAACTTCCTGTCCAGCTTCTGTTCATCCAAAATTGTTGCACTAATTGGCAGTGGAACTCAGTAGACCTTGGACTAGTGTGTCTCAGAACTCGCTCAACAGCTGTGTCTCATTGTTCCTGGTTTTTAATTTCTTTAATGCCTTAATCCTGCCAATTAGTTTAGTATCTGTTTTTGATCCATTGTAAACAGCGTGAAAATTGATTATCTTTTTTGCGATCCTGTTGTACACATTGACCAGACCACATAGTTGGACTGCACCTCGAATCACCGAGGAATATACCATTTATCTATTTACCTTTCGCATGGAAGGAGGCTGTTGTCTGCCCGATATTTAAGTACGTTGGCAAACAGCTGCCAGCTAATTACAGGCCTGTCAGCTTGACTGGCTTGGTTGTTAAGCTACTTAAAAAATTTGAACGAACTTGCTTCCAGAAATTGTTGTCAAGGAGGCTACGGATAAGGGGTTTGAGCATCAACTAGTTGCTTTTAGATGGCAACACGAAACATTTCCTTGTTCCTGACTATTTCCTATCTTCAAACTTTGATTCCATTTGCTATATCTTTCCTTCTCATTGATATTCTTCTCTTCTTTTAACTGATTTCCTTCACTGTTTACCCTCGATTTTGCTTCTGCTTACTTACTTCACCCAAATGACAAAGCAGGGTCAACTAATGTAATGAACGTGGGCATTTAATTGTTGGACCGGGGTGCTTTATCGGGTGCTTTTTAGACCCAGCAAGCAGTCTGTGCACCCCTAGCAACTCCTGTATCGACGACCCGCTTACAAAGGAACACTTACGGGATTCATTCTATCGTTCCAGTCCTACTTGCACCTGAAATTGAACCATAGAGCTTACACGTTTACCAATTCAACAGGTAACCTCCACTTCAACGCGATATGTGCTTATAAAACCTGCTATACATGGACACTCATATATTTCGGAAAATTAACCATGCATGCTATCATTTATTTCATTGTATGGTAACATATACCTGCCTTGCTTAAGCGACTTTTACCAGTCAGTTTCCTTTTTATCCACTCGCGTACGGTTATTTATTAGGTCTTCACCTTTTTACCACCACGCAATTAAGCGTGCCACAATACAATTTCTAGCCTTATGGCGTTCCTGACGTCATTATACACACCTTCCGCAATAAACGAAGAACCCAGCTTTCCTGATGCACAACAGCCCGTTTTTGAAAACCACATTATCGGACGCAGCGGTCCGTAGAAGCATCTATCTGACGCTCCAGCGCCTGCCACGTAGTGGCACAGCATAAACTGCAAGAAACGTGGGCAATAAAAAACAAGTTGCATCAACTTTGCAACGTAAAGTACGACTACGTCAACTATTTTTCAAAAAGCCGGTAATATCTTTGGAAATGAGGTTCTTTATCACGTTAAATGAGATCATACTCTACTGGAAGGAGAAGCTGAAGGTTCATGTAATGGATGTTGTCTTGGAAGGTGAAGACTGCTCCGAAGTGCTTTGGTGTCGTATTCACGATGGATGTAGAGCCCTTCTTCCCGGTGTCTTCTACAGAGCTCCCCTGTGTTCTGGTGATCGTTTACTGGCCTCTCTAATGAAGCATGGTCGAAATAAGGATTGTTTATTAGTGGGGGACTTTAAGGCCTCTAATGATGATTGGGATCTTCTGCACTCTGCTGCTGCATCTGCCTCCTCCGATTCTACTTTTCTGGAAACAGTTCTTGAAAGCAATTTAATTCAGCATGGCGCGGCACCTCCTCGCACTATCCCTGGTCAGACGCCGCTATATGTCACTCTTCTTATCTTCCGCACTACCGCAGAAATTCGCCGGATGCTCCATATCCCTTCTGCGCAGATCTTGTGCTTGCGGGGATACACTCCTTATCTCTCCATCACACCTTCTTCTAGAATATCTGTGTCACTTACCTCCGATAGTTTTTGATGCATTCAGTAAGCCTATACTCCTACACTAGTGACCAAGCTCTGATTGGAATCGCTACATCTAGCCTCTGATAGTCTTGCCTGACGCCACCATCTGTCGGTCGACTAAAATTCGACACCTCTGTTTAGAAGTAGCTAGTGGTCATCGGCTCCATGCATATGCGATTATCCAGTTCTTGTTAGGAGCCACTTCTTATCTCAATAACCTAAATTCCTTTAGAATATCTGCATCCAATCTTTCCGCTGCCCTACCGCCAATTGACCCTTAGATCTCTCCTGCAGCAACAAATTTATGTTCACTTATTCTGCGCTCCCTATCATATTACGCTGGCTACTTGCGGTTCATGCACCTTGCAATCAACACCATTATTCTAACTCTCTTTGCTCTCACCCCACGCAATATTTGGCTCATAATAAACCGATACGTACTGGTACAACGCACTTGCCTCTGCGCAGGCGTTAGCAATCCACCCATACGGCTAATGATTCTATAGGATATTCAAATGGCACTTTCAGCATAATTCTTGTTGCACAATGTACATGCTTTTGTTTTAACTCCAAATGCTGTAACATAAGACTCTACCAATGTTTAACTCCATGCTTGTTCTTGCTGTCTTCACTCGGTTGTCCCCTCACTTTCCCTTTTCTCCGAGGTCCGGAACTTCTTGGAGATCTGGGCTTGGACTGAGGAACAGTTTTGCCCAAGACAAAGGTAACAACCGACAAGCACTTACCTGGAGCATGGTTGAGAACAAAAAGGACCCAACTACAACCACCACAACCTTTGTCCAGTGTGGAGAATTGGACAAATCTTCATACTCCTATACATTGTACATCCTAAAACTCCAGCCAGCAGAAAATTTGAACTTTTGCTCACCTGGACACACAACAAGAGGATTAGTCGCGATGTTCCTCTCCTCAACCGATCTCAACAATCATGGAGACCCCGATCAAATTACTTGTCCAACTAACGGAGAAAATTAGGAGCCATTTGTCTGCGAATAACTGAATATGAGACCATTCATCAAGCAACTTTGCCAGTTCAGCATTAATGTTCAAAATGCTTTTCGGCAGCGTTGCAGGACGTGGTGGGATTTGCTTGACAAGCGTTCTCCCTATAAAAAGCCACAAATGTCTATTTAACAATTCTGCGACGTGGCGGATGTGACTGGCCATTAAATAAAGTCACTGCCCACAACTACATACTGGCAAGTCTACTAGACTCATATTTCAACGCTTCCCGACACATGCAAATATATGATACTCTCTGTCTCTATGCACCGTTTTATTGCACTTATAGTGCCTTGACCGTTTCAACTACACGCGAATGAACCCGGAGTATGGTCGTGGTGCACAACTCCTTTTTAAACCTTGATCATGCCTGCTTTGGTGTTGCTATGAATTTGAGAATAAACTATTTATTTATTGTACTTTCGGTTGCACAACCGGATGTTTCTGACTTGAATGTTTGCCACCAATCGGGAGGAGTGACCACTGCCTACGTTTCTTTCACTGGACTACACGGTTGAGCATTCACAACCATTGTGGCTATCGTCGGAATTTTTGGCGTGCTGATTCAAACCGCTTGAAGACGGCCGCTGGCGAGCAGGATTGGAGTCTGCCCCAGCACTTAGACGTCTATGATGCCTAGAGCCTTGTTTACTCGAAAAGGTTGTCCCTTACGGGTGATGTCCCCATATCCAAACGAAAACCATTTACTAGAGGTTCCCCTGGATTGACCGAGAATTAGGATCGCTCATGAACCAAAGACATAAACTTTGGATGCGCTATGGGCCGTTGAGCTTGGAAACTGATTTCAGTAATTATACATTGGGCTGGAACGTATGTACCTCGGAAAAGGTACAAAACGGTAGCAATACTAAGATCATCTGGTTGAACATTCCAAGTCTATACCGAAGCTGCATTTCACCTACTTGAAAAGGAGCACCAGAGCCGGAAGTGGAATACCGTCCTTGCATTCCCACACTCTTAACACCGTGCTCCACGACGATGCTGATAATGCTAATTATTTTAGCCTGCCATTATTCATCGTTCTATACAACAAAGGTGCCGTCAGTTGGTGGTTATTCGTCCCTGCTCTCCGTTCTTAGGGATGTGGACATAAATGTTATTATGATATACACACTTTTGTGCGAGCTGGATCCAAACTCTTCCCTAGGACCTGGTGGATTGCATACTCCTTTCCTCACGGTTGTGGCCGAATATATTGTCATTCCTATCTGCCAGGTATTTCGGCGCTCATTTGAGGCCGAGCGTCTTCTACTTGCCTGGAAAGTGGGCATGATCAAGCCCATGTACAAATGAGGAAATCGACAACAGCCTACAAATTATTGGTCCATATGTCTAACATCTGTTGTCTGCGAGTTTATGGAGAGGATTCTTATGCGAACTCTCAAGCTGCATTTTCAGAAGCCAAGATCGTTTCAGCTGCGCAACATGGGTTTTGGTCCTTCGAATTCATGTATCATCAATCTTCTGGCAGCTCGAGGAAAGTGGGCTAAATCCATGGATGCTGGTAAACGGCTAGACGGCTTATTTGTGAATTTCAGTAAAGCTTTTGACAAGGTTTCACACAAAATTTTACCTGGCAAACTTTGCAGTATTGGTGTTTCAGGTAAAATCCTCTCTTGACTCACTGATACCCTGCATGACCGCGCTTTCCGTGTGCAAGTAAATGAGTCCCTTTCCTTCCCTGTAAAAAGACTAGCAATGTTCCGCAACGCTCTGTTCTTGGCCCTGAACTTTTTAAAGTCTTTATTGCTGACCTGGCGTCCGTAATATTTGCAGATTGTTTGATTTAAGCAGACGAGTTAAAGCTATGGATGGTAGCCTCCTGTCTGGATGCGCTGATGTACCGAAAACAAGGCTCGATTCGCTGCCTGATAGGTTGAGCAAGTGTCAATTACTTATAAATCACGATAGATGTTCCTTTCTTCCTATCGGTGCCTCCGAACCATTTGGAATGTATCATATCGGTGGGTTTTGGCTGCCATACGCTAATCATGGGAGGGTCCTTGACGTCACTGTTAACCCAGACCTAATACCGACTGAAGGTACTTTGAGGGAAATCGCTTCTGCCAACCGGTTGTTTCTCGCCATACGACGATCCTACTCTCTCTTGACTTCGGAGATCCTCAGTCTCCTGTTCACTTCTCATGTACGTCTGATTCTTGAGTATAGACTACCCGCTATTTATCCTTTTTCCAAATTTGAATGCAACTTGATGGAAAACGTTCAACAAAGCTACGGAGTTCCGACACCTGCCTTATTAACATCGCCTTCAGCGCCTGAACTTGCGCCCCTAGCGTACCGTCGAGCTCTCGGGGATTTGATTTTCACACGGCGTATCGTTAGAGGTGAACTTGGAGTTGAACGGTAGAGTTTCCTTCCACTCAATTCCTTCAGTTTGACTCGGGGTCATCATTGGAAATTGTTTCAACAAAGGAGACGTCGGGTCCTTTGTGACGTCACTCTGGCCACCAGTGTAGTAAAAGAATGGAATAGTCTACCTGTGTAGGTCGTTGCTGCGCGGTCAGTGGAATGTTTCAAGCCTCGATTGGATTTTCATTTGTTGAGTAAACTCGGACATTGTTGCTTCTTGTGTAAATGCAGCGGCTCCATTTGTACCAACGGAATGTCCTTATGGATTCGGTGAAGAACGGGAGGTGGCGGGGCTGGCGGAGGATTTTTCCTTCTGCTCTCTACATTCCAATGAGCCATGGATCTAAGGACCCAATGAAATAGCTGTTATTTCTTATTGTAGCCATGTAGGCTGCCTACAACAGCATCTTTCTTTAATGTTCGTTCTATTGCTTTGCTGCATTCTGTTTGCCGTTTACGTCAATTATGCATCGCAACAAAGTCAGTTTTGTTTGCCGTAGTAGCAAAAGAAGCAAGTAACATAGCGTCACGTAAGATCGCATCGTTTATAAATGCATGCGAGTTAAACGCCGCAAAGCAAGAAGCAAATGAATACGGCGAGTCTGGTATGTGGGGCATAATGTTCTTGACCGTTTAATTTAGTTAGCGAGACATTGAGTGCAGTGCTCATGTCAGTGTTGTTCGGGATGGTGGTAAGTTAAAGGTAGTAACGTTGCGCCTGTCCCACAAAAGTCCATGCATGCGCTTCCTTTTCAGAAGGCACCCTCTGAACCGGCGACCTACGGAGGAGGAAAACAAGCAACCTGCTAACTTATTTGGATACAACACCTCAACGTACGACATAATGCATTATGTCAAGCAAGCAATCAGGGAAACGCGTCACCAGCGACGACGTCCGTAATGTACGTCGTAGGGTGCGTGCGCCCGTGTCATGTGGGTAAAATGTCATGTGATTATCGCTAGTCAATTTGCGGCAGTCCTTACAGAGCATGGAACAGGATGGTTTCGTGCAACCGTTTCTGAAAAACGTTTACTTAAGCATGTGCGCTTTGCTCATAATCTGCAAGTTGAAATGATTTCGCTATTTCCACACGTTGTGTGCGTGGATGAAACGCATGGTGCAAACCGCCTTGAGTATCGTCGTTAAATGCTGCTACGGTTTCAATTTGTCCCAGTTCTTGGTAACCTACATGGAGTACGGCCGATCAGTTTTCAAAAGTTTGTGCGTAAAAAGCGTTCAACTCGTTAGTGAAATCAGTTCCTTTATTTGGGATGCCATGGGCCATGTTTTCTCCGTACGAACTTTCGTTATGGATAAAATGGCTGCAAAATAGCGCGCAGCGCAAGTAGTATTCCATTGTAACCTTCTGCTGTGCTGCATTCATATCCGCGAGGCCTTTCAAAAGCACGTGAGTCATATGAAGTGTTTTATTCCGTTCTGTGGACCAATAGCTTCCGCACACGTTATTTATTTACCGAATGGCTATAGTTGCTATGGAGACCGAGTTTGCTACTTTTCCGACATTCACATCTTTCCAGGTTCCAGCAGGATCTAGGCCCATTGCAGAAGACTGATCCTCAGTTTGCACAGTATCTAACATCCCACTGGATGTTCATCAAGCGGTCGTGAGCGAACTACGCTTAAGCGGGATTGGTGCATTTTGGGAACAACACTAACAACATTGTCGAGAATACCAAACTTAACTTATAGCAAATAAATAAATAAATAAACTTTTATTCTCGACGAGGCGAGGCACACCTTTACAGGCATGATCATGTTTAGCTAACATAGTGTGATCAAAAATGTACTAAAGGTACATGTTTGGCATAACAGTGTATGTAAGCGTATTGGTGTATATATGTATGTAATTGTGTACGAATGTAGCTTGTGTCTTTGAATATGCCGCAGCATTTTTGACTGTTTGTTATCCTCAGGAATGTGAGCATAAGCGATTGATTTCTGTGGGTTGGATAGCACTTTCCGGATATCCACGCATGCTTCCGACCGCCTTGCTGTGTCTTGTGTAAAGTGTGGAACCTGGCTGAGGTTTTACTGAAAGAATTTCAGATGCAGTGTAACTACTTCTGTGACAGACACCAGGTGTTTGAAAATGAAGGTAACGCCTATGTTCTGACGCTGATAGGCCGTCGAACAACATACTCTGGCACCCTGGTTATGCAGCAGCTGGCAACGCCCAAGTTTGGTACCGTGTACGCAGACATTGGAGCGGGACTGGTATGCCAACTTGTATGTTTCTACTTCCAAAGTTGGTTGTTCTAGATCACCACTATCGATCTGCCATCGACTGCGCAAATGGCACGTGTACCTGCTCATTTTTGGGGCACGTGTGGCTACCGTGCGTCCATTTACTGATGTTATATAAGGAAAAGCAACATCTGGTGGGTAAACCGGCGCACTTTATCATACCATTTTAGGAGACCTACCTATCCGTAGTTGCTGGTTATCGAAGTACAGCAGGTCGGAGGAGTCCACGTTGCTTCGGAATTTAAAGGTAGCGACCTCAAGGCAGCCCAATTCTAACGTAGCAAAACTGCTTGCTCGGCTTAAGTGCGTGGAAGACGTAAACCGCATTGCGGTATCCGGGTTCGTTGATAGTCTCAGTAAACAAACAGCCGAGCTTATAGACGTAACACCAGGTTCGTCTGTCGAAAGTGATAAACCACACTGCCAACCATCGCGTAAGCCACCGCGCTTGCAAGAAGCCGGTACATTGGCAACACTTCGCTTCGCTTGCGGTGAACCTGTTGCAGGTACGGGCATTCACTGCGCGCGCAACCGGCTACTGTACCACCGTAAATGCTTGGTGGATAACGAAATCGACGGTTGCTAGGTTTGCTTCGGGGACAAAGCAGCAGTTACACGTACCAAGCAGCGGTCATATAGCAGTAACGCACGTGAGTTGGAATCAAGTGATTTAGTTTTAGCTTCGCTCTGCACACCATCTCCGAATATAACGATAGCCTCCGTCCCATCTAGTTCCCCTGCTTACGAAGGCAAAGGGCTTTTAAATAGCTATTCACCTCCGCTCAGATACTTCGGATGGTTGTGACGTGGTACCTAGTTGCAGCTATGCATATCTGTCACAGCGTACAGACAACGCATCCGGTATGCATATGCGCTTACCGACTGACAAGAACACCTAGGCGTAGCTGCAGCCTATCTGCAATGCTGCATTTGAGTATGTCCTAATATATTGCTATCTGCATCCTCCTCAATGTAGGTCTGGATTCCACTGCAAATGAACTGTTTGCAGAAAAGACCACCTTTTTTAAGGAGGACCTTCATGACTTGTCTGCCAGACAGTATGTCCTGTGTCATTTTCATTAAACCACTGCAGCCGATGGTTACGAATTTGTTTAACTGCTTAAAGGCAAGTCTGTAAGAACGCAAAGTTGGCCCTTCTCAGGGCCACCACCTGTTGCATTTCCGTGTGATCCCCCTTGCCAACCCGATACAACTACTTGGTTGACGGCATTGATTGGTACATTCGGCAACTAAATCCGATAGCGGCTCTGTAATCCTCCCAGGCATGGCCCAATTTGCCGTTTAACTGCGCCTTAAATCCCTGTTTTCTTTGTTCATAATGCTCCCTTTTAGTTACAGTACATTCAACCCACTCTTAGTGATCCGCTGTGTTGACGTGATGCATATGACGTGTCCTGCACATTTGCGTGAGCACTTTTCATGGGTCTGAACAGCTTTTCAGGAAATTTGAGCTGTGCCGATACGTCTCTTGACCGTTCGGTTATCATATGCACGAAAGCACATCCGCATCGTCCCAGTGCTGTTAAACAGCTAGCTCTAGATGCCTCTTGACGGACATTCTTGGTGCTTTTGCAATGAGATTTTTGGCCAACAGTCTGAACGGGTACACGAAAACTTTGGTGATACGTACAAATGATCAGTGACTGGTGTTACTAGTGCTAGTACAATACATTTGTACTCTAGCGCTTCACCGTTGCACGGTGCCCGTGGTGTTATGTACGGATGCTCGTTGACCGAAATTATTGTACTTTTGCAATAACAGACCCTTGTAGGATAATGCTGGCACTGGCACAAGATGCATGTACCGCTATTTTTAGGGATTACGTGACAGAAATTTTTGGCGTTAAACTCATGAAAGAATATGTTACGCTCCGTCTACAAGCACTGTTACATTGCACTTTTAGTGCCTTGACTGTTTCAACCACACACGATTGAACCCGAAGTATCGTCGTGATACACAACTGCCTTTAAACCTTGATCACGTCTGATTTGGATTGTCTCAAGGAATTTGAGAACAAACTTTTTATTTATATGGCCAATTTGCTACTGTCACTATTACAGTTACCATAATATGTCTGTACAGTTGCACATACCTGATCTTGCCTCCATGGGCGGGCCACTCATAGTCGAGAATAAAGCTTTATTTATTTATTTGTCTAGGAAGATAGTGCACCTGCACATGGTGCATACGCTCTTCCGAATGCGAGTTTGATAACTGGCATTAACAGTGTCATTGCAGAGACCTATATAGGCTACTGTATCACTAGTGCACCAGGTCTGGGAAGATAAGTATAGATGCTCCGAGACCTACAACATTGCTGCTAGTGCTAAGAAACCTATGTATCTTGTGAAACCATAGTGCTCTCAAGCTTACACAATTCCGTTTACATCCTGGAATCTGGCTCATTTCCACGTCATCCCAAACGCCATTCACTAGGCTTGTGAAGCCACACGGCCCATAACCATCTAAGTTGCCAACCTGTTCATTCCTTATTCACATGCTTGAGATGCCTGTGGACTTGCATTGTTAACAGTACACTCAAGTTGTGCGCATAGGTCAGCTTTGCAAAATTGGTGAGACCCTGCGGACTGCCGTGTGCACTTCCTCTACTCAGTTTAGTTGCAGTGGCATATCGAAGCGCTGGATTCGAGTATTGGGTATTGAGTATATTGGCTATTGAGTATATTCTTACTGAGGCTACCAACAGGTGTCTATTTAATATCTGGTGAATTCAACCTACATGAAGTCTGCTACGCTGATCACATTAAAAGACGGAGCACACGGTTGCAGCCTCCTTGGATCGATCGCATCGGTAAATACCTGCTCATGAAGTGCTCTAAGTGTTGCCGAACTTACCAAAGGGCTTTATCAAACAACAACTACTGAAGCTACCAAGCGGTTAGAAATAAATGCAAGCTACATATTGGGACTGCTCGTCTTTAATTTTGGTTGGAATCGTATGGGATATTTGGAGCCTTTCAATGGATACGATGCCAGTGCTTAGTATGGTGGTACTGTGATGCAGCCATCAGCATCATTTAATGAAAGTTGTTTATTAAACCTACTTCTCCCATAGTGTATATCTATCTCTATAGCAACAAATTCTATTGACTTACCGCCCGTACAGCATCCATTACCTTTACACTTACAGATAGCACGATGTATTCGGCGCTCGACGACGGTTACTTTTCTGTTAGTGCAATTAAGCTTTGAGCTCATTGAGTGGTAGAGAGCAGCAGAGATGCCTCGTGACAGCTCCTTCAGTTCGTCATGAACCGGTATATCTACCTGTGTCTAGACAGCTGGGGTATTACGTTCATTATGTTATTTCACCGTTACATGTCAGCCTCTATTTCCCTTCAATGTATCATAATACAGCCACAGAAATTTCCAGACTATCGAGCAGAACCTTCTTCTCCACGCGAAAAGGATCCTGCCGGTATGCCTTAATGTAAAACAACCATTTTAACTGTCCATAGGCTACTAGCAGATGCCAACGAAATACCAGCTTATTGCTTCGTTTTTCAACGAAGGAACCATGAAATTGCGTGAGTTCTACCTATCAGATAGTAACTCATCGTCTTTCTGATTTATTAATGTCGCTCATTTTGCTGCCATCGGTTACCTATAGTACCCATCCTATCGGTGCCTTCAAACAACAATTTTCAGGTTAAGCGGACTAGAAAGTACACATCTTCAAGCGAGTCTAATCACGTTCATGCAGCCCCTCGGATAGTTTCGCCATTGGACTGGTTGTGATTACACTATATTTTACCTTTGTTTTTATCATTTCCGTTACCGTTCACTTTGTACCATTTGTTAACATTCAAGAATTTTGAATACAACGATTGCTACTCTCGGTAAGGGCTAATTTCTCTACTGGCGGGAAAGGTTTTGCGTCCATTGTCCTCGGTGACATGTAACCTAGTTTGTGTGGCTGCATGGTATAATCTTATTTCTGGTGGGAATACGGTATAGGAAATAAAAGATAATGGTATATGGATTTCCTTCCTGAAAACGGTTATGATAAACTAAAGTAATGACTACCGTGGTAGTTGAACGTCACAGCGTAAGCGCAAGCAGGCAAGTGGTAAATACAGTTGAAGTGTGAACGGATGTTTTATGTAGCAAATAACTGTGTTAATGCAATCGCTTTATGTATGCGAAGGTTATGCTTGCACAAAGCCACTGGAAAAAGTAACTTACCTCTATGGATAAGGGGTATTCATATCTCCTGGCTGAATATTGTATGCGTTGTACTTTTTCAACTCACGATGAAAGCGACGGCGCTTGATATGCGAAGTTGTAGTAATTGTAATGCAGAAACAGAGGAATGAATAATTGCATTGCAAGGATAAGTTGCTGTTGGAAGACACGTGATGTCATTGAAATGATGTATGGTCCAATAAGGGGAACATTTACGGAATTGTCAGAGGGATTGGGAATGTTAAGAAAGGATGGCAATGTGGATGATTATTGAAAGGTATAGTTAAGGCATCAGGCAACAGTATGATGCTAATGGGTAATACTGATAGCTGTGAGGTTACGTTTATACGATGTGTATTTGCAAATTTAATGACATATAATTGAGTTTATCCAAGTGTGCAAATGTAAAAGGAATGCAAATACCAAACATGAATCAATATGTATGTATATACAACGATATATATATTGATTCGACGCGAATACCGAAACAACTTTTATACGGTCAGCTGAGTATGGGGAAGCGGCATGCTAGGAAACCAAAGTTACGTTACCAGGACATGATTAAAGTGAGCCTCACACGTTCTAATCTTGATTGCAGATCATGGGAAACGAAGGCGGCTGATCGTGGTGCATGGCGCGATCTAATCACGAAGGCAGTTGCTGAGGTGCGGGAGAAAGCCCTCATGCATGCAGAGAAGAAGCGGCAAGCACCGATGAATTGTACTCCATCGACATCGAGCGCATGGTGCTGTAGAACATGCGGTCGCGAGTGCCTTAGTCAGGCGGGCCTAGTGAGCCATGAGAGATGTCACTCGGGACCACTGCCGAAGCGACGACGGGTCCCGCGGAGAACGTAGGCAGCACCGGCGCAGCGTTTGTAGGCACGCTGAATTCCATTTACTAACCGCATGCTTGCATGCTAAGTCTCTTTATTTCAGGTGGGTTTTCGGTTCTCTTCTTATGCCTTTCTTTCTCATATCAACGTCTAGTGGGCCATGCGCTGTGCCATTTGGGGCCACTACAGAAGCGACGACGGGTCCCGCAGTGAATTACGACGAGCCGGCGCAGCGTTTGTAGGCACGCTGAATTCGATTTACTAACCGCGTGCTTGCATGCTAAGTCTCTTTATTTCAGGTGGTGGGTTTACAGTTTGTGCCTTAATGCTTTTCTTTCTCATATGAATATCTCCATGTACTCTATTCCATTAACTTGCACACATCGCTTCAGCCAATTGTATTCGATTACCATAACATTTTTGTGTTCGTGGCATTCCGTGAACTATACTTCCTGACCTCGTGCACTTAGCAAGGATTTGTTTGTAAACAACTTATTACATATGCTATTTAATTAAGGTTTATGTCACCGTTTCCTTATGCATTAATCGAGTTTTTCTCTTTTTCTCTTTTTCTTTCCTCACATCTCAAGTGTTTGGCTGTTGCTTGATATCCCCGGTGTGGCTGCGCTTGATGTGCATGTTGACAAGGTGCCTACCTGTCTATTACCCACTACCTCGTCCATACTGGCTCCAGGAGACAGTTGGTCGTTGCTGGAGGGGACGGGATGCACGGTCCTTGTGGCCGTGTTAGGCTCGAAGAGTGGTTCCATGCACTCAGCATGGAGCGGACTACGGTCCAGCCACCGCCTTGTGTGCGCTTGATTCCCAAATACAGTGTGCTTGTGTTTGCCTGTGAAGGAGTGTGGACCGGCTCCGTTGATGAAACGTGGCTCCCATCCACATGCCCCCCGGTCTTATTCCCGGGTTTACACTGGATATGGGGTGTGTGGTTGGAGCTGTGGGTGGTGCAGCGCAAGCCATCCATGGTCCCTCTGTAGGCGCAGGCGTCCTGTGGCTTGCCACAGTGACAGGCAAATCCGAAACCGGATGCCGCCAACCATATATATATGTATATATATATATACATGAGGAGCGTCCGACTATTTCTGCTGGGTCATTTCAACGCGCGCGTTGGGCGTGATGCATCGGTGTGGACGGATGGTATCGGTTCACATGGCATTGGTTCAGCGTATGCTGCCGGTGCCACGCTGCTAGCACTGTGTGTCACTCACGGTCTGATGAGCACGAACACTTGTTTTGCACTGAGTACGAGTGATACAGCAACTTGGACGCACCCACGGGTTGGTCACGTTCACCTGCTCGACTAGATCATCCTATCTCAGCGTGATATGCGTGAAGTGTGCATGACGCCGTATTGCGTGGAGCTGAGTGTGGTACTACACACAGTCTAGTGCGCACCAAAATGTACATATATTTTCATATATCTATGTATTGCACTCCCGCCGTGAAGGGGCGTAAATTTAACATTCTCTTCCTCGGTACTGAGCTGGAGAAAGCGATAGCTGCACGCATGTGTGGTTTGGACTAATTAGCCACAGTGGGCGACCTGTAGCGACGCATTCGCGACCACGTGACAGCTGCTGCCAAAGAGACCATCGGGCGCGAACACTCTAAGCCGACTGATTGCTTTGGTGAGAACCATGCGAGGACTGGCACATTGGTGTCTGGTAAGAATGCAGCATTTCCTACACAGGTGGCAGACCCTAGTGACGTGGGGTAGAAGAGTCAGCTCCGCTAACTTCAACGGCGACTGACCCGAGAGCTCCGTCGCATAAAAAATGCATGTTGGACGGAGAAGGCGAAGCAGATAGAATGCTACGCCGAACGCCGCTAACGCAAGGCATTATTTTACTCCTTGAAGGCAGTGTACGGACCGAGATTGGAACTGCTGAGGACGCTGTTCGATGATTGTTCAGGCGCTACCTGCACACAGACTGCAGACATGATGCAGGTCTGGCGAAAACACTTTGTCTGTATCTTAAACAACCGTTCGGAGATCCACTGGCCTACACTGAACTGCCCAAAGTAGCACGATGTGAAGACCAGTCCGGCGGACACGACGACACTGGATGAGATGCAGTGAGCACTTGCTCAGCTGCGAAACGACAATTGTGTTGGGGCAGACGGAATCCAGCCTGAATAAATAAATAAATAAATAGTTTATTCTCGACATTGCAAGGCACACCATCAAGGGCGTGATCATGGCAATACAGACAGGTATGAAAGGTAATTGCACAAATTAGTGCATTTTGACAAGTAACTTAAGAATTTATGTGTGTTGAATTGTAAAAGTACTTTTAACTGCGTATTTGGAAGGGGCCATGTTGTGTAAGTAGGTAAATGTGACTCAATGTTTGTTTTTTCCTCGTGCTCGCCATCAAAGGGGGGGGTCAATGGAACGCTTTGAAGCGGATGACGTTCGTGATGTGTGAAGGATCCTCAGGAAAAGGGAAGAGGCAGTGACTTTATTTCGTGGCGAGTCACATCCACCACGTCACAGTGTTGTTAAACGGATATCTGTGATTTTTTATAGGGAGAACGCTTGCCAGGCGAACTCCCACCACATCCTGGAACACTGCCGCCGAACGATTTGCTGGAACGGGATTTACCCTAACCACCCAGCTGGCACCACGGGGAGGTTGTTCGGCTAGCTTTGGTGACTGCGCTGCACCACTTGGTGCAACACTTGTGGACTGAGGAGGAGGTGCCTCCTGAGCTAAAGGCTGCCCTTGTGTTTCCAGTGTACAAGGGCAAAGGTGGCAACTAATGTTGTACGGGTTATCGTGGCTTCAACTTGCTGGGTTGTGTGGTAAGGTGACTGCCCGAATCCTGCTCAACGGCCTCGTCAGTCAGGTTGTGGAACCGAAGGTCGTGGAACAGCAGCGTGGATACCGCTCGGGCCCCAGCACCATAGATATGGTGTCTGCGGCTCGTCAGTTGCAGGCGAACTGCAGAGAAAGACTCCAGCCATATTACTAGCATTTTGTTGATTTCACCAAGGCATTTGATACGGTGAACCGCGAGGCACTGTGGCTGGTGTTGGGTAAGTTTGGTTGCCCGCGTAAGTTTGTAAGTTTAATTGAATCTCTGCACAGTGGTATGCGAGCGAGGGTGCAGTTGAGTGGAGAGACTTGGATGACTTTGCAGTTGTCTCTGGTGTGAAGCAAGGCTGTGTCTTAGCTCCTGCCTTGTTTAATATATACCTTCATGCAATGTTGTCCCGAGTTTTTGATGCCGCTTGTATTTACGGTGTTCGTGTGGAGCATAGTGTTGCTGGTGGTTTGCTGAACATCCGTCGTTTGGGTGCTTGAACGTTAGTCGGTGAGGCTGTTGTCCGTAGGTTGCGGTTGGCTGGGGCCCTGCGTTGTTTGCACAAGCAGCGGATGAGATGTAGCACATGATTAGTGCACTGGCTTCGACAGCGGCGAAATTCGGGCTCACCATCAACACAAATAAAAACTGTCGGTCGCTTTCAGCCTTCACCGGAGGTGCAACCTTCTATATTGCTGCGAATCGGCACTGGTGCTGCAGTTTTGGAAATCACCTCCTGCTTCAGCTACGATGGGAGTGTGTTGTCGACTGCTCAACAGCTACACAAGAAGCTGCGTATCCGCGTGTCGAAGGCAGAGGCGGTATTTGGGAAGCTAGAGTACCGAGTGTGGAACAACCATCAGCTTAAAGTCGGTGCGAAGGTGATGGTGTACAAATCCATGGTGCTGTCGGTTCTTCTATACGGCAGTGAAACGTGGACGATATACCGGCGGGATGTGCGATATTTCGGCCGGTTCCATCAGCAGGATTTGCGACGGACTTTGCGCATCGATTGGGGCGCCAGAGTTGCAGACACGGAAGTGTTGCGCCGAAGTGGGATATATGCAGTGGACTGCATACTTTCGCTAGGACACCTGAGGTGGCTCGGTCATATGCGCCGTATGGATTCAACGCGGTACATGAGCAACTCTTATAAGGTCAGCTGAGTATTGGGATGCGGCATGTGGAGGAACCAAAGTTACGTTACCAGGACATGATCAGAGTGAGCCCTTTGCGTTCAAATCTTGGTTGAGGGTCATGGGAATCGAAATCGGTAGATCGGCGTTCATGGCCCGAGCTAATCACGAAGTCAATTGATGAAGTGCGGGAGATAGACCTCATACATGCAGAGAAAAAGCGGCAAGGACTGAAGCGGCAAGCACCGATGGCTTGTACTCCATCGACATCGAGCGCATGGCGCTGTAGCACATGCAATCGCGAGTGCCTGAGTCAGGCAGGCCTAGTGAGACATGAGCGAGGCCACCGGGCAACACTACCGAAGCGACGACGGGTCCCGCGGAGAACGTAGGCAGGACCAGCGCAAAGTTTGCAGGTAAGTCGCATTCGTTTTACTGACGGCGTGCTTTCATGTTAAGTCTATTTCGTTCAGGTGGTGAGTTTTCAAGTTTGTCCTAATGCACTTCTTTCTCATATAAATGCCTACCTATACTCTCTTCTACAACTTCGCACACGTCGGTTAAGCAAAATGTAGTTAATTGTAGTAGTTAATTTCGATAACATTTTCGTGTTTGTGGCATCTGCATAAAATATACTTTCCGACCTCCTGAATTTATCACGGATCCGTTTGTAAACAACTTATTTGATATGCTATTTAATTTAAGCTTTATTTCCCCGTTTCCTTATGCTTTACTCGATTTATTTTCTTTGTTAGGTTTCTTTCAAGTGATTGGCTGTTGCTTATTATTCCTTGTGTGGCAGCGCTTAATGTGCATGTTAACAAGGTGCCTACCTGTCTATTACCCACCACCTCGTCCATACTGGCTCTGGGAGACAGTTGGTCGTTGCTAGAGGGGACGGGGTGCACGGTCCTTGTGGCCCAGTTAGGTTCAAAGGGTGGTTCCATGCACACAGTGTATAGTGGACCACGGTCCAGTCACCGCCTTGTGTGCGCTTGGTTCCCCAAATACAGTAAATAAGTAAATATGATATCCTCGATAAAGCGAGGCAAGTCTTTTGGGCATGCTCAACATATTGCATTATTGTACATACTAGCATGATTAGCAGCACCAAGCGCGGGAGTAGTACAGTTGGAGACAGTAGTGTGGGACCATATGACCAAAGGTCGTCAGAAGACTATGTCCAAAGACTGCGAGATCTAGAGCTAAGAATCAGATCAATACTGTGGAGCATGTTGATGAGGAACTAGTCCGATTAAGTTGGGTACATCGTGTGGGTAAGGTGAGCAAAGCATGAGCAAAAGCTGAAAATATTTAAGAACAGTAGCAGGTCACTAAGCAAGTATGTAGGCGTGTTCGTACGAGAGCAGATATATGCGCAGAATACCTAAATGTGGTATCGGTCAACTTGCCAATGTGTGTTAGGGGCGGTGAACTTATTGAGTGGCGAGTCACATCCGCCACGTCGCAATGTTGTTAAACATACATTTGTGGCTTTTTGTAGGAAAAAGCTTGCCAGACGAGGACCCACCAATTTCTGGAACACTGCTGACTGGTGATATGTTATTGAAAAGATTGCATCTGACTGATTACCCTCGCGGATATTCGCAGACAAGTTTTGCCAATTTGTTTCCCATGGTTGTGTAGCCTCCTTCGGAGCCGAACGCAAGTGTTGGAGCTGTTTTAGTCGGACGACTCAGGTGACTTGGCTTGATTTGGTTAGTTTCCTGGGTTACTAAGTGTGTCAGGATTGCGAAGTGCGGGTGATTTCTTTGTTCAGTATTGATTCCGTGTCCATGGGAGAGTCGCAGGTATGTCCTCAGAGGTGTTCCGTGCAATTAATGTCATCCTTTAGGACAAGGGAGAGAAGAAAAGCGGACCGAGCAAATCGCCAACAAAATTGTACAGGACTATGTTTCTGTATAAATATAAAATTTATGGTAAAGTTGTGCTAGCTCAAAGCAATCGTGTGACCGGATATATTATACATCATATCTGTGGTTTCGAGTGCAAGCACGAAACCCGGTATTTGCTGAATGTGAAAAAAGACTGTCCGAAGTGGCCCAGAGTACGCACGAGTTGTCCTGTGTGGAAACCGTGAGTAGCAGACATTTTTAACCAGTAAATGAGTTGAGAGAACCAAAACTTAGTGCGTTATTTAATATGCGCTTAAGATGTAGGTTGAGCTATCGGTTGGCAGTGCTAGGGCTTATCAATCGAACATGTATGGAAGCCAGATGAGTGACTACGCCGGGTTTGAGACCCATGAGCATAATACCGTAACAGTTTCGGTAGTCGGATGCTAGAGAAACAGCTGGGTGAGAGGTGAGAGTGAGTATCCAGGTTGTGACGAGAATGGGATTTATATACCGCAGCTTTAGCGAGAATGCTGTTGCAAAGCCAGCCCTAAAAGGACCTGGAATAGCGGGAAAAGGTAGGGTCTTCTACAATGCGTCAAATAAGTCAAATAGACGACGGGAAAGGGGATACCGGGAGTCGGGTTAATTATGAGAAAGAAACCGCTCCCTGATAGACCTTCAGCGATAACAACAGAAGCGAGATGGGCTTGGATACTACGGCTTTAGCAAGAAAATGGTGTTAGTGCCAGCGCTGAAAGGACCAGGAATATCAGTAGTGTGAACAGCATCCCCAAAGATGCTAGGTGCGCCACTCTGAGGTGGACATCCACGGTGGAACGTTGAAGTCAAATAGACTGCTAGTTATAACTCACTAATAAGTGAGTTGCTGGCAGCCTGATTAATTAGTATACAGGAGCGGCGCGCTTTATTAGACGCAGCATTGGCAGTGCTGAATACAAGGGAGAACAATCACCAATACCTGCGACGGCTGTAGAGAGAAAACGACAATAGTGCCGGCTCCGGAAGTGACCAAGGGTAAGGGCATAATACCTACGGTGGCACCGAATGATTGAGACACAAGGATGGTCTCCTAGTACCTCCGGATTTGCGCAAGGATGTATGCAGCCTACAGCAAATCGCTGCATAAAACGTGATGGATAAGAGGAACGAAGGGTAATGGCGCTATGAGAGGGAACCAGTGGACAGCAAGTGAATTCCTATTAAGCCTCTATTTATTATTTAATAGTTACAGTGACAAAAGTAGTCAACAAACTGGCGAAGGTATCTAATGCGAACAATCCAAGATAGTAAGAGTTGAAAAGCTAAGGGGTGGCTCGTAGCGCAAAAGTATATGCTACCTACAGTGACTGCTGCAGCGGAAGAATGGTGACGTAGGTAATACGAAGAACTGAGAATGGTACTAAGGGAGAGAGTATCGACGGCTAGTAATGGCATTGGAGTGAAGCCTTCCAGTGGCTAATGGATACCTAAAGTGTCCCAGAATAAGTTAACCGACAGCAAATGTGTGTGATGCAGGCAGTCACAAAGAATGAAGGTTGGAGCTAAAAGTGAGTGGCTCTGAGCAAGCTCCAGATATGCGCAGAGATGCTTGGAGCCTACGACCAGTAGTTGTTACTAAATAGAGATGCTGAGTTTAAGAGGATCGACAGATAATGGCGCTATGAAACTTTTGGCGGCCAGATATAATCCTCCCATTAGACATATTGGTCACTAATTGTTTCCTACAGTGTCACAGTGTACATCAGGAAGCCAACGAAGCTAAGCGAGCAACCTTCTAGAAGATTACAAGATGGAGACACAAGGCAGATTTCCTAGTAGCTCCAGATGTACGCGAGGACGTAGGGAACAAACAGCGTATTGTTGCGGAAAACGTGAGAGAAATAAGAGGAACGAAGGATAATGTTGCTGAGAGAGAGCCAGTGGACAGCAACTAAATGTTTATTAAGCCTTTGAGATATTAGTGGGTAGTTACGGTGACAGAAGAAGGGAGCCGAGACGACACACTTATCAAACTACCTGGGTTTGGGCATCGGGGCTTAGGTACCTTGTCAGTGTCGGGCTGCGCGAGATCGTTTACGATACTGGAAAATGGAGCCTATGATGATAAGAAGCCCAAGCTATCGAGTTCAGTGTTTGTGTGATGTCTATCGGACAAGCTACTGGGCTTTTCGCTGCATTCTTTGCTGTTCATAGTTGCAATCGAGGTGGCTGTAACTTTTGGCTGTCCTTCACTTGCGGGTACCTTTAACGCGACAAGATCTAACTGTCGTTGTGACAAGCCAATGTCATCGTTGTAAGTCATTGATGAGCTTGCTGCGGGAGTTGAGTTCATGTGCCTACCGGTTAATTTCATGCCTGATATTGGTGTCGTATTGATACTTGCGTTGGCAAAGGTCGTAACAGCGGTTACTGGGGACCATACAGTAACTTTTCGTCGGAGAGGCGGTTAGCGTGGGTTCAGGAGCATATCTAAGTTGTTGTTAGACATAGCAACTGGAATGATTGGAGACGTTTCCATAGTTATGGAATTGCGCAGACTCTGCTTGTTTGGGGTTTGCCCATTTGACATGAGCGCCCTTTGCAGTGGCTTCATATCCTGTTTAAGCAGTATGGGCCCGAGATTCGAATGCTGTCTTACAATGAACTTGTGGTCTATAAAACATTTGGCAGGATCTTGGAAGCTGAACTTGAGGACAATTGGTCAGGGTCGACTTTGTTCGTTTTTCGGAGGCGGCTACAAGAGCAGCAATCCCGGTTCATTTTGCATACATGTAGTAGTGAGTGTGTCACTTTCTCAAATGGTATGCAAACTGGCAAATTAAATATTATGACATTGCGTGCACGGTTGACTTCTTCGTTGACTTCCTTGGCCAACGTGTTAAGCAATTTACCCGCTGCGTTAATATCTTCCACTTTGTCAGGTTTATGTAGGTCCGATAACAGCGCCAGAGGTATACTTTTACTAACCATTGATTGATACGTTGCAATTCTGAGTTCACCGAGTTTAGCTTATTTTCGACGTATTGGACTTTAGGAGGCGCGGCTGTGAGATGGCCTTGTGGAGTAGCCTTACAGTCAGAAAGAAAAGGCAACAGACACGTTGGTGGTAACGATTTTAGTGACATTACTGACATTTTAGCGTCATGTAGTGCATCCGTTCGTGGATCGGAAAGAGGCACAAAGCCATTAGCCAAGTTTCCCGGTGTAAGAGCCACAGCGTTACGGGTTGTCACCTGGTTCTTTGTGTATTAGCTAACTATCGGTGGTGCCAGTGCAGTGGGCGCAGGACAGTTACAGGTGGTGCCCTTGTTGTTCTGAAAGCCGATCCGGCGGCTTCCCCTGATCACAGCTCTGGGCACTTTCGGTTGTTTTTTCTTTGAATCCTTTGTCAAAAGTCAAGTTCTTTCTTTGGTGTTTGTTCAAACACAGTTTTTCACCGCTTTTTACCTAAAATTTTCGTTAGTTCTGAATGTCAGATTTTTGGTTACCGCGTCAAGTTCTGTGAAAGAGTGTGGGCCGGCGCCGTTGATGAAACGTGGCTCCCATCCACATGCCTCCGGGTCTTATTCCTTCCGGTTTACACAGGATATGGGGATATGGTTGGAGTTGTGAGTGGTGCAGTGCAAGTCATCCATGGGATCTCTGTAGGCGCAGGCCTCCTGGGTTTGGCCAAAGTGACAGGCAAATCCGAAACCGGATGCCGCCAACCATATGTGTACATAAGTATATATGGCCATACCTGAACATTTATTAAATATTCTGGTGAGAGCAATGGTTTGAATATATATATACGCCTGGTGAGATATATGGTTGGTGGCAGCCGGGTTCGGATTAGCCCGTCACTGTGGCCAGCCACAGGACCCCTATGCCGACAGAGGGACCACGGGTGGATTGCGCTGCACCCCCACAGCTGCATCCACACACACCCCATATGCAGTGTAGGCATCCCATCAACGCGAGTAGCAGTCGGCCTGGCGTTTCCGGGTAGTGATCACAGATTAGTATATTGCTCGGTTTACTTAGAGCAACCTAATGCCTACTTAACAGCAACAGAGGCATTCGTAGTATCTCGCCCGGTTCACCACCTTAACTTGACAACACTAACTGTACTAATCAAATCAAGCAACTTGGATGAATTCTTTATGACTGATTCTGTTGACGGCTCGGCTGAGCTGTTTTATATAGAACTACTTCACTGTCTCGACTCTCTAGCCCCCATGGCATGTTTTATGTGGCAGTCATCTGAAAGTGTGACACAAACTCGAATGCATAATAGAGTGCGTCAGCTTAGACGACTCTATAACACAACCTCCAATTTTGCACACCTCATGAGAGCAAATGAGATTGCACATCAGCTTACTGCCAGATCTACGCAGCGGCAAACCAATCAAGAAATGGCCGAACTAAATAGTGCGAACAAAGCTGGGAACTTCAGCTCGCTGCTGCGCTCTCGGACATCTAACTATGGATGACGTATCTCCACCCTAAAGATTAAATGAATAAAGAAAGAAATATTTTATTCTGGAATTCATCTAGCCATACCACCTAAGGTATGATCAAAATCTACAAGCAATAATGTGGCGCAACAGGTACGTTACAACACATGTAATTGGCTGTGGCCAAGGGGTGTACAATTTGCATAAAGAGTCGAAGCCTTCGTGCGGAGCAACTTCATCAGTGGAGTGCCAACAAAATGGTTCCAAGTGTGTGCAATAAATTAAAAAGCAGGGTATGTGGATTGGGGACAGTAGATGAAGACTGTGAGTACCGGTGGTACGTGACGGTAATAGATTGAAACTGACTAGCCGGTATTCCAGCACGTAACAGTGAGCAGTGACTTTATTCAGTGCCGAGTCACGTCCGCCACATCACAGCGTTGATAAACGGACTTTTGTGGTTTTTTATAGGGAGAAGGCTTGCCAGGCGAAAACCCACCACGTTCTGGAACATTGTCCTCGATTGCTATGAACGGCCATGTACAACTGGCAACGCTCCTTATGAAGCTTTTGTTCATGCAGTCCTTCGCAGTCGAAGGACACTTCTGTTGACTAGACAAAAGGCACAGGCGGAGTCCAACATGGATGTTGAGGTCACTCGAGGAGGAAGTAGGATTTTGAAGGTAGGTAAGATTTCCAGCGTATGGGGTCTCACCTCTGATTATGTATAGTTTCTGTGGTGTGAAGAATTCGCGTCCAGCTATCCACACTGGACATCGGTGGTTGAGGTGTTGGGTGCAGATGGTTGGTTTTGAAGTGAAGCCATGGTCCAGCTGTCTTTGTGGGTTATTTCGTCCCAACTCAGACGGAGGTAGTTTCTCAGTTCGATCCCGGGTCTTGAAGCTGTTCACGACCTCAGAGAAAATGGAAAGAGAGAAACAGGCCGAGAGGGTACCAAAAAGGACCGTCATGGTACCAAGCATTTGGGAAGTCCTACTTTAATACATTTACTTGCGACAGCTGGTGTACAATGCGTAACAAATAGTACGCTGAAATTGTTATTTTGATTACGCAGCAGAAGACATCGCCCAATAGATAATTTACTTTCACAAGGATGGAGAGCAGGACTTTTGGAAGAAATCCACGTGGTATTAGCTTCCGGCCTTAGAATTCAACCGGAGACAAGAAGAGGGGTATGTAATCACGATTGTTTCCAATCGGAGACCAGAAAATACAGTGAGGAGGTGGCGATATTTAAATATACTACACTGGATGAGCATTATTTAAGACCACATAGTAGCTATCATGTACGTAGGTATATGAGGATAGGGAGCTGAGCAAAATGATAGCCGGCTAGGATTAAATGGATATGTACGGAGGACTATTTGTCGAAGGTAAGACGATCGAGAAATGGTGCTAATGGAGTTAATTTCGTGGTCAGAAGTGCCAGCTGGGTTAAGCATTCTTGTTACCAATGGATAACTACAGTGTCATTGAATAGGTCAACAAACCAGCAAAATATATGATGCAGCCAGTCTACAAGAAAACCGTAGGAAAGCTAAGGAGTGACGCCTAGCAAGCCCCGCAATAATTTTATGTGAACGCTTCAGTACATATTTTAAGGAATCGCAGTGTTTAGAAACGGGTTCAACCTTTCGGCCCCCGCAAGTTCCCGGTAGCACGTCCCTGTCCTCTGTACAGATTGACATACATAGTGTCCGTTCTGAGTTTTCAACGACCAAGTCACCTTGGGATCCTGGTCCAGATGGAATGCCGCCCAGTTTACTTAAGAATAGTGGTGAAGATATTCCTATGCTTCTTTTAAAACTCTTTACGTTATCAATGTAGAAAGGTCAACGCCCGACCGTTTGGAAACATGCTATCATTATGCGAAGGCATAAAGACGCTGGCCTACAAGAAGTTGGTACCTATCGCCCTATTAACCCTAATACTATTATCGCGCGTGATCGAGAAGTTGATTAAAACAGCCCTCATAACTCAGCTTTACGCGGCCAAGCACATAAATGAAGCACAGCACGGATTTCTAAATGCTAGGTATTGTGCAACCTGTCAGCTAGACTTACTTAATTTAGTCACCGAAGCCATTGACGCTAATCTTGCAGTTGTCCTTCTTTACGTTGATATGCAAAAGGCGTTTGACAGGGTACCACACATACGCATGATGCATAAGGTAGAGGCTTACGGGATAGACAGTCCTCTATTAGACTCGCTGGGGGCCTAACAAATAGGACGTACGCAGTCTGTTAAGGTTGAGTAAACTGTATCCACCCCGACCTCGGTCCCCAGTAGCGTAGTGCTGGATAGCCTCCTTGGTACACCCCTATTTTTGATTTATATTAATGGTCTTTGCAGGAGTTTGCAGCACGGTCGCTCCCTTGTTTCCGCTGACGAGGTCAAAGTTGTCTACTTCCTTCCCCCTGGTAATGAATTATCCGCAAGTATTAGTATCCGTGAGGATCTTAAAGCAATTGAAAAGTGGTGCGAACACTGGAAAATGACCTCCGCTCAAAGATCTAACGTCATGACCCTCAAATTTTCTATACCTGCTGGGTCCCTAACAAAGAACGGCATCACCATCAACCAGAGTGTCATGACAACAGATCTGGGCTTGCTCTACTCCATCAGCCTCAACTTTGCAGAGCAAGTTAATTATCAAGTGGCAAGGGTAAGGGGATTATCCTTCAACATGCGCCGTTACCTAAAAACTGCAGGTGCAAGACTAGAACTTTATAAAAGCCACGTCAGACCACGTCTGAAATATTGCTCTTTTATATGCAACAATCTACAGAAGTCGGACAGTGTTCTGCTTGAAAAAGCTCAGCGGTGCTTTACGAAGATGTTGATTCCATCACAGCAAGCGCTTATTTACCGACAAAGTTGCGAACACCTTAAAATTCAGCCCTATGCAAAGGCGCACTACTTTTAACCTGTGCTTCCTACATAAGATAATTCATAGAGCGCTACACAGTATTATCACTTACCTTAAGCTAAGGAGCGCATCTGAAGTTAAACTCTGAAAGAAGGGCCATCCCATTACCTTGCTAATGGCAGAAAAAACTGCGACCTTCTTTCTTCTCAGTTTTGTAAATACATAAATAAATGGATTATTCTCAAATTTATAGCGACACACCAAATCAAGCATCCTCTTGGTTTACAGACAGCTGTGTTTCACAACGATACTTAGGGTTCAAGCGTGCGTATTTTAAGCTGTCAAGGCACTATAAGTGCAGTGAAACGGTGCACGTAGTCGGAGAGGATCATATTCCTGCGCGTGTCTGGAAAATATTGAGCCATATGTCTAGTCGACTTGCCAGTAGGTAGTTGTGGGCAGTGACTTTGGTCAGTGGTGGGTCACATTCGCCACGTCTCAGTGTTGGTAAGCCGATATTTTTGACTTTTTATAGGGAGAACACTTGCCATGCGAACATCTACCACGTCCTGCAACACTGCTGTAAAACATTATGAACACTGATGTATAACTGGTTAAATCGCTTGACGACCGATTTCATATTCGGTTATTCGCAGTCAGAGGGCTCCCAATTTCCTCCGTTGGCTGGACAGCTAGTTTGATCAGGGCCGCCAGTATTGTTGAGGCCGGTTGAGGATGGGAACGTCACGGAAGTTGTCTTGTTGTGTGTCCAGATGAGCGAAATTTCAAACTTTCTGCTTTCTGGATTTTAGCTGTATACGTTTTGGGATGTTGAAGACGCGTCCTGCTCTCCATACTGGACAACTCACAGTCTGTGT
>OX104064.1:231063114-231081648 GCA_944474145.2 Dicrocoelium dendriticum | reverse complement strand
AAGCTCACAATGTGGACGGTGCCTGGTACCATTTGTACTACAAGCTGATGTCGCTCATTGAGCATGTTGTCCACATCTCCAAGAAGCGACCACCATCTAGAGGTCCTCCATGGATCGATCGCGAATGGGGATCCCTGAAGAACAGAAGACGTAAGTTGTGGGACACCTTCAGGTTCACACAATCAGAGCACGACTACTTTGGTCACAAAACAAGTAGGAATACCTATACGCTGAAAAAACCTGAGAAACGTCAACAAGCTGAACCGCTCTAGCCGCACTTTCTAGAAAGACGCCTAGGACGCTTTTCTTCCACCACAAACGGAGAAGTAGAGCGGACAGTGGTGTCCATGCGCCGGGTTCGTCCGAGCAAAGGGGTCCAGTTCACGAAGCCTCCGACAAAGCCAGCCTCGTGGCGCAGCAATACAGTTCAGTGTACGCAACATCAGCGTCGTTTCCTGTCAGACCAGTGTGTACTCCCGCTTCTCTGTTAGAGCACGTCGATACGAACACTAAGGTCGTGTTGAAAATTCTCCTTGAGTTGGATCCTTACTCATCGCCTGGTCCTGACGACTTGCCCACCCTGTTCCTCAAGACTGTGACCGAGTACATTGCTTCTCCTAGCACGCATGCCTACCGTCGATCGTTTCATTCCGGACTTCTTCCGACCGCTTGGAAGATGAGCATCATCAAGTCCATATACAAAGGAGGAAACCGGAAATACCCAACTAGCTACCTGCCCATTTGCCTTATATCGATAGTGCGCGAAACCATGGATCGGGTCCTGAAACCGGCAATTCGACTTCATCTCGAGCAGTTGGATCTGGTATTCGGGGCCCAGCGTGGCTTTCGAAAAGCTCGCTCCTGCTCTACTAACTTGCGTATGGCTAGAGAAAAATGGGCAAAGTCATTGGAGGTTAGCAAAAGCCTGGATGTTGTGTTCGTGGATTTCAGCAAAGCTCTTGATAAGGTCCCGAAGGAGCAGCTTCTCTACAAGCAACAAGGAATCGGTGTCACTGGAAACATCCTCTCGTGGATTTCCGCTTTCCTGCACAGTCATTTCATGCTGGGGAGAGTAAAGGAAAAGTATTTAGATCCTGCACATATAACCAGCAATGTCCCGCAGAGCGCCGTTCACGGCCCCGAATGCATCAACGTCCTCAGCAACGATTTATCGTCTGAGCTTTAATTAACTTGCTTGATTTATGCGGATTGTCCAAAGTTATGGAAGGTGGTATCCTCTCTAGAGGATGCGGTCCGACTAAAATCGAAGCTCCATCTCTTGCACAATTGGTCGATTCAGTGGCGCTTATCCATTAATCAAGCCAAATTTTCCGCCCCGCTTATCGGTGCTTCTAAAGAAATCAGCGCTAACTACATAGGTCGGTTCTGGCTCAAAAGCGTCACTTCAGACGGAGATCCAGGCGGGATTGGTTCCCCAGACGTAAGACCTACTCAGAGCACCTTGAAGATGGTTGCCGCGGCCTACAGGAGGTTTCACGCCAAACAAAAAGCTTTCTGTCGCTCTGTACCGGAACATTTTAAACCTCTGTTCACCTCACATGTGCGCCCAATTCTGGAATGCGGCCTCGTTACTACCTACCCGCGTTCCAACTTTGAGCGCGACGTGATCCAAAACGTCCAACGGCATGGATCTAAGTTTGTCTCCGAGTTACGTGACCTGCTGCATCCCCTTAGGCTTGGACATTTGAATAGGTTTTCTATTAGCCAATAATCTCACATTGACAAGTTGACAGCGACTACATACTACCATGCTTGATACGCTCCGACCCTTGCTTATCTGCGTATTTCGTCGCCACGCCTTTTTCTGCGCATTAACCTTCCTTCTTCACGCTACACGCACATGAATGCAGGATATCGTGTAATCGCGATTGAGCGTGTTCTCCGCCAGATCTTTTCTAATTTACCAGTTCTAGTTCTTGATCCATTCCTGCCTGAATTGTTACTGCCGTTTATGGCAGACCGACTGTGCCCACACGAAGGTGCCCGAACTCACGACAATGGACTTCCTTTATTTATGTTTCTGCCGTATCTGTACAGTTTCAAATAGGAACGCTTGCACAATCTCCGATTGTCACTGTTACAGTTGACATGACGTGTCTGTATAACTGCACTTATTTGATCATGCCCTCGCGGGCTTGTTCCGCGTAGCCGAGAATAAATGTGTATTTATTTACTTATTTATGGATTTATGTATGGATTACCGTCGCCGGCGTGGGGACTTGAATTTTACCCGTCGTATCCTCAGGGGATTGCTGGGAAGAGAGTTGTTAGCATTCTTCCACCTAAACGGTGGTAGTTCGACCGGAGGCCACCAATGGAAAACATGCAAAGCACGGAGGCGCAAAGTACGATCTAATTTTGCCTATCCACTCACGGTGTGAATACTTGGAACCGGTTACCGTCTCCCGTCTTTGATGCACACGGGGAAGGTTGCTCCAAACGACTACTTGATTCACACCTGTTGAGCATGCCGCGATCGTGTTCCTTCAGCTATGATTGCGCTGGCCTCTTTGGAGTTTCCGTTTGCGCAATGACGCGCATCCCTGCAATGATCGGGAAACCATGCAGCTGACAAGATCTCCTTTCTGCTCTCAACTACCCAATGAACCAATCAATATACCTCACACCTGTTAGGTATCCTAAATGTAAGGTCATAGATACCTGCAAGGAGAGATGACTTGGCATAAAGTAATGATATATATGCATCGAAGGGATAGTTAATTAGTGCAGGGGTTGAAGAGGCTAGGGCAAGAAACTTTCAACTTCAAGTTCTTGGGGGGACTGGAACGATAGGATGAATCCCGTAAGTGTTCCTTCTTGAGCGGGTTGTCGATCCAGGATTTTCAAGGCGTGCTCAGACTGCTTGCTGGGTCTAAAAGACACCCGCTAAAGCACACTGGTCCACCAATTGAAGGTCCACGTTCATTACCTTATCTGTCCCTTATGCATCAGTTAGGTGAATTAAGTAAGAGGAAGCAAAATCGACGGTAAACAGTGAAGGAAATCAGTTAAAGAATAGAAGAATACCAATGAGAAGGAAAATATATTTAAACTGGAGTCAAAGTATGAATATAGGAATTAGTTAGGAACAAGGAGTGGTTTCGTGCTGCCACCTAAAATCCCCTAGTTGATGCTCAAACCCCTTAACCGTAGCTTTCTTGACAACATTTTCTGGAAGCAACTTTCAGCGCGATAACCGTGTCTCCTCTCTAACTCGATTGGACCGTGGTTTGTCCAGCTTCATACAACGCACGCGGGGACCAGATAGTCTAGCAGGTCTAAATAGCCAGGAGCAGGCAAGGAGAACCTACCCAGTCAAAATACGGTGGGTTAGGACTAAGTCCCCTCTAATCCTTCGATAGCGCATTGCATGCAACTACAACCTAAATAAACGTTCGGAGTATGTTCGTCCACGTAAACCCTCGACCAAACCAGTACCGACACGCAGCACCCTTTCTAGTGCCATTTTGTGCTGGACAAGGCATGGTGGACAGGCCTGGACGCCATAGGCTAGGTGGGATAGCACAAACACTGAGAAGTGCTTCACAAACACATTAGCGGTTTGGGTCCAGGAAGAACGACGGATAAAACACAACATCCGGAAACCTTTATTAGCCTCTTGCCTCTAGTTGTCGCCAGAGTGTGCAGAAGCCAACCATTCACTCGCTCGAAGGAGTATGGATCGTTCAGTTCCGAATCATGACCGGTACTACAACAGTAGTCTGAGAAATTCCGGTGAGCAGGTGGCCGATCAGACGAGACTGTAATAGTCCACACACTGAGACTAAATCGTCAGTGCTTGTGGGAAGACAACTAAAGAGTCAGCAGAGATGGACAGGTCCGGGTTGTGAGAGGCTATATGTATATGGGGTATGCCATCACAAGTCAGGCAGGCTGGCAATGTGAGAGAGATTGTGTGTTGGTTGGGCAGAGCCTAAAACGTTTATTTCTTGAAGGTGAGAGAACAGTGCTGTCCAAATTGGCTTAGCTACGCAACAGTTGTCCTGTGTAGAAACCGGGAGTATCAAGCCTGGTCAACCGGTGTATGAGCTGGGGGCAGCAGAAGAACATAGTAAGTAGAGAAATATGCAACTTAGATGTAGATTGAGCGATCGGTCGACAGTGGTAGAGCCTATCTTTCGAACACGTATGAGAGCCAGTGGAGCTACTACGCCGGGTTATGGCAACATGAAAATAATAACGTAGCATGTTCAGTAAGCGGAGGCTAGAAAAACAGCTGGGTGATGGTGTGAGACGGAGTGTCAAAGAAGTTGTGAACAGCATAAGATGGACTATATACTACAGCTGTATCGCGAATAAGGTTGCCAACCCAGCTCCAAAGGGAAGTAGAATGGCGGAAAAAGATAAGGACTTCTACGTTGCAGTTTACAAGTCAAATAGACGGCAGGAAAAGGCGTTATTGGGAGTCGGATTACTGTTGAGGAAGCAACTGCCTACTGTCGTATGACGAGGGTCGGACAGATAGACATTCAACTGTACCTCAGGCGCGCGGAGGGTAGGGATTGCATACTAAGGCTGTAGCGCGGAAACGATAGTAGGTCCAGCGCTGAAAGTGAACAGTATTATCAGTAAAATGTGAGTAGCAGCGCCTAAGGATGCTAGATGTGCCCCTTTAAGTTGGACATCCATGGTGAAAGGTATTGGTTGCGAAACCTATTTGCATGTAAATGTTGCTCATGCCGGGTTTGGTGGGTCGCGACAAATTCGAGAATTATTTATTTCTTTATTTTATTTTTTTCTAAAAGTCAACTATGCAGCTGGTTAGTGAGTTGCTGGCAGCCTGAATAATTAATTAGCAGAAGCGGTACACTCTTGTAGGATCGCCATAGGCGAATAGGTGTACAGCGTTAAAAACAGCGGAGTGAACAGACAGCAATACTTGCAACAGTCGTAGCGAGAACACGGTTGTGGTGCCAGCTCTGTAAGTGACCAATGGTAAGGGAATCAAACAGAGAGCACGGCCGGGTGCTCGGTGTTTCACTCGAGGACTGGGATGCTGCGCTGGCGCTACGGTTCCCTAGACTACTAGTAAGGACGCGATACTGTCCAGAGGAGGTGCCGAACCCAATATACATTAGAGTAGGGTTACGCGTAGAAGTGGAGGAGATCTGAAAAGGTTTAAGTGGTCAGAGCCTGGTGTTGCAGGAATAAAAGTGATATTGGTCCGATAGACGGGGCAAGTGAACACTACAGAGTATGGCTTAGTCACGTAGTGGTATTAGAATGGAGCCAGATAGGGAAAAGGATAAACAAGGATGCGTATGAGAGAAGCGGACGGTACAATGAGCTAAAAACCTTGCTTGGGGAGCCTGGAGGCAAAACTTAACCAGAGACCGGAAATTTCAAGTTCGGTAGAGAGGACCAAGAATACACATAGTGAAGCAGTCGGAGGAAATATTGTGAAGATGTGGCTCGCACCAATGAGATCCCTGGTCAATGGCAGCCGATGCTCAAAGGAAGAGATTCACCAGTTGAAGACCTATGGGCACTTGGAGCTTCAGAGTCCGGACTGGTCCAGAAGGTTCAGTAATGGGAGGCACAGTAGCGAAGGGAATCTAGGGAGGACTGGGGAGTTGCGCTGGCGTTAGGGTACCTAGACTACTATTGAACAGTTGCGATATTGAGCACATGAGGTGCTGAACACAATATGCAGTAGAGTGGGATTATGCATGGGGTGTGGATGAGATGTGGAATAGTCCAATTGATCAGAATCTGATGTTGGTGGAATAGGAAGGCGGCATGCCGATAGACGGGGCATGTGGACACTACAATGTAAATAAATATGTAAATATTTTACTCTCGACATTGCGAGGCACGCCTTTTGGGCATGATCAGCATACTGCAGTATTGTACATGATTGTAGAATTAGCAGCACCAACCGCGGGAGTAGTAAAGTTGGAGGCAGTAGTGTGGGCCCATTTTGCCCAAAGGTTGTATAAAGTCTACGTCCAAAGACTGCGGGGTGTGGAGATAATAAGCAGATCACTGATGTGGTATGTTAATGCGGAACTACTCCGATGAGTTCGCGTACCCAGTGTGGGTCAGGTGAGTGAAGAATTAGGAAAAAGCTGCAAAAATATTTAATCACAGTGGCATGTCGCTAATCAAATACGTAGACGTGTTCGTGCGAGAGCACATATATGCACAGAATTTGTAAACGTGAGATCGGTCAACTTGCCAATGTGTATTAGGAGTGGTGACCTTATTGGGTGGCGAGTCACGTCCGCCACGTCGCAGTGTTGTTATACATACATTTGTGGCTTTTTGTAGGAGAAAGCTTGCCAGACGAGGACCAACCACTTCCTGAAACACTGCTGACTAGTGATATGGTATTGAAAAGATTGCATCTGACCGATTACCCTCGCGGATATTCGCAGTCAGGTTTCGCCAATCTGTTTCCCATGGTTGTGTAGGTTCCTTCGGATCCGACCGCAAGTGGTTAGATCTGTGTTAGTCGGTCGACTCAGGTGACTTGGCTTGATTTGTTTAGTTTCCTGGGTTCTTTAGCTTGTCAGGATTGCGAAGCGCGGGTGATTTCTTTGTTCTGTATTGATTCCGTGTCCATGGGAGCGTCGCAGGTATGTCCTCAGAGGTGTTCCGTGCAGGTAATGTCATCCTTTAGGACAAGGGAGAGAAGAAAAGCGGACCGAGAAAACCGCCAACAAAATTGTACAGGACTATGTTTCTGTATAAATATAAAATTTATAAATAAATAAATAAATAAATAAATAAATATTTTATTCTCGACTATGCGAGGCAAAGCAATCCTGTGACCGGATATGTTATACATCATATCTGTGGTTTCGCGTGCAAACACGAAAGCCGGTATTTGCTGAATGTGAAAAAAAACTGTCCAAAGTGGCCCAGAGTACGCAAAATTCGTCCTGTGTGGAAACCGTGAGTAGCAGACATTTTTAACCAGTAAATGAGTTGAGAGAATCAGAACTTAGTGAGCTCTTTAATATGAGCTTAAGATGTAGGTTGTGCTATCGGTTGACAGTGCTAGGGCTTATCAATCGAACATGTATGAAAGCCAGTTGAGTGACTACGCCGGGTTTGAGACCCATGAGCATAATACCGTAACAGTTTCGGTAGTCGGATGCTAGAGAAACAGCTGGGTGAGAGGTGAGAGTGAGTATCCAGGTTGTGACGAGAATGGGATTTATATACTGCAGCTGTAGCGAGAATGCTGTTGCAAAGCCAGCCCTAAAAGGACCTGGAATAGTGGGAAAAGGTAGGGTCTTCTGCAATGCGTCAAATAAGTCAAATAGACGACGGGAAAGGGGATACCGGGAGTCGGGCTAATTATGAGGAAGAAACCGCCCCCTGATAGACCTTCAGCGATAACAACAGAAGCGAGATGGGCTTGGATACTACGGCTTTAGCGAGAAAAGGGTTTTAGTGCCAGCGCTGAAAAGGACCAGGAATAACAGTAGTGTGCGCAGCCTCCCCAAAGATGCTAGGTGTGCCACTCTGAGGTGGACATCCACGGTGGAACGTTGAAGTCAAATAGACTGCTAGTTATAACTCACTAATAAGTGAGTTGCTGGCAGCCTGATTAATTAGTATACAGGAGCGGTACGCTTTATTAGGCTCAGCATTGACAGTGCTAAATACAAGAGAGAACAATCACCAATACTTGCGACAGCTGCAGAAAGAAAACGACAATAGTGCCGGCTCCGGTAGTGACCAAGTGTAAGGAAGTAATACAGACAGCACCGCCAATTGCAATGTGTTTCACCCCAAGATTTGTGGTGACCAGAAGTGGTGCCGAACCAGTATACAATAAAGTATGGTTAAACACGAGAGTGGATCAAACCCGAAGAATTTCAACTGCTCAGCATCTGATGCTGGTAAAATAAGAAAGACATCAGTCCGATAGACGGGGATCTTAACACCAAAAAGAATATGGCAACCCATGCGCTGACGCTAGTGGTACCTATACCACCACGGAAAAACTGCGATATAGACTAAAAGAGAGGCCAAACATAGAGCGAGACCTTAATGGGAGCTAAGATGCATGCTAGTGGAGCCGAGATGCAACACTTAATCAAAGACCGTAAATTTCAATTTTGGTAGGGGGAACAAGTATACACAGAAGGAGACGGATATCATGCGGCTGTTACTATATGGACCGAGAGAAATGCCGAATGAAAGATGAAGACATTATTGTGAGCTGAAAAGCTTGGTTTTGGAGCCGCGAGGCAGAACACAAACAGAGGCCGGAAATTTCAGTTTAGATATGGAGGACTAAGCATACAGACAATGTATCTCTACTGTCTCTGGCTGTACTACTCACTTGGTGCTGCTAATTTTGCTGTCATGTACAATAGTGCCATATGCAGCTTATGCCAAAAAGGCGTGCTTTGCTTTGCCGAGAATAAAATATTTCTTTATTTAATTACAACCTTACCACCGGTGGCTTTTTCCGTTTTCTAAAGGACATCGATTTGGTACACTTCATCACGGCTACGATCACTTAACGTGGATGTCCTCTTCCTTGCAGCAGACAGGTATGGCTACCTAGGTTGTTTATACGCACATTATCTTCTGTCGTGACGTGGTCGCTCCTAAGCCGAACACGAGGAAAGCAGCGAAACCAAAGGGATAGCTGCAACAAGTGGAGTCCGTAACAAACTGAGAAAATGCGCTCCAGCTACAACAAAACAAAAGTGATGCACCAAAATACGCATGGACGACCCACTAACAAATTCGAGAAACCTGTAAGCCACCCCTGCCACATCAGTGGAACACAATGCACTCCGTACTAACAACAAAGTTAACGCAGTTACGCAATTTAAGGAGCGCAGCGCACAGAACAGAGCTCCAACCATTGCCTCATTGTCATTTCTTACTGGCAATCCCATTACTGACCTCGCCCAACTTTAGGTATATAGCAACAAGCAGTTTTGCCACTCTTTCGGGCGCCGATTCGGCGACATCGCAAAAACAACCCAGTGCATATATATATATTCTATATTTTTCCTTCTCATTAATATTCTTCTATTCTTTTTACTGATTTCCTTCATTGTTTACCCTCGATTTTGCTTCCTCTTACTTAATTCACCTAACTGACACATCAGGGACAGTTAAGGTAATGAATGTGGACCTTCAATTGGTAGACCAGTGTGCATTATCGGGGGTCTTTTAGACCCAGCAAGCGGTCTGAGCACGCCTAGCAACTCCTGGATCGACAACCCGCTCAAGAAGGAACGCTTACGGGATTCATCCTATCGTTCCAGTCCCCCTAGAACTTGAAGGTAAACCTTTCTTCCCCTAACCTCTTCACCCTCTTCACTATCCACTTCGATGCATACTTAGGTTTATAAATAAATAAATAAATGATATATTCTCGGTATACAAGACACACCTGTAAAGGCGTGAGCAAATATGCATGCAAGCATAGCTTCATTGGAATGTTAAAACATCTCGTTTTAATGAAAGGTATAAGTGAAAAGATGTAGTCCATATGAGTGAGCACATTGTCAGGTAATAGTCAGACCAAGGGACGTTATGGCGCTGTGGCGCGCAAACTCCGTCAAAACACAGGTTGGGGGTAATTTCACCAGGTAGTGATCCTTGAGCACAGGAGCCTAAACAAGGTTTTGTTGCAACCGACAACCATTACGAGAGAGGGATGATCTGTGCTCCATCAAAGCATTCTTCATAGTAGGATTATTTGCACAGGTTGGATGTAGAAGGCTGAGGACTGCGTCAGTGTGAAATGCTTAGCTGTGACTTTCTTTTGTGGCGAGTCACATCCGCCACCTTGCAGTGTTGTTAAGCGGACATTTGTGGCTTTTTATAGGGAGAACGCTTGCCGGGCGAAAACCCACCACGTCCTGGAACACTGCCGTAGCTTCCGTTGAACATTAGTGTAAGTCGGCTATGCAGCGTATAGACTGATTTTGCACTCTAGTATTCGCAGTCGGTTGACAGCCAAAATTATTCGTTGTTTGGCCGAGTGCCTTAGTATTGATGCGGCAGCATTCGTTGAAGCCGGTCAGTGATGCAAGGTTCGAAGAGTCGAATGATAATGATGCAGGTGAGTAACCACATTGTTAATAGAGGCCGGCTTTTCTATTATATTCTTGTTCGGCTCGCAAACCGTGTCCAGCTATCCACGCTGGACTTGTCATGGGGTCGGTGAGTTAAGTTGTTTCTTGTGGTAAAAACGCCATTCTCCGCAAAGTGGATTCGGGATTCCTTAAAATGTAAGTAAGTGTAACTGTTTCCATAGCCATGTGAAAATTCCATGGAAGGCCATCAGAAAAGCGACGTATACGTGTGCAACGCTGGCCGTGAAATGACATCCGAAGGGCTCCAGGTGACAGGCGAATAGGAATGTTTGAGGCAGTGAAGGTAATCACGCCAGAGTTGTTTGTCCTCGGTTGTGGAACGGGGGCTCTATGTAAATATATTATTCCAGGTGAGTAAATTGTTCTCTATGAGTACGAGGCGAGCTAAACCCATTTGTTTAGACCCCGTGAATGTAGCGTCTCCAGAATGGCGGAAAGAGCTCATTTGTACCAGTGTGTGGGTTTTCTCATTTCCCGGTGAAAGGATCAAGCGTTTGAGGATGGGTCGACCAGTCCCACTGCATAAACCTTCTTGTTTTGGCTAATGTAACTGTGGGAATCTCGAGAAAAACGGGCAACGGACAAGTGACAGCCAAACAGAGACAGCAATGAATAAGGGAACACTAACACAGACTGATGGCGATCACCGGTGCCTATGATACATTAAAACTTATGTAATTTTGTTTAGTATACATGATTTGCATGCGCGTTCTATACATTACGTTGCTGGTGTGACTTAGACTACAGCTACTAAGTGGGAAGAAGGTTCTGCACGTGCAGGGTCAAAGGACCGATATAACAATGCGTTTTAGCAAAAGTTAAGCGGATGATGCGATGGTTGGAGAGGAACAGGTAAACCGATGTTAATGGCAGAAGTCCGAATGCGAGAGACACCTTAGGTGAAACTAGGTTGAGACCGAATGCGGGAGTAAGGTAGGAGGAGCAACGTTCGAAGAGAAAAAGGAATTTCAAAGAATCGGCTAGGAGCGAATGAATGCTGACGGCAGTGCGAAGAATAGTTCGTAAGAGTAATTACGCTAAAGCACTTGTGATTCCACAGTCCAAAAGCCGTCAGAATCTAGGAAAATGGTCACAGGGGGCCAAAGCTGCCGTGCATTGGGAGTCCTTATGAAACGTACGGTCTCAACAATAGACAAATGCGAGCATAAGGTAAAGAGCATAGGAATAGGAAGAGTGGTAAGTTGAGCATACTATTGGAAGTATTAGTCAAGAAACACTTAGCAACGGTCCGAGTGCAGCCAATAATCAGGAGCGAGCTCTGAGCGAAGGAGACCATGCGCACGAAGATAGCTTGGATAGGCGTAATGAGTGTAAGCCATGGAAATAAAAGTGGAGCGCAATAAGAGAAAGGGCCATGGATAATAGGAAAATAAAAGCAGGCAGAAAGAGACAGACGGGTCAGGTGAGACAGGATAACGGCAGGGCCGTAAAGCCGGCCGTCCGACTTAAAAAGAATGAAAACAGAAAGCGATAGAAAAGGTTAGGGTCTAGATGAGAGGGGCTCATTGCTAGAGCTTGGAAAGGCCCACAAGCCTCTCCACGTAGTGTTTACAAAACCAATAGGTCAGCCGAACTAACAAAAGTGATGTCTCAGAAGTCCAAATGTATTCATTGAGTATGGTGCCGAATAAGCGGGGTTGAGTTAATCGGCGCTTTGGGGCTAGGCTTATAAAGAAGGTAAGAAAAGTGCTATAAAACTAACGAGAGAACTAATCTAGCCGCCTACGTTTTGTAACGTCGAATTCCGAGCGAAATCTGAAAACTAGTGGCCAGTCTGGCGAGACTGAGTTAGTCAGCGCGTAGGAATAGCACGTAAAATAAACGCGGGAGAAGTGGGTGTAACATAAGGTGAACGAGTCTGGCATCCTCAAGAGATAGGAGAACAAGAGCTTTGAGTCTGAGAGCTTATACCGCTTAAGTCTGGGTAGCATACGAGCGGTCAGAGAGAAGGAAACTGATCGGTGGACTAGAGCAACACACGGCCAGTTGAAGAAGAATTAAAAACCGAGGGCAATAAAATATAAATTAGCGACAGGATGAGAAAGGTTAATTGAAGAACGGTGCGAGAAGCCCACGAGGATCTTCAGGTAATGTAAAGCGACAGTGAAGTCAACCGAGCCAAGAGACGTGACGCCTCAGGAGTCTGAATAAAAAGGGAGAGCATGAGGCCGGTCGGGTAGGGCTTGATTAGTCGGCGCCTTTGGATAAGGACATGTAGTAAAGGTAAGAAAGAAACCAGCAGTAAATGGTGGACAAGGCTAGCAGGCTCTAGATTTAAAAGAAACATCATGTTTAGACTACGGGACGTATACCGCGTAAGTCTCAGTAACATAGTAGCAGACTGAGGGATGGTTCATTGGGTAGTTGAGAGCAGAAAGGAGATCTTGTCAGCTGCATGGTTTCCCGATCATTGCTGGGATGCGCGTCATTGCGCAAACGGAAACTCCAAAGAGGCCAGCGCACTCATAGCTGAAGGAACACGATCGCGGCATGCTCAACAGGTGTGAATCAAGTAGTCGTTTGGAGCAACCTTCCCTGTGTGCATCAACGACGGGAGACGGTAACCGGTTCCAAGGATTCACACCGTGAGTGGATAGGCAAAATTGGATCGTACTTTGCACCTCCGTGGTTTGCATGTTTTCCATTGGTGTCCTCTGGTCGAACTACCACCGTTTAGGTGGAAGAATGCTAACAACTCTCTTCCCAGCAATCCCCTGAGGATACGACGGGTAATAATCAAGTCCCCACGCCGGCGACGGTAATCCATTCATAAATCCATAAATAAGTAAATTAATACACATTTATTCTCGGCTATGCGGAACAAGCCCGCGAGGGCATGATCAAATAAGTGCAGTTATACAGACACGTCATGTCAACTGTAACAGTGACAATCGGAGATTGTGCAGGCGTTCCTATTTGAAACTGTACAAATAAGGCAGAAACATAAATAAAGGAAGTCCATTGTCGTGAGTTCGGGCACCTTCGTGTGGGCACAGTCGGTCTGCCATAAACGGCAGTGACAATTCCTGCAGAAATGGATCAAGAACTAGAACTGGTAAATTAGAAAAGATCTGGCGGAGAACACGCTCAATCGCGATTACACGATATCCTGCATTCATGTGCGTGTAGCGTGAAGAAGGAAGGTTAATGCGCAGAAAAAGGCGTGGCGACGAAATACGCAGATAAGCAAGGGTCGGAGCGTATCAAGCATGGTAGTATGTAGTCGCTGTCAACTTGTCAATGGGAGATTATTGGCTAATAGAAAACCTATTCAAATGTCCAAGCCTAAGGGGATGCAGCAGGTCACGTAACTCGGAGACAAACTTAGATCTATGCCGTTGGACGTTTTGGATCACGTCGCGCTCAAAGTTGGAAAGCGGGTAGGTAGTAAGGAGGCCGCATCCCAGAATTGGGCGCACGTGTGAGGTGAACAGAGGTTTAAAAAGTTCCGGTACAGAGCGACAGAAAGCTTTTTGTTTGGCGTGAAACCTCCTGTAGGCCGCGGCAACCATCTTCATGGTGTTCTGAGTAGGTCTTACGTCTGGGGAACCAATCCCGCCTGGATCTCTGTCTGAAGTGACGCTTTTGAGCCAGAACCGACCTATGTAGTAAGCGCTGGTTTCTTTAGGAGCACCGATAAGCGGGGCGGAAAATTTGTCTTGATTAATGGATAAGCGCCACTGAATCGACCAATTGTGCAAGAGATGGAGCTTCGACTTTAGTCGGTCCGCATCCTCTAGAGAGGATACCACCTTCCATAACTTTGGACAATCCGCATAAATCAAGCAAGTTAATTAAAGCTCAGACGATAAATCGTTGCTGAGGACGTTGATGCATTCGGGGCCGTGAACGGCGCCCTGCGGGACATTGCTGGTTATATGTGCAGGATCGGAATACTTTTCCTTCACTCTCCCCAGCATGAAATGACTGTGCGGGAAAGCGGAAATCCACGAGAGGATGTTTCCAGTGACACCGATTTCTTGTTGCTTGTAGAGAAGCTGCTCCTTCGGGACCTTATCAAGAGCTTTGCTGAAATCCACGAACACAACATCCAGGCTTTCGCTAACCTCCAATGACTTTGCCCATTTTTCTCTAGCCATACGCAAGTTAGTAGAGCAGGAGCGAGCTTTTCGAAAGCCACGCTGGGCACCGAATACCAGATCCAACTGCTCGAGATGAAGTCGAATTGCCGGTTGCAGGACCCGATCCATGGTTTCGCGCACTATCGATGTAAGGCAAATGGGCAGGTAGCTAGTTGGGTATTTCCGGTTTCCTCCTTTGTATATGGACTTGATGATGCTCATCTTCCAAGCGGTCGGAAGAAGTCCGGAATGAAACGATCGACGGTAGGCATGCGTGCTAGGAGAAGCAATGTACTGGGTCACAGTCTTGAGGAACAGGGTGTGCAAGTCGTCAGGACCAGGCGATGAGTAAGGATCCAACTCACGGAGAATTTTCAACACGACATTAGTGTTCGTATCGACGTGCTCTAACAGAGAAGCGGGAGTGCACACTGGTCTGAGAGGAAACGACGCTGAAATCGCGTACACTGAACTGTATTGCTGCGCCACGAGGCTGGCTTTGTCGGAGGCTTCGTGAACTGGACCCCTTTGCTCGGACGAACGCGGCGCATGGACACCACTGACCGCTCTACTTCTCCGTTTGTGGTGGAAGAAAAGCGTCCTAGGCGTCTTTCTAGAAAGTGCGGCTAGGGCGGTTCAGCTTGTTGACGTTTCTCAGGTTTTTTCAGCGTATAGGTATTCCTACTTGTTTTGTGACCAAAGTAGTCGTGCTCTGATTGTGTCACAGCAATACATCATCAGGCCAGCGAAGGCAAGGGATACAGACACCCTAAAAGATTACAGGAAGAAGAAACATGGAGGTTCTGCTAGTAGCTCTGGATATGCACAAATATGCATGGAGCCTACAACGATTCGCGGCGGTAAACCTGTTTAAGATTAGAGGAACGACAGATAATGTCCCTAGTAGAGGGAACCAGTGGGCAGCATATGCATTTGCATTAAGCCTTCCAGTTATTAGTAAATACTTACAGTGAGAGAATAAGTCCACAAACCAGCGAAGGTAAGTGACGCAAATACTACACGATAATGAAAGTTAGAGATAAGGACTGGCTCCCAGCGCAAAGGTGTGTGTTACCTACAATGTCGCGCTGCAGCTGAAAAGGGTTGACGTAGGTAAGACGAAAAATCATAATGGTACTAGGGGTGAGTGGGTATCGACGACTAGCAAGGGCATTTGGGTGACGCCTTCTAGTTATTAGTGGACACCTACGGTGTCCCAGAATACCTCAAAAATTGCTAATGTGTGTGACGCAAACATTCCCAGAGAGTAAAGGCTGGATGAATAAAAGAGTGGCTCTTAAAAAGCTGCGTATATGCGCAGAGATGGTTAAGGTCTACGAAGAATGGCTGCTGCTAAGCAGAGGTGCCAAAGGTAAGACGAAGAACAGATAATGGTACTATGAGTGAGAGTAGCAGTGCTAAGCAATGGCATTTGGTTGAAGCCTTCTAGTTACTAGTGTAATACCTATCATGTCCCAGTATAGGTTAATAAACAGCAAATGTACTTGACGCACACAGTCCGATAATAATGGTTGGAGGAGCCGAAGAGTGCCTCCTAGCAAGCTCTGGTTATTTGCAGATGCATGGAGCCTACGACCGCTAGCTGCTTCTAAACAGAGGTGCCGAATTTATGACGATCGACAGATGTTGGCTCTAGGAAAACCTATCAGTGGCCAGGCGTAGCAATTCTAATAAGACTCTTGGTGACTAGTGTATGCCCACAAGGTCACAGGATGCATCAACAAGTCAGCGAAGGTAAGTATTACAGACATTCCAAGGGAATGTCCGATGGGGCGACAAGGAGTGAATCCTAGCGAGCTCCAGATCTGCGCAGAAGGGGCATGGTGCCTACAACTTCTAACCATTGAACGAATAGTTGCAAAAGGATGATGAATAATACCATAAAAAGGACATATACTGGCGCTAGGAGGAAGCTATCAGTGGCCAGCAAAAGCATTCAGATTAAGCCCTCTAATTACTATTGTATAGCTGCAGCGACATAATAAGTCAAAAAATAGCCAAGGTATGTTTTGCAGAAAGTTCACGAGAATAAATTTGGGGCGATTAGGAGTGGCTCCCAGCGCAATGATTCATGATACCTACAGTGAGCCGCTATAGCTGAAAAGTGGTGACGTAGGTAAGACGAAGGGCAGATAATGTCGCTAAGTTAGAGGGTATCGGTGGCTAGCGATGGCATTTGGTTTAAGTCTCCTAGTTCTTGGTGGATACTTACAGGGTCACAAATTAAGTCAACTACCAAGAGCTGCATGTAACGCACATTCCCAGAGAGTAAATGTTGGAGGAATATAAGTGCGGATCGTAGCAAGCTCCGGATATGCGCAGAGATGCATGGGGCTTATGAAGAATAGTTGCTGCTTAACATAGGTGCCAAGGGTAGGACGAAGAACTGATAATGGTACTAGGGGAGAGGGTGAATCGGTGGTTTGCACTGGCGTCTGTATGAAGCTTTCTAGTTACTAGTGTGTACCTACAATTTCCCGGTATACGTCAGCAAACAGAAAATGTACATGAGACAGACACTGCAAGAGAATAAAGGTTGGAGGGATAAAAGGGTGGAGCCAAGCAAGCTCCGCATGTGCGCAGAGATGCATGGAGCCTACGAAGCATAGTTCCTGCTAAACAAGCGTAAGACGAAGAACAGCTAATGGCGCTAGGAGCGAGAGCATCAGTGGCCAGCAATGGCATTTGAATGAAGCCTTCTGAGTGCTATTGAATATCTGCAGTGACAGAATAAGTCTACAAACGGACGAAGGTAGGTGATGCAAACAATCAGAATAAATGTTGGAGAGATAGGAAATGTCTCCTATCGCAAAGACGCATGCTACCTGCCCTGCATTGCTGCAGCTGAAAAGCGGTGCCAAACTTAAGACGAAGAACAGATAATGTCGCTAGAGGAGAGAGATTATGGGTGGCTAGCAATGGCATTCGGATGGAGCCTTCGAGTTACTCTTGGATACAGTGACAGCATAAGGGATTAAAGCAGTTCAGGAGTATGAAGTTGGATAAGCGCAGTACACTACCGTTGCAGTTAGCTAGGATTTTACTAAATGTGGCGGAATAAGATGAGGATAGTGGATTTGAGTGCGCAGATATTTGCGCTGATGGGCTAGATTCGGTCAGTGTTTATACGGAATAACCGTCATATATATCTCGCGTGTAGGGGAGTTAAGTGGTGGGGCCTGTGTCCGATATGTTGGGTTTCCGGATTCAGAGGTGCTATGCGCCGTGTAAACAAAGTCCATCCTCCGGTGTATTGGTGTTAAAGGGCTCGCGTGTAGGCAGGTTAGCAAGTTGTCTATGGAGGGATGGTCGAAACTGTGCAGTATTCTCGGCTGCCCTAAGTCGTTATGGTAGCCTGTACCAGGCGCGAGCGAATCGGTAGAGAAGGAGGTTGTTACGCACGTTGGTGCGGGCTGTAGGTAGGGTAATAAATAACTAAATAAACAGTTTATTCTCGTCACTGCGTGGCGCACCATCAAGGGCGTGATCATGGTATTACAGACATGTATGATCAGCAATTGCACAAATTAGTACATTTTGACCAATAGCATACGAACTTATGTGTGTTGAGATGTAAACTATGTTTAACTGTGTATTTGAAAGGGGACATGTTGTGTGAATAGGTAAATGTGACTGCGTGCTTTTGTTCGTTGTGTTCGCCTTTAAAGGGGAATCAATGGAACGCTTCGAATCAGATGACGTCCGTGAATGATCCTCCGGAAAAGGGAAGAGGCAGTGACTTTATTTAGTAGCGAGTCACATACGCCACGTCACCGTGTTTTTAAACGGATACTTGTGGCTTTTTTAGGGAGAATGCTTGCCAGGCAGAATCCCACCACATCCTGGAACACTGCCGCCGGACCATTTGCTGGAACGGGATTTGCCAGAACCACCCAGCTGGCACCTCGAGGAGGTTGTTCGGCTAGCCAGTCTATGACGGAGTGGATACCGAGGGGCATCGTTTTGTTGAATAAATCCTACGAGGTTCATGTTTGGGCTGTTTGTGGTCTGGAATAGGAAGGTGAGGTTGAGTCACTTTCTTCGTAAACATAGAGGCTAAAGACCAAGAAGTTTACAGCGCTCTCGGTGGTTGAGAGTAGAAGGGCAAAGCAGGCGCTTTGGGTATGAGCGTTGTACTTTCTTAATTACAATGCTGTCACTTGCTGGAGTTGGTAAATATTATTGAGCAGTGTTCCCAAAGCGGTCTAGCGCATACCTTGTTTAGAGTGAGTCTGGATTCGGTTACGCGCGTTGTCTTGCAGGTTTGACCAATGAGGGATCTGGCTTTC
>OX104064.1:231044218-231062793 GCA_944474145.2 Dicrocoelium dendriticum | reverse complement strand
TCGAGTTTCCTGCAGCAGCACCAGCTGCTTTTAAGTCGCTGAAAGAGGCTATCGCCAACCCAGCTTCTATAGCACATCATGATCCGGCCGCCCCATTGTCCCTGTGTAACGTCCACCGTGAACGTTGAATAACGGGTAGCCAAAGATCCCGAAATCAAAACAAGACGGATCACAATTACTACGGTATTCAATTGTTCAGTATCCCGGTATGCAAGCTGACAACCCGGTGTCAGTAAACAATAGGGAACGATAGGGAACAAGTTGTCTACGCCGGACAATCCAAGAAACAAGTCACTGCAGCTGAGTGCTACGAGCATTAAGACTAATGGTGTTGACCAATCAAAGGATAGTCCAATCACAGGGTGAGAGTTTAATGGCATGCATAAACATGGTGTTTGGACAAGAGACCAGTGAATGGGGAGGGGTGCGACACATGTCCGGGCTGAAAGTGTTCTGTTCGGCAAAGAATGGGGTTGGAGATCCAAGGTCGTCGGCAGACGCACACGCACGGAACCAGTGCCGGTGATTAGCATGCACACACAGACACACATGCAAAGCTAACAATGGGAATGTAAGGAGGCGCACATGAAAGCTGGTCGATATACATCAACGATCGGCCCAGGTCTATAGACTAGACCACGAAGCGAAGAGTAGAAGAATTCCATGGGTAGATAAGCGCGTTACACCCTGAGTAATGAGGACTCGGACATGGCAGTCAGCGCTGCCTTGCAGCAACAAGTAGCCAACACGTGGCAGCCCATGGCGTTTTCTCCAACCGCCTACAGCCTACCGAATCTTGCTACGGTACGTTCGGTAGAGAACTACTGGCCGTGTATCTAGCGATACGTCACTAACGACACGTTTTAGTAGGCCGCACCTTTGTCGTCTTCACCGACCACAAACCCCTTACTTACGTGCTTGGCTCGACTACCGACCGATACTCTTCTAAAGAGCCGTGCTACCTTGACTAAATCACTCAGTTTACGACCAATATACGGCATGCCTCAGGTGTGCGCAACGCCGTCGCCGATACACTTTCTCGCATCCAAGCTATCTCCGCTGACGCCGGCACTGCTATCGACTCGACAGCCGTGGCCCCAGCGCAAGTCAACGACTCTGATGTTGATCTACTACGTAGGTCTCCCTCCTTGGACATACGACCCGGTCCGCTGACATCGTCAGACGGCACCCTGCCCTGCGATTTACCTCTGGGCACGCCGCGCCCAATCGTCCCACGCGAGTTGCGGAAGACTGTGTTCGAGCCGTTGTACGGCGTGTCTCATCCAGGCGTTCGTACATCGGTTAAACTCGTAACCGCACGATTCGTTTGGCGCAATGTTAATCGGGACGTTCGAACTTAGGCAGCTGCTGGCCTTCCGTGTCAACGCGCGAAGTTGCACAAGCACACGAGAAGCTCAATAGGCAGGTTTCCGTCGCCAGACGCACGTTTTCATCACATGCACGTCGACCTCGTAGTTCCTATGCCGCCTTCAAAAGGCTATGTGTATCTGCTGACCTGTGTCGCTCGATGCACTAGGTGGCCGGAAGCCATTCCCATAACTAACTGCTCGTCAGAAACAGTAGCGAAAGCTTTTCTGGAGCGCTGGGTAGCTCAATACAGCTGTCCCGCCATCGTGGCCACCGATCGGGGTTCACATTTCTCGTCATTATTTGCCACGTTGCGTGAGGATCTAGGCTGTCGCCACGTTCAGCCGACAGCGTATCATCCGGCCGCTACCGGCATGGTGGACCGATTTCACCGCCAGTTGAAGGCAGCGCTACGTGTGCATGCAGATCCTTCATGGACTGGAACCCTGTCTCTCGTTCTCATAAGCTTAAGAAACACTGGTAAAACCGATTTCGACGTCACACCAGCGCAGCTAGTCAACGGCTGCACGCTGCGGTTGCCCGGACAGCTGGTAGCACCAGCCCCATGTACTTCCACTTTTGGCTACGGAACTTACACTAATCGATTTGCTCACCAGCTGCGTGAGCTACGTCCACCCGCTCCTCGATCGCAGCAGACACCAGCGTACGTGCCTGAGAAGCTGTCTACGTGTTTAGAGTCCTTCTTCGCGCAGACGGTGTTCGACAGTTCCTTCAGTCGCCGTACATGGGGCCTTACAGGGTGCTACATCTTGCGAGTAAGGCGTACACCAATGACCGCGGTGGACGACACAAAGTCGTCACCATCGACCGTCTGAAACCCGCCTTTATGGAAGAAACTTCCTCGCCTACTTCGTCTAGTAGTGCTTCGTGCGTCGTCACAACTCACCGCACCAGCTTACAACCTCCTATTGCAGTTCACGCAGGCCACGATCGCGGTCTACAAGCCGTCCCAACATCTCCCGAATCTAGCCCGCCGCCTCCCACGACCAATCGCCGTGGTCGGAAGGTGCTTTGGCCCGTTCGTTCCTCCGACTGTGTACAGTGTAAATATTTTTAGATTTTTATTTATCGTATATATTTGCCTCATTTATAGTCGATTAACGCTTTGAAAACAACACAAATTTCAAAAACCTCCGACAAATCTTTTTCGAAAAAATATTCAAAAACGCAAAATAATTTAAACACGTAGATCATTAGTTTGTTCTTTTTGGAGGTTCCTGCGCGTGTTTTCCTATTTTCTCTGCTCTACGTGCCCCAACCCTCCCCTTTGATCGACTGACCCACACGAGGATTGTCTTCGAGGACGCTGACGCCAACATTGGTTGTTTCTCCACGGGACGAGTGTCGTTTGTCCGCGGGACGTGGGTCGCTACTCTGCGGGACGAGGTTCGCTTCTCCTTGGGACCATGGTCGTTACTTCGTAGGACGAGGATCTCTTCTCCATGCGACCACGGGCGCTTCTTTGTGGGACGATGGTCGTTTCTCCGCGGGACGCGAGTCTTCTCTCCGTGGGACGAGGATCGTTTTAGCGTGGGGTGAAGTGCGGCAAGGGGAGAGACTACTCCCAAGCCCGCCGTTTGGCGGCAGCGGAGGTTGAAGTTCTGCCGGTCTTTTCCTGGGCTAGCCAGTTTTTGTAGTCCAAAAAGCCCGTTTCAACGGCTTGCTAAAATGCGCCCTGCCCTGCAATCAATAAATAACGAAGCACAAACGGCACAGCGGACTCCGACTTCCGGTGAACCCCCATTTACTCGAAAGCTCCTTCATTTTTACTTGGCGCGACTTTGCCTCACCAACCTAGTTTCAACAATCCTTTACGAAATCGAATGCATTCTATGTTCAGCCTTCTAAGGGGAGTTCTTTAGTGCCAAAAAGATAACACTTATCTTTCATGTACAATTGACCTGTTGACCGATTGTACATAATTTCTTCTTGTTTTAATCGTCCATACAACGGGCTCGACACTGGACATCCTTGTAAGTTCCCGCGCTCACGTGTTCGCTCTCTTCTCACTTCACCCGTCCGATTCTTATTGCAGCCCATCGAACGCAGTCCGCTGTGCCCGACCCCGATTGCCTTCTGATATCCACGCTTAATTTCGCTCACTGTCTCGGAGTAGTATTAACTGGTCCTACAGTACACAGTGCAGGTCAGGTGAGTGAAGCATGAACAAAAGCTGAAAAAACATTTAAGGATAGTGACATGTCACCAAGCAAATATGTAGGCGTGTTCGTACGAGAGCAGATACATGCACAGAATTTGTAAATGTGGTATCGGTCAACTTGCCAATTTGCGTTAGAGGCGATGACCTTATTGAGTGGCGAGTCACATCCACCACGACGCAGTGTTGTTAAACATACATTTGTGGCTTTTTGTAGAAAAATGCCTGCCAGACGTAGCCCCAATACATCCTGGAACACTGCTGGCTGGTGATATGATATTGAAAAGTTTGCATCTGACTGATTACCCTCGCGGATATACGTAGTCAAGTCTTGCCAATGTGTCTCCCATGGTTGTGTAGCCTCCTTCGGAGTCCACCGCAAGTGGTTGGGGCTGTTGAAGTCGGACGACTCCGGTGAGTTGTATTGATTTGATTAGTATTCTGGGTTACAGCGTGTCAGAATTGTGAAGTGCGGGTGATTCCTTTGTTTGGTATTGTATCCGTGTCCATGAGAGAGTTGCAGGCATGTCCTTAGCGATGTTTCGTGCAGGTAGTGTTATCCATTAGACCAAGGATGAGAAGAAGGGGATACATGTGCCCCTGTAATCTCTGCACTAACCTTATACTTACTCACACATTCCTCTCCAGTTTCATTCCGTTCCTTGCAAGACACGACTGACAATCCCTGACACAGAATTCAAAGTGGGGTCGCACAAAATCTTCACAAAATGTTTGGCCGTTAGAACATTGAAGGAACGGCGAATGAAACAATCTTGCGGAATCATCTACAAGCAGACTTCCTCCAGTAGATCCCAGAGTGAAGCACTGTGATATGGATGATACCTAGCTCAACCTGCTTAGTGACAACTGGGAATTTACTTCCACCAGCTATATACCGCGTGGCGAACTAGCACCTCCAATGTCAAGGACCTACGACTTCGCCTGAATTTTAGGCATCAACCATAAGGTTAATTAATCCCAGAGTCTATCCAAGGCACGCTGAAGTGCCTCAGAGCCGCCAGGGATATCCACACTTATCCAGAGATTTTGGTCATCAGCAAACAATAGCGACTGTACTTCAAGCTCCTAGGGTAGGTCAATGACTTAAATTGTGAAAAGCAACGGCCTTAGAACCGAGAACTGCGGAACCCCACTAAAAACAGCTTATCTAAGCGAAAGGCTAAGCCCCACGCGTACACACTGTGCTCTTCCCTCTAGGAAAGCAGACACCAATTTAAGGGCAGCTCCAGCTATCCCATACGATCACCAGTTTAATGAGCTTCGTTTCGTTTGGACGGTAGCAATGGCTATCTAGATGTCAAGGAAAAGCACGTCGATAGCGTGACCGTTTTCTACGGTCTCAGCCCCGCTTTCACGGGCTAGAGGTAAATAAGTCAGACACGAAAATCCCTTACGGAATCCGTGCTGTACCGCACTGAGAGGGTTAAACTTCATCTGACGATTCTCCACCGGATCCCTGACCAGCTTTTCATACAACTGGACTGCTATGTTTTTCAAGCTGACAGGCCGGTAGTTGGCAGGCAAAGCTCTGTCGGCGCCCTTAAAATTCGGACACATGTTTTCTCCTTCCATTCCGAAGGTATACCACAGTTTTCGAGCGTTATTGTAAACATGCATGTCTGTGGGCCGCTTAGCTCAGTGGAACTTCACGCAGTAGCTTTGGCTGAATTGAACCAGGTCCAGAGGCTTTGGAAGGATTTGTCACTCGCAATAGCCCGAAGAATTTTGTCTCCATTAGGCTGATTTCCGTTATGCAGGGAGCCTCTGGGACTTTTCTGACCAGCTCAGCCTGTGGTGGAGAGTCCTCACGAGAAAAGACACCAGCATACTGTTCGCTACAGATGCAAGACCTATCATAATCGGTATGCCCACGGGTCCCGTCCACTCGTAGTAAAGCCGATATAAACGAGTTTGTACCATACCAACTCAGGTATGATCAAAATTTACAAGCAAGTATGTGGCGCAACAGATACGGTACAACGCACGTAATTGGCTGTGGCCAAAAGTTGTACAATTGGCAGCAACATACCAAGCGCACATGTAGACCAAAGTCATCCGTGGAGTGCAGATAAAATGGTCTTAGTTGTGCGTAGAGTATGTAAGCACGGTATATGAAGTGGGGAAAGTAGATGAAGACTGAGAGTATCTGTTGTATGTGACAGTAAAATATTGAAAAATGGCTAGCCGGTATTCCAGTGTGTAACAGTGGGCAGTGACTTTATTCAGTGGCGAGTCACGTCCACCACATCGCAGTGTTGATACACTGACCTTGGTGGCTTTTTATAGGGTGAAGGCCTGCCAGGCGAAAACCCACCACCTCCTGGAACACTGTCGTCGATTGCTATGAACGGCCAAGGGCAACTGTCAAAACTTCTTATGAAGTATTCCTTCATTCAGTTATTCGCAGTCGAAGGACTCCCCTGTTAACTAGGCAAGTGGCACAGTCAGAGTCCAACATTGGCGTTGAGGTTAGTCGAGGAGGAAGTGTGATTCTGAAGGTAAGAAGGGTTTTCAGCGTATGGGGCCCTATCTTCTTAGGTTACGTAGGTTACTGGGGTGCGAATGATTCTTGTCCAGATACCCGTGCTGGACATCGTTGGTTGAATTGTTGGGTGCAGATGGTTGTTTTTGAAGTGAAGCCATGATCCAGGTACGTCCTTGTTGGTTATTTCGTCCCATCTCAGGCGCAGGCAGTTTTTCAGTTAATTCCCGGATCTCGAAGATGTTCATGACCTCAGCAGAAAGGGAAAGAGAGGAACAAGCCGAGAGAAGACCAAAATGACAGTCATTGTACCATGCATTGAGGAAAGCCTACTTTGAGACATTTACTTGAGCCAAACTGGTGTACAATGTGTAACCGATATTGCGCTGAAAATGTTCTCATTACGCAGCAGCGAGCCAGGCCCAATGGGTAAATTACCTTCATGTATATAAGCATGAAGAGCATGGTACCGGTAAGAAGTTCACGAGGTACTCGCTTGCGGCGTTGAAATTCAGCATAAAATCAGAAGGTGTGTATGTACTCACGAATGGTTGCAGTCGGAACCCAGAAGATACAGTGCAGATGCGACGGTATTTAAATATAATCCAGGAGATGAGGATTATCCAAATCCACATAATAACTTTCATGTACATGCGAACGTGAGGATAGGATGCAGAACATAATAGAAGCAAGCTAGGAACAAACGAATATGAAAGGAAGACTAGGTGTCGAAGGTAAGACGATCAAGAGATGGCGCTAATAGACTGAGTTTCAGGTGCCAACAGCGCTAGTAGGGTTAGTCATTCTAGTTACTAATGGATAACTGCAGTGTCAAATAATAGGTCAGCAAACCAGCAAAATATATGCTGCAAACACTCTACAAGGGTACCGTTGGAAAGGTAAGGTGGGGCACCTTGCAGGCCCCGAATATGCGCAGGGATGGGAGGAGCGTACGCTAAAGCATGCTAGCTACAGGAGTTAAAGTTGACAACCGAGATAAAAGCGTTGGAGGACAGATTAACAGTGGCCAACAGTAGCTACTCGATTAACAAATTTGGTCACATGTGGATACCAACAGTGTCACAGGATAAGTCATCGAACCAGCTGCGTTGGAATGTAAAAGAATAAACGTAGCAGGAAAGGAGTGACTCCTAGCGAGCTCCGGATATCCGAAGAGTTGTTGGAGTTTGTGGGGACTAGCCGCTGTTCATCATATCATACTACAAGTTGGCTGGAGGTGGGGAACACCTCAGCTACTGTGCCGCGATACATAGAAAAAAGGAGAAAAAGCAACTGGCGCTAGCTGGCTGAGCTACCGGTAACGGATGGGCCTCGTTCGGATAAGCTACCAGCCGGCTGCTGTGCACCAAAAAATTAATATGCGAAATTGTATATGGCTAAATCATGATATCGTGGTTGGAGGGAAGGCTAAGAGGGATGGGGTGGGACAAAATGGCTCACGGCACGAACGCCACTGAGGTCGGCTCCTAGCTATATCAGCAAGTGTGTCCAACCAAACGTGTTCATCGTCTTTCGGACCCCAACAAGGGAGCCAAGACGCTCTAACCGAGGCCAGCTCAAAATTGAGGGCCTTCATTCATCTGGACCAAATCATCGCTTGGCCACCCCTCCTCTTCTTCCATCCACACCCCCGGCGAGCAAACAACCCACGTCGCTGGAGTCGGTGGGCTGGCAGGCGTAGCAAGTGGCCGAGCTATCGGAGCCTGCTGCGTGAAATAACGGTGCTGAGCGTTTCAGTTCCTTTTGACTGGCTAGCCGAACAACCTCCTCGTGGTGCCAGCTGGGTGGTTCGGGTTTAACCCGTTCCAGCAAATAGTTCGGCGGCAGTGTTCCAGGACGTAATGTGTTTTTGCCTGGCAAGCGTTCTCCCTATAAAAAGCCACAAATTTTGCTTAACAACAATGTGACGTGGTGGTCGTGACTCTCCACAAAATAAAGTCACTGCCCCGTGGGTATCCGAAGAATCCTTTCCAACGCACGGACCTTCATCTTCTACTGGAGCATTGCCGACGATATGAGAGTCAAAATCAGAGCAGCACAGTTACAAACAAGAACCTCACAGTTATACACCTACACACACAGTTACATAATTACATACCCCCCTACATAAACATACACTGGTACGGCAAACCTAACGGATTCTTGCACATTCTTGACCACGCATTGTTAGGTCAAAATGAGCATGCCTTTAAAGGCGTGCCTCGCCTTGTCGATAATAAAACTTTATTTATTTATTTATTTTCCTGTGCCGTAAATGAGACGTCGAACACGCTCGTTGCTGCCGCCGTGTTCCCACCAGATGTGAGCTAAATTACGAAGGCACCGGTGGTCGAACGTAACTAGCCTCTTTATGTCCGCTGATCTAAGGGGCCAGGTTTCACAACCGCACAGTAGGGTCGAACGTACCGCTGCATTGTACACGCTACCCTTCAGCGCGAGAGTAATATCGCGCCGGCGCCATAGGTGGCGAAGGTTGGCAAAAGCGCACCGAGCTTTTGCTATACAGTTCGTGATCTTATCTTCAATCCAACGGGCACTGATACAACTTCCCAGGTAGTTATATTTTTGAACGACTTCTAGCTGATCCCCACCAAGGGTCAGCGTAGGAGGCGGTCCAGATCAATCTTGGAGGAAAGCTTTGCACTTCCAGGGTGCAGAGCAATGCCCGAACACGGCTGACAGCAGGTGCTTATTTTTCCAGTGCCGCTTGGCACGTTTGTGAGTTGTGACAGATTAGGGCAATATCATCAGCATACTTCAAGTCAAGAAGCCGTTCTCCTGGGAGCAGATCCACACCTTCTAAGTTGTGCCCTGTAAACGCGATTTCCATGACTTCGTCAATAACGAAGTTGAAGCAGAAAGGTGACAGCGGGCATCCTTGTCTCACAAAGCTGGAGATATTAAAGGGCGACGACAGCTTGCCGTAAACTCTCACTTTGCCCGAGCTACGCGCGTATAATGCTCGGATAATATTCACATATTTATCGGGCACACCTTTCCTGAATAGACAGTCCCAAAGTGAACGTCTATCCACCGAATCGAATGCACCTTTTATATCGAGGAACACGACTACGGTTGGCCGCCAATATATGTGACGGTGCTCCAACAACTGACGCAAGGTTAAGCTGTGGTCAATGCAGCCACGACCTCGACGAAATCCAGCTTGCTCTTCACGAATCTGGCTTTCACGAGTGCCAGTCAGTCGGTGAAGGATGACAAAGGCAAGTAATTTGAAGGCAATAGAAATCAGACTGATTCCTCTATGGCTTCCGCATTCCGATCGTGAGCCTCCTTTGAAAATTGGGACTATGACGGAGCGGCTCCAATCGGTTGGGACAGTTTCCTGCTCCCACAGTTTGACTAATAACTCGTGTAGATCATCCACAAGAGCAGGTCCCCCGAATTTGATAAGGGCTGGAGGTAGGTCATCAGGTCCCGCGGCTTTGTTTAACTTCAACAGTCCGAGCCCATGTTCGACTTCTGAGCGAGAGGGTAGGTCCAAATCGACAGCCCACGGAGCGGGGCGATCAGTGGCCGGCGAGAAATCTAACCATTCCGATCGAATAAATTGCCTTTCAAAGTGCTCAGCCCAACGCTCGAAGCGTTTTGCTAGGTTGTGGATAGGCTGTCCACTCTCGTCACGTATAGTTTCACTATCACCAGGTCTCCTGCTACCCCGTTTCCCGTGTAAGACGGAACAACGCACGATGGTTACCAAGGGCAGCGACCATTTCCATCTCTGTTGCACGACGAGACCACCAGGATTCGCGGTCTCTCTTCAGGCTAGCACGGAGTTTCGCCCGGAGCTCTTTGCGAGTTTCATTGTGTTTGCTTCCAGCCGGAATATGCCGGCGAGCATCTATAAGTTCCAGAGAATGTGAAGAGACCCAATGTCCATGTTGGCGATTAGACATACCACATGAGGATTTGCCTGCTGCTAGTAAGATCTGTTGCATATGAGACCAGTGAGCTTCAATTGCATCCGGTGAGCGTTTATCCAACTTGGATGACAGCGTAACTTGATAGGCGTCCAGAACAGCTGGATTCACCAGTCTGCCGGTGTCAATGCGCTCACAACATTGTCGCGGGCGTCCGCCAAAACGCATCAGCTGGTCAGCACATACAAGTGCATGATCGGTGTCAATACCTGTGCTCCAAATCGAGCGACAGTTCTGGACGCAGCCTCTCCAGCGGTAACTGATAGCAATGTGATCGATTTGCGTCCATAGCTGGTTCGAGGCTGGTGGGCGCCAAGTCAACCTCCGGCGGGTGGTGTGTCTAAAATTAGTGCTCGCAAGAAATAAGCGAGCATCTTCACACAAATGAAGTAACCGTTCACCGTTATCATTACGGGAGCTGCTACCATGTTGGCTGCCCAGATGCAGCTTACCTTTAGATAATGTTACAACATCAGCGTCCAGATCCCCAGTCAGCACTACAGGGTCCGCGCTCCTTCTGAGGCTAAGGAGCGCGTTCAGTTGACCATAGAAGTCGTCATTTACCAAGTCATCGCTACAGTTTGTCGGTAAATAAGCAGCAATCATCAATAGACACATTCACTAGCCTGTTGAAACCGTCAGCGAACCTATAGGCATACTCTAGTGACCAAGCGTCTGATTGGAATGGCTGCATCTGGCGACTGAGACTCTCCTAACGCCACCGTCTGTCCGTCGGCGTAAATTCGGCATCTCTGTTCAGAAGTAGCTAGTGGCCATTAGCCCCATGCATACGGGAGGATCCAGTGCTTGTCAGGAGCCACTCCATATCTCAATAACCTTTATTCCTTTAGAATATCTGCATCCAGTCGTTCCGCTGCCCTGCCACCAAATGATCTTTAGGACTCTCTCGCGGCAACCTATTTATTTTCGCTTATTATGCCCCCCTCTCGGATTAAGCTAATTACGTGCGGTTCATGCACCTGATAATCACTACCAATATTCTAACTCTCTTTGCTCTATCCCCATGCAATTATTGGCTCATACCAAACGGCTACTACGTACTTTAATTACTGGTACAACGCTCTTGTCTCTACGCAGGCGATAGCAATCCACCTATAGAGCTAATGAATCCATAGGATATTCAAAAGACATTTTCAGCGCAATTAGTGTTGCACAGTATACATGCTTTTGTCTCAAGCCCAAATGTTATAACGCAAGATATTAACAATATTCAACTCCATGCCTGTTCTTGTGGTCTTCCCTCGGTTGTCCCTCACTTTCCCTTTTCTCTGAGGTCCGGGACTTCTTGGAGATCTGGGATTGGACTGAGGAACAGTTTTCTCCCAAGACGGACGTAACAACCCACAAGGACTCACATGGAGCATGGTAGAACTCCGAAAGGACCGACCTACAATCGCCATAACCCTTGTCCAATATGGAGAACTGGACATATCCTCATACTCCCATACATTATACACCTGAAAATTCTGGACAGCGGAAAAGTTGGACTTTTGCTCACCTGGACATACAACAAGAAGAATAATCGCGATGTCCCTCTCCTCCACCGACCTCAAAACTCATGGCGACCCCGATCAAATTACCTGTCCAACTAACAGAGGAAATTAGAAGCCATTACTCAGCGAAAAACCGAGGGTAAAACCAGTCGTTAAGCGGCTTTGCCAGTTCAACATTAATGTTCAAAATGCTTTACGGCAGTGTTGCAGGACGTGGTGGTTTTTCTCCTTGTAAGCGTTCTCCCTATGAAAAACCACAAATGTCTGTATAACAACACCGCGACGTGGCGGATGTGACTCGCCACTGAATAAAGTCACTGCCCACAACTACATACTGGCAAGTCGACTAGACTCACATATCAACTCTTCCCGACACCGTTTCAACCACACACGATTAAACCCGATGTATCGTCGTGATACACATCTGGTTTTAGACCTTGATCATGCTTGAGTTGGTGTGTCTCTATGAAACTGAGAATAAACTATTTATTCATTTATTTATTTATTGTACAGTTCTAATCATTGACATATGAACGATTTTCTACTGTCACTGTTACAGTGGCGATAAAATGTTTGTACAGTTGTAAATGTCTGATCATGCCTGCATGGGCGTGCCTCGCATTGTCGAGAATAAAATATTTATTTATTTATTTACTTCCGAATAGTTGGCGGCTGGACTTTAGTACGATGTGAACTAAGGCTTCAATTCTGAACTGTGAGATCTCTTTGGCCGACTTTGTCCAGTTAGCCTGGGATAAACTTAAGGCTTACCTTCCGGTTTTCACTCCCCATATTCCACTCATGAGGAAAAAAGGGTTACGGGCACAGTCTCCTTGGTTAGATACCACAGGCAAGTATCTACTGAAGCAACGGTCCAGATGCTGGCGAACCTACTAAGCAGCTCCATCAGCCAGTACCCAAGATAGTTATCGAGAGATTAGCAATAAATATAAGCAACATCTCAGGACTGTTGGTCTCCAGTACGAGCGGGGTTTAGCGGACTCGGCCGCGGATAATCCCAAGCAGTTTTGATTTACGTTAAAAGAAGAAGCGAAACAAAACTGTCTATCCCAGCGTTATTGCGAGCAGACTGGAGCCGTGCGCAAACTGACTATGGAAAGACTTGTATACTTAGTGATCAACATACTGGGGTCTTTGCTCGGGAGATCTCTTTACCAAAGGTAGAATTTGTTTCAGGAGTTCCAGAGGATTTTGCTTAGCTGAGTTTAACTTAACTGAGACTCAGGTCTGTAGGACTAGTTAATACTGGTCCGAGACGATGCGCGAAAGTAAGCGCGGATATCAGAAGGCAATGGGAATCGGACACAGCGGACTGTTTTCGATGGGCTACTTTAAGAAGCGGACGGATGAAGCGAGGCGAGAGCGTACACCTAGCGCGGGAACTTACAAGGCTGTTGTTTGTTCATCCAGGTAAAAATTAAAACAAGAAGGAGTAATGTACACGCGACTTCGAAGTTTTGAACGAGCCAGCCAATCGGACCGCACACATCCGGCTACTGATTGGAATCCAATCAACCAGGGTAGCTTCAGCCCGGGGACTCAGGGCAATGCCAACACCACCTTGGCCGGTGATCGAAGCTGCATCGTCACCGGATAGGCGCAAGGAGAAAACACTGCTTGCGTCACCTGAAGGCGATCGCAGAGTGAGTACAGCGCTCGAGTCTTGCAGGCGGGTCTCCGATAAGCAGCAGATATCGAACGAGTGGGTCTCTAATTTTCAGGCAAGTGCTGCCTATTGACCGATCTGAAGCAAGGTGCGAACATTGATGCATGCCAATCTGAAGGAGGATCGAGGGCTCCAAATGGAAGCCGATGAACTGGAATGGACCACTTGCTTGGACATGGGCCTGTTGACACTGCAGGAATGACGCTCCGCGTTCACACGTGAGTTGAAACTAAAAGACAAGCGACTATTGAAGCAAAGTGGGGAGGGCCGAGGATTGGGGGTTGAAAACAGGGGGATATAAGTAAAGTTGGAACGGGACGATAAGGGTGAAAAAGCGCGAGAAAGGGAATAAGAAGATGGGAAGACTTGAGCAGTAGCATCAAAACCTTTTCCACCCTGCTCGATGCAGCAGATAGGGCATCGTTGATTATCCTCTCCGGTGGCCAGAGCATCAGAAATTTGTTTGAAGTGTGAATCATTGTATTGCGTGGGCAGGATACTGTCAGGTTTCCCAGGCCTAGACAGGAGAACGATTACGTTTCTCAACCAAAGCCTTTGGTTCAAAAACCTGACCGCAAGGCAGCGGATTTGGCGTTGGGCTACAAGGAGACCGTTTCAATGAATAAGGTGCCACCCCCATTCCATCCCCCAACCTGGAGGACCCGGAGGCTGAGTTTTTCTGGCATCTAACCATTGACCAATCTGGTACGAGTGGCTCTGAAGGTGCAAAAGCACCACCCAGCATAGCGCAACGGATCACTGGGGCACACAAACCATCGCACCACGGTAAGGTCCAGCCCCATTGCGATGGCTAGCTGTTGTTAAACAGAGATAATGTCTCAAGGAAAGGTAGTACCAGTGGGTGGTGTAGCCATATAACTAGGACGTTTATTCACTAGTGAATACCTGCAGTTTCTTGAATAACTCAACAAGCAAGTGAAAATTAGAGAGACAGACATTCCAGGAACATAAAGACTGAAGAGTAAGGGAGTGGCTCCTTCCAACCTACTTCCAAGCCTACTTCCTCGAAAGCCTCGTTGACTTTTCCACTCTTTTAATAAAAGCCTTTCTCAATCCTACTCTGTCCTTTCCTTATCCCTGTCTCTAATTGCTTTTTATCTGGATGGTCACCTTTGTGATTCGCCTTAATTTATGCTTTTCCGGCCGTACTTGTGCTTTCTGACTGCACCCACACTACGGAGACGCATATGACCTAAGTGCTGCATACCCAACGCATTGCTTCCCCCGAGAACGTTGATGAACTTGCTCATGCTTTATGATCACAGCTTATTTCATTCCTAACCTTGAGCTTTACCATTCGCCTTCCCTAGTTAATTAAGCGACTTAGTCGCAATCCAACGACTAATCCAAACCCTTCGGATCGCCCTCTAGCTCTCCGACATCGAGCCGTCCACTGCGGTGTCACTAATCACGGTACGGCTAATATAAACTTTTATGGAACACATGTACTTGAGATATTTAGTTTATAATAATAAGTATAATGTAAGGTCCATTAGCATAAGCACTTTTGCGACTGATCTTTTTCTCTGCGTTCCGGATGCATCGCGGTTGTCTGTTTGCGTGTCCGCCTTTGTTCGCTGTCTTTTTCTCCGAGTTTTCCACAGGACCGGTGGTAAGAAAGCGTGGATACGTCCACTGCCCTGACCTCAACACTTCAACGTAGCCCAATATCCCTTATCTGGAAATGGATGGCTAATTATTACGCTGCCTTGTTACTTACCGTATAGACAAAACATCTATTTGTTAGCTTGGATGGATGCCACTATATTGGGGCCTGAACAACTGGGTTCAGCTCACTACTTCGTCACATAATTCTTACTTGGAGTTCACTTGCTGACCTTTAATGTCAACTCGGACATTTCATCTAACCGGAAGGCAGATTTTCCTGCCTGTGCTATGCATCTAATTTGGAAATATCCAAGTACAATAATTTCCCTGTGGCAAGAACAAATGGGTTCGGCCCTTTACCATACTGAAATCTCTTCACTTATTACATCCGGAGCAGCCTCCACTACTTGTATCATCCATATGGTCGTGGATGCCAGTGTCTCCAATCAACAAACAGATCTTACCCTTTGAGAATTTCCGGTTCACTATTCCGGACAAACTGCAGCTTTTTCGGACCTGAATGATTGCGTATGGCCATTCTCCTTCCGCTAATAATTGGTTCAGCAACATATTACTGTATACCCCCGGCGACATTACGCGGTTCTACAGACAACAAATACAAAACATTCCAACATGTTCGATTTAGAGTTTACCTGCCGTACGGGCCGTGCCATTCCGTTAGGAAGTGAAAGGACCCATGGATGATACAGTCCCGCTCCCATCATGCATCAGCTAGCGAAAATTATGGGTGCATCCTGACTGCGACTAACAGAACCGATAATCGGCCAATAAGAAGCATTGCCAGTTGCAGTTTGTCGTTTGAATGCGTTGACGGGTTTCGCATGGCAAGCTTTCTCCCTATAAAAAACCACAGCAATCCGTTTAACAACACTGCAACGTGGCGGAGTTGACTCGACACTAAATATTGTTACAGCCAATTAGTCCACACTGACAAGCTGACCAAGACTACATACTTTCATGCTTGATACGCCCCGACACTTTCCTATCTGCACATTTCGGCGCCGTTTTTTCTGCGCATTCAGCTTCGTTCTTTACGCTACACTCACATGAACGCAGCGTATCGTGTAATCGCGACTGAGCATGTTCTCCACCAGCTCTTTTCCAATTGATCAGTTCTAGTTCTTGCTCCATTCCTGCCTGAATGTTTACTGCACTTTATGGCAGACCGACTGTACCCACACGAATGTGCCTGAACTCACGACTATGGGCTTTTTTCATTTATGTTTCTGCCCTATTTGTACAGTTTCAAATAGGAACGTCTGAACAATCTCCGATAGTCACTGTTACAATTGCCATGACATGTCGGTTTAATTGCACTTATTTGGTCATGCCCTCGCGGTCATGTACCGCATAGCCGAATATATGTTAAGATTTTTATATATCTACTTGCACCGAGATGCAGGGAGCCAACAACGACCAGCTGCTGCCAAGGATAGTTGACGGAATAAAGGCGAACGGCAGATACGGGCGCTGGGAGAGTGGGCCGTGGCCGGCAATGGCATTCGGATTAAATAAATAAATAAATATTTTATTCTCGACAATGCGAGGCACGCCCATGCAGGCATGATCAGACATTTACAACTGTACAAACATTTTATCGCCACTGTAACAGTGACAGTAGAAAATCGTTCATATGTCAATGATTAGAACTGTACAATAAATAAATAAATGAATAAATAGTTTATTCTCAGTTTCATAGAGACACACCAACTCAAGCATGATCAAGGTCTAAAACCAGATGTGTATCACGACGATACATCGGGTTTAATCGTGTGTGGTTGAAACGGTGTCGGGAAGAGTTGCTATGTCAGTCTAGTCGACTTGCCAGTATGTAGTTGTGGGCAGTGACTTTATTCAGTGGCGAGTCACATCCGCCACGTCGCGGTGTTGTTATACAGACATTTGTGGTTTTTCTTAGGGAGAACGCTTGCAAGGAGAAAAACCACCACGTCCTGCAACACTGCCGTAAAGCATTTTGAACATTAATGTTGAACTGGCAAAGCCGCTTAACGACTGGTTTTACCCTCGGTTTTTCGCTGAGTAATGGCTTCTAATTTCCTCTGTTAGTTGGACAGGTAATTTGATCGGGGTCGCCATGAGTTTTGAGGTCAGTGGAGGAGAGGGACATCGCGATTATTCTTCTTGTTGTATGTCCAGGTGAGCGAAAGTCAAACTTTTCCGCTGTCCAGAATTTTCAGGTGTATAATGTATGAGAGTATGAGGATATGTCCAGTTCTCCATATTGGACAAGGGTTATGGCGATTGTAGGTCGGTCATTTCGGAGTTCTACCATGCTCCATGTGAGTCCTTGTGGGTTGTTACGTCCGTCTTGGGAGAAAACTGTTCCTCAGTCCAATCCCAGATCTCCAAGAAGTCCCGGACCTCAGAGAAAAGGGAAAGTGAGGGACAACCGAGGGAAGACCACAAGAACAGGCATGGAGTTGAATATTGTTACTATCTTGCGTTATAACATTTGGGCTTGAGACAAAAGCATGTATACTGTGCAACACTAATTGCGCTGAAAATGTCTTTTGAATATCCTATGGATTCATTAGCTCTATAGGTGGATTGCTATCGCCTGCTTAGAGACAAGAGCGTTGTGCCAGTAATTAAAGTACGTAGTAGCTGTTTGGTATGAGCCAATAATTGCATGGGGATAGAGCAAAGAGAGTTAGAATATTGGTAGTGATTATCAGGTGCATGAACCGCACGTCATTAGCTTAATCCGAGAAGGGGGCATAATAAGCGAAAATAAATAGGTTGCCGCGAGAGAGTCCTAAAGATCATTTGGTGGCAGGGCAGCGGTACGACTGGATGCAGATATTCTAAAGGAATAAAGGTTATTAAGATATGGAGTGGCTCCTGACAAGCACTGGATCCTCCCGTATGCATGGGGCTAATGGCCACTAGCTACTTCTGAACAGAGATGCCGAATTTACGCCGACGGACAGACGGTGGTGTTAGGAGTGTCTCAGTCGCCGGATGCAGCCATTCCAATCAGACGCTCGGTCACTAGAGTATGCCTATAGGTTCGCTGAGTGTATGAACAAGCCTCTGAAGTTAAGTGATAGGTCGGTATACCAGCTTACCTGTGAAGCAAACAATTTGATATAATGAACATTGTAAGAGGGAGGGAGCTCCGGATATCCACAAAGTGAGTCGGAAACTATGGCGAACAGCTGCTGCTAAGCAAATTTAGTGGCTCTAGATAAGTGTGTATAAGTGGCTGGAGTATCCATGTCATTAAAACGTTTAACCAATACTGGATACCTACAGTTTCGGTGAAGAAATCAACATGCGAGCGAAGCTGAAAGAGACACACGGCCGAAGAAATTGAAGGTTGGAGAGTCAGGCAGTGGCTCCTTCTAAGCTACATGGAGCAAACAATGACTAGCTACTGCCAAGAGGAGGTGACGCAAGTAAGATGAATGACGGATAATGGCGCGCTAGGAGAGAGATGAGGAGTCGGGAAGAGGATAGTGTGGGAAGGTAAGAAGAGGCGATTATAAGTGGTCTGGTTCAGTTTCAAACTACTCTTCTTCACGACAGTTGATATTCAGTAGTTTGAAAACTTGTGTGACAGAGAGGTATTTGCGAATAGAGAAGCGGAACTGGTTTACCTCACAGTCGTTGTATCTCTCTCTTTCTCATCCTCCTCCTCTGTCTTGTTGAGATATCCCTTAGAGACTCTACCCACAGTCTCTTGTGTTGTACC
>OX104064.1:231028126-231043718 GCA_944474145.2 Dicrocoelium dendriticum | reverse complement strand
ATATTATTAACAGAATTAATTTTGCTGAGAGCGTGATTCATGGATATGTCCGTATATGCGTGCATTGTCTGTGGTTATACGGCAAAACCACTTAATGAAATTAGCGGTTATTCGAATACGAAATTGGAGCCACACAACCAAATATTAATGCTTGTGATGTGGTTCAGATTAAGTTAAGAAGGGGGGCAAGAATGCACCCAAGTTCATACACTCCATTCAGGAAAGCGCTCATTTAAACACCTCGCATAAATGGCGCGTGTGCATTAAAATGAACGCATAACACTGACATTTATTGCAGACAAAGTGCAATCAGCGATACAGATCGAAGCTCTCTAAAAGGAAAAGCAAATTAAACACAATACTCCCTTGACTGAAAGATTGTAAGTTGCTCCGTAATATTCATTCTCGGTATAAAATAGTAAAGATAATGATAAGCGAAAAAGATACTGAAGGGCACCTATGCAAAAGAGATAAAAACACTACAATCTTTAGGTACGTAAAAAGCCAGCGACTCTGAGTAAAGTATAACAAATGTAGTGTGGCCGGGATATCTCTACCGACTGTCATGAACGCACCGTAAATAGGCACATATTGCGCGCACTAAGAAAACCTCGAGGTATTCTAACGGCAGTCCCGAGATCCCATCGGATCTCACACGATGCACTGCGCACACAAGTGCGGCGTTTGTGTACTCCAACTTGCACAGCGCTTCACGCAATGAGGCGCAGAATAGGGATACTTGAACAATAGATACATTCAGGTCAGATTTGAGAACATAATATTTCGCGAAAAGCTGGATGACTGAGGGCTCTGTATTGATCGTTGTTTAACTGTAGCACTAAAGTTACCGTTAAGTACAGGGTCTATTTTGCCAAAAATAATGGACATCACCTTGACGGACGAACCTACATGTGGTGCACAGCTGCCGCTATTTCATCACAGATATGTTCCTATTAAAGTAGACAGACGGACGTACATGTGAGAAATAAGTATTCCATGTGCCCGTATTTCTATCAAAGTGAACGTTAGAACACAGTTAGGTTAGACACGCCGGTAGACTGAAAACTAGCTTGCAAATATGCACTGTAGGAAAAAGCGCCACTTTAAACTTGACCTTTCACATTGGGAATAATAACGACTTGGTTTTATTTTGATTCCCTAATAAATGAGCCATCTTCTAGCTGGAATTTCTCTTTCCTAAATAACCTACGATACCTAATGATTATGCGGTTGTTTCAGTTCAGCTTAGTGCAGTTGATAAATCATGATCCGGGCACCAAAGTTCTGTGGATGCAGTTGCCACGAATCGCGTCGCCAGAGTGGCAAAAATGAAGAATGATAAGTAAATGCGGTTAGACTTAAATATGGTATTAGCAGAATAGAAGCAACAACGAGATGCATGAAGCTAATCGCATTGAAGTAAAAACGGCTAAACGCAAGAGGAGGAATCCAGGAGTAGCACTGACTCCGACAATGTGCCAAATCCGATGGAGTCTCTAACCTTTGATTTTGACTAGCACGATGATTGACCAAATCTCTCAGTCAATTTCTTCATTCAACTATGCCACTTCATCCGTTGAACACCTCGTGGCTTCGCCCAACTTGGTGCAGTGATGGCAAATTTTGTTTGCCGAGGACGGCAGTTAAATTGTTTACGGAGTGCACATCCCATCCAACGTTAGCGATTCAACTACAACAGACACTGTAGTGAGGTACTGCAGTGTGCCTTGCAAAAGACCAACTGACGGACATCAGCATTGCTCAGGCTGTGTTAACATCAGATGCGTACATTGATGCGTGGGACCCGGTGATCAAAACAGCCAAAGATTTTATGTCTTCCGTACAAAGTAGTCAAGTATCAGATGCATACAGTAGCACCGGTCTTGTTGCAGTTGATCCCTGAATTATAGCATTGTCACACACTAAGAAATAGCGTCCAAGAGGGTAAGATTATTTTACATTTGGTAGGTTCTTGCCACTGGCGTGTTAAGTGACGGAATACTTAGCCTCAATATCCGGATGGTGTTTACCTGCATGTATAAGAGCTTTTTGTGCCCCCTACTGAAGTTAAATGTTCCATTAATGAAGCTATCGCACTGCAGTTAGGCCAAACCTACTTACGCTTAAACTAGGTATTTTTATCTGGATATCCTTCATTCCACTTTAGTTGAAGAATCTTTCAGTAACAAGCACACGTTACCTACACTATTTACGCTTTTTTCCTTACATTTAGTGTGTTTGTAGCAGTTTTTGAGTAACTTGTATAACATTTTATACTTAGCGCGGGTACTTTGCTAACCAATTTACTTCATAAACTAATTTAGCGAAGTTATGTAGGCATAGACGTATGCTTTAACAGATATATTTTACTTGTGAATGACATTTCAGGGGATTGGCTGTTGCTTGACACTGCCGGTGTGGATGCCCCTGATGTGAATTTTGACGAAAAATCCTACCTGTCTATTACCCACGACCTGGTCCATACTGACTCCAGGAGACATTTGGTCGTTGTTGGAGGTGACGAAGTGCACGGTTCTTGTGGCCGTGTTGGGCTCGAAGAGTGGTTTCATGCACTCAGTGTGGAGCGGACCACGGTCCAGCCATCGACTTGTGTGCGCTAGATTCCCCAAATAGAGCGTGCTTGTGTTTGCCTGTGAAGGAGTGTGGCTGGGCTCCGTTGGTGATATGTGCTTCTTATCCACACGCCACCTGGTCTTATTCCTTCGGGTTTACACTAGATATGGGCTGTGTGGTTGGAGCTGTGAGTGGTGCAGTGCAAGCCACCCATGGTCCCTCTGTAGGCGCAGACGTCCTGTGGCTGGCCACAGTGACAAACAAATCCGAAACCGGATGCCGCCAAACATAGGAGCATTTGCTTTTGGTAACTTTAAAAGTTACTGATGGTTATTGTGATTAGTTTAATTTCAATAGCGAAATGTTTTTGGTGATCCGATTTGTATTGACGGACAAGCGTGTTACATTGGTTGCGCTGGGTCGCATAATCGCTCTACGTTTCGAAACAAGACGAGTTCTGTTTGAGTGTCGTGCTGCATTCCTTCTTGACAAGCGCTTGCGAGTTGTACTTCTTATGTAAGACGAGGGATTGGTGAAGCGAACCCACTTTGTTTCCGAAGCGGTTGCGATTAGATTGCTAAAGCGTCTAGCAAACTGAATCTAGGTGCTATCAGGTGAACCAACTCTCAAGTATACCCGAACGGTTGTTTAACTTGTTGTTTTTGATGTTGTAATTTGTGATAGTACGTGTTATTTCTGTGTTTTCTCAGGATAACCAGCGTTACACACATAGTTACAAAGTATGGTGGCATGATCGCTTAATCCAAGTGGTGTGTCTATAAATGGCTTGTCAATCAGGAGTTCTACATTTGTAAGGACGAGGTCAAGTTTCGATGGTTCTTTATCAGGTCTGTACCTGGTAGGTGAGCTGATGTTTTAAAATGGGATAATTGCGATAAGTTCTTGCGGTTCGGCGTTGTATGTTTTGCTGGGGGGTGCCGAGCTTTCCGAGTGCTGCACTTTGAAATCGCCGGAAATAAGAACCTGGATGCATGTTAGGAGTAAGAATTTCGTCTGCCATGCTATTAGATTGGACTTCATCTATGAAGTGGGCTATGGGGAGCGAAGTACGACTGCCAGGAAACAGTTGTCGTCTTGTCTGAGACGCAAAAGGTACCATAGCGAACCGGTGACCAGTGTCTCCGGATCATCCAGTTGTTCGTATGTTAAGTCGTTACGATATCCTAGGATAGCACAACCTCCCCTGTTTAGGCGATCGTGTCGGAAAAATTACATACCCTAAATCGAGACCTCAGCATCCGTAATCCCTGTGTGCAACCAAGTTTCGGTTACGGAGAGAATATTCCAAGCGTTTGTCACGTGGCACAACGGAAGCTCGGCGGTTTTGATTTGGAGGACATGGGCATCCGTGTACATGCAAGAATGTGTTTACGTTCTCAGCAACGATCCGAAGCACTTTCGGCTAAGACGATAGGTTGTGCCAACAGCTGTATGTTCGACCACTAGCCGTTTTTTGTGGTATTATGAACGAGTCGCTTGGAGTTGTGTTCGGTGGCATTGTGATTAGCCTCTTTGACAACTCAGTTTGCATAATGCATGGAGAGCGCCTGCAGGATTGCTGGACTGCGGATGATAAAAATTTGGTTTTAGTAGAGATGGAAAACGCAGCACTGAAGGTAATGGAGTAGGTTTCTCCAGTCGGTCAGGCGCTATATACAAAGTATGCAGATGAAACCGCGAACAAAATGTGTGGGTAAAAACGCACAGATGGGTGAGAAAAAGATTACTTGAAACATGATATTTCTAGATAAAAAATAAGACAATAATAGAGCGGTAGCTAGATAAAACTTTATCTAGTGCTGAGTGTGACTAATCCAGATTCAAAGACCACAAGGAAAGCCAGTGATTGTGTGTGTGTGTGTGTGTGTGTGTGTGTGTGATCCAAACAAAACTGTGCCATTCCAACAAGCGAACCGGCTCCTTTCCTAATATACTTAATATTATGATTTCCAAATATTTAGATCAATCTTCACAATCAAGCGGGGGAAATCTCCGGGTCAGTATGCAGCCCTCTTCTAAAAGTGAAATTTTAAGCGACCCTTCGATCTACGTGAGGATAGTCCGTGGCCAGGCAGCTTAATGCAGACCAGGTGGTGAGATCCGACACGAATCCTGGGGGTGCACTAGCGCTATCGGGCGCTAGCGGGCTCCCAACCGTGTCCTCCATAAAGATGTGAAAACACAAAGTAATTTGCAGTTTCGTGAATGTCACATGTTCGTAATTGCGTGAATACCATATGTTTTCTTTCAGTTCTTCCTGCAAGGTTCGTACATAAAATGTAAACCAAAACTTGTGCGGTTTTAATGATGAATAGGGCAAAACGAAAGCGACATTTACCGGATGATAGAGAACTCAAAAATACAAATTTGTTTGTGTTCAAAACAATTTTTCCTTTAAGGTTTTCCAACTGCCCTACGGTGTTTACCTTTTCAACTTCTTTCCTACGTTATTTTGTTTTTGTGCTAGTCGGGCAGAAGAACAAATAAACCGTGAACAACAAAGCACAAAAAATCTAAACTTTTAATCGCGATGGCAAGTGAAATGGCTTGCTTGACCGAGTGGACTTCTATTGTTCGGCCGTAGACGTAGTCGGCTTGAGCTATCTGTTGCATCGCACAGATGTGAAAACGGTTAATGACGTGCCGCTCAATTTGAAGTAAAGCGTGAAGTTTAGGCAAAATAATCAGAGAGGGAGCCCACTTAGGCGTTAAGAGCGTTGGGAGTCGATGTCTACTCTGTCAGTGGCTTCGGTGCTTCTTAAAGTGATGAACAAAAATCTTCGTCAAATTCACTTTTTATTTTGGCAAACTTGAGAAGACCAAAGGTGAAAACTCGCTTATCTTGGCCGTGAAAGATAAACACGCGGTCCTTCGTCTGAAGGACATTATAAGGACCTTGGCATGTTTGCGCAGGTGGTCGACCGAGCCCATAGATTCCGAGGAAAGCACACAGACATTGCCGTATGTCTTGAAGAACGAATGACTTATGTCGTTGTTGTATGGCGTCAGTCAACTTGTTATCACGAATGCTGGCGTCGTAACGGCGAATAATGGGATTCTGAGAATAGACGACAAAAGATAACGCAAATGTTCTATATATAACATTTTGGCGCCCGATGTAGGTGGATAGGTCTTATACCAGTAAATTATTTCGTAAATAGGAGTACCAGCTGCCCACTGCAACCAGAAATATCTAGTGTTGTCTTCTGCTCAAATCCAAGAAAATGCTATGTAAAACACATTCCAGTACTGATAATAGAGGTCGAAGCCAGTATTTTAGCTCACAGTGAAGAGCGGCGAAATTATTTATGTAATGGAAATGGTAGTCTTTTAATTTGTGTCATACTATCGGCGGAGGAGTCTGCCAACCGTAATTAAATTAGTGAACTACGCTTCGTTGCTCGGAGAGATCCTATGGATATGCCACGCTCTGGTTCGCAGAATTGTACCATTGCGTGTGCTGCTTAGTAGAGAGTCAAAAGCATTCAGGAAAGTTCCTATTCGCTAGCTGAAAACTCGTGTGCGAGAGAGGTCCAGTGGATTTCCTTACCTAGTCTATATAGTATGTCATAAAGTATAAACTTTCCCTTGCGCCGATACTTTCTACAGGATATTCTGCATAACAGATGCAATCAAAAAGTGAAAATAAATGATTGATGTAGCCCAAGCGGACGAAGACCGTTACCCGCTTGACCACTACTTTTTCATTGATGAATCCTCATTCCTGTATCGACGGCTTATTTTCGCTGTGTACCTGATAGGTGTTGATTTGGCCATACAACGGGCAATTCTAGATATCCTTTTAAAGATCCGTCATAAACTGTATTCCAGGGGCGGCTTTGGATTCCAGAGTATGGCTGAGCAAATGGATAGTAATAAGTATGAGAGAGTACATCTTGTTTATTGCCAGTCTTATGGAGGATGCCAGACGGTTCAACTCGGGCGTGGAGAAGTGAGGGTCATAAATGACCTCAAGCAATCAGGCGTCATCACCTTTTATCGTAGAGGTCCCTGAAGGGAAACCTGTACGCTGTTAATCGGACACTCTGCACTATAATCAGAGGTCAGTGCAAACGTACAGAGCCAAGCTACAAATATACTGGGTCAATCGTGCCGGAGAACAGGCTGGCAAATCAGGGTAACCTTGTTGTCACCATCTAGGGGCGTAACGACATATCCGAGTATGACATGAAGTCTAAGGCTCTTGATCCTTGACGCAGTAGCGTTTTGAAGTTTTAACTAATTAAGCCCTTAGCATTTGTGTAACAAAAGTTTGATTTTTGTATGTGTAAATTACTTGCCATGAAGCATATGGTATGGCATAGAATCATCCAGTGGCGACAAAATATCCCCTACGCCAACAAGGATCTCTGATGGCTATTCGGCTATCCCATGAGCAAACATTGTTTTTCGTGTGTGCTATTGCGAGGAGCAGATTGTGCTTGGATCTAAATAAGTCACATCGGCCGGTCATGATAAAAAACGGCGGTAGGTTCACAAAACTAGGTTACTCTATGTTCGTGAGGCGTGTAGGAAAGCAGCATGGTGTGATGAAACACATATAGGGATAAGGGGAAATGAAAAATAAAAGCCAGAATAAAGTAAACGTTTTAAATCGGGATATCAAATCATTATTGCCTCTTAAAGGTTGACTAGTAACAAAAACAACAGAATAGTTGCTAATTTAAATAAGAATATTGTACAGGTAATAATGATCCATACAAGAGAGAGTGGTGCTATGTGCATGCATGACGGCTGTGATTCGAATTCAGTTTGCAGTGCGTTTGCGAAATCCAGCCTCGAGTATGTCCACTGTCCGGTCGTTTCAGTTATATGTTGTGTCGATGCGACAATAAGAGTGGGTGCGAGATATTGTGTATTCTAAATCGCCCAGGGTTGTCAATTGCATTGATTTGCCCGTCGGCATTGGTTAGAGGGCAAATGCTATTTTGGTGTCAGCGTATATCACGTGCTGTATAGCACTTGGTTTTTACTTATCACTTGCCATGTCGGTGAAATAAATGTAGAGTTTGCACAAACTGAAGGTTTTGAGAAAGTGGCAGGTGGAACTAACAATAATCTCCTCTTAAAGAATGCAAGCGCATTAATTGGGGAGGCTAAATTAATGATTATATTATGTCTTCGGTTTTAGTGGGCAACAAAACAGTCAGGCAAACTCACACGTCGTCCGGATAAAGTAACATGTGTTGTTTGCTTGGTGGAAGCTTCAGTTTGACGTGTTACTCTCAGAGACGGCGGTGAACGTTGTTCATGTGGGTTTGGGTGTTGATTGCTGATACAGATTCCAAAAAAAATCGGTATGAAAAGCTTCAAGCGGTCAATACTAACTGCCCGTTATATCGTGTTGTTGGACAGTGAAATGTTCAGCATGAAGTGTAAAACCAAAAGATGCACCGGCATACGGCGATTTTAATGATTGTTTAATACGGCCATTGTAAATTGAACATAAGTGCATAAAGAGAGACCAGGGATGCGCAATATGATAGTGGACTTTTGTGATTCCGTATTTAAATAAAGTGATTGAAATGGTCAGTAATATTGTTAAATATTTCAGTAAATTATTGGCGGGGATGGATAATGTGATTCCCGAAAAAGAATTACACTGCTTAACATGTAAGAGTTGATCAAAACATTGTACGCAAATGAAGCAAAATCTTCGGAAATATACCTGTGCTGTGAGTCGGATCAGGGTGTGCTTTGATTGCGGTTTTTATTTCCATAAAAAGTTGAATTAAACCTCGCTCCTTGGGATGATAAACGGTGGCGCGCATCCTTTTGCAGCTCAATAGCTCCGTCAGGTGTTGGAAAAGCTGGGATTCGAAGTGTGAAACCTAGTCAGTTGTGACGTGGAATGGAACGCCAAGAATGGCTATCCACCTCGTAACAATTACAAGGTCGATAGCTTCTGCAACTGTGTTTGCCACGGAAATAGCTACCGACCATTGAGTAAAACGATCGATGCATGACAGTATGTCTGAATTACCGCTGGAGTATGGTAAGCGTCCGACGATGTCGATGTGAATATGGTAGAATCGTGTGTCTGGTTGTGTGAAATTTCGATGTGCAATTAGCTGTTCTGTAAGACATTCCAAAATTGAGATACTAAGCAATTATGCTTTTACGTGCGGATGTCTTTTTTCATGTTCGATCAATTTGACAGATGCGCGTAAAGTGGGATGCGAGGCGATCTGGAGAGGCTCAAATATGGTAATGCGCGTGCATACAGGTACCTGTGGACTTGGAATTGTGGTGGAAACATCAAAATCAGTCGTACCTCCTGTAGTATTCAGTGGCACTTACTGAATGTCCAGTGAAAGCTGTTTGTAATTCAACTGCGGCTGAGATGATTCCTCTCTTGTTATTTGAGCCATGTGTTCCAGGTAAATGAGAGAACAGTACACCAAAGCAACTTGCGGGTGTAGCAGTTTATTAGCGACAAAGTTGTCTCGTCCAGGACTATGGTGCAAATCATTGGTGTACCGTGAAGCAAAGTCTACTTGACGTATTTCTGTCGCGAGTTCTTGTTTGGCTTAGCTTTTAGACCGAACGTCATAGGTTTATGATCGGTAAACCAAAACAACTTTTTTCTCTCCAAAAAATGTCGAAAGTGGCGTTTGCTTGAGCATATGGCGAGCATAACTCAAGACCAAACTTAGTATATCTAATTTCGTCTGGTTTGACTTTGTAGGAGAAAACGACAAGCGGTTGTTAGACTTTATCGATCGTCTGTTGCAATTCAGCTCCGATAGCTGCATTATTTGCATCAAAGTTTAATTACAGAGGAGCATTGGGCTGCAACTTGAAAAGCATCATGTTATTATCCAGAGATTTAACTTCTCCGAAAACGCGTGCAGTGGTGTTAGTGAAATGGAACTGCTACGGAGCACATACTAACATTTTCGTGAGTGGAGATAACGCGTACGCGGCGTGTGGAATGAAACGGCGGTTAACGTTAAGAACGCCTAAGGGAAGTTTCAAATGTTTCATAGAATAGGGTGTGGAAACCTTTCTCATGACATAAAGCTTCTCAACGGTTTGGTGAAATGCCAGTGCTATCAATGGTGTGAGCAAGAAAGGTCAGGGAAGGTGAACCAAAGATCTGCTTGTTGCTAATGAGAACAACCTCTTACACTTGGTGAGACATGTGAATAAGATTTCTAGACTTGCCAGGTGTTCGCTTTTGCTACAACATGAAAAAAGTAGCTTAACAATTTAAACAAAGACAAAAGGAAGGCCTGAAAATGCCTGAAAACTAAAGAGTTTAAATGTCTTTTAGCGGTGTGTAAACCGAATTTCCTGCGTAAACGTTCGTACAAACGGAATGCAGTTGTGATAATTGTCTTAGGAACATCATCAATGTGAATATATGCGTTGGTAATATGTGCAGAAGTAGTACATGTAAGTAGTTGAGAAGGAAATCATGTGGTGTAAAATGTGGTACCTGAGAAGAATGTTGAGGTGGTTAAGTCATCTGTAGTCGCCACACCGTCTCCAATCGAACGCTCTGCTCTTTGCTACCATATTCAAATTTCATGTCCACATTATTTGAGATTGACCGAACTTTTGAATACCGGTCCGTTAGATGCCGTTAAGTACATTGAGTATAATGTACGGTTAACTAAACAGCCGTTTGGAGTATGATGCTAACGTCAGCATTAGTATTGACAAGAAAACGAAAACCGGTAGTCTGATTTAGAACAGTGAGTCAGTGGGACAGTTTGATTGATGTTAACCAAGGACGGTGCTCGCCCCTAGCTTCCCAACTGTTCGTTTTCCGAAAACGGGCACTCTCACGACTGCGTTAGACAAAAGGACTGTGATTGAGTGCTTTTACTAGTTGGACGCACGAAACTAGCATGGTAGCAACAAGTTTTATTACACGATGATGAATGGCTTCTTGTTCAAGTAGTTGAACGAGTGGTTGAAATACGGTGTCTTGTAGGCCGCAGATACAGTCATCCGCATATTCATCTTCCGCAAGAGGTTTGCCAGTTCCACCTGTACTCATGCCTCACCGTTAACCCAGCGCCAATCCCAGGCAAGTGACCGATGTGCTAGACAGTCTAAGTGTCCGGTGCGCATTTCCGAGTTTCGTAGCGTTCGCTGAGCTACTTGACGTGTTTAGATGCCACCTTATATGTCTCCGAACACTGAAGCCGTAACACTTGATGAGAAAACAATCATAAGACAAGGTTTATGGGGTAAGCGCTGACTACAGTATGTAATCTCATTTATTTCGTTAATCACTGCCTTTGTTATGGTGCTCTCATAGTTGCGTGAGTAATCTTGCCGTGAGCCAAATTTGCGAACTGCTAACAACAGTTGCAAGTAGAATTAGAAATACCATCCTATATATTTGATCTTTACTTAGCTGTACATTCCATGTGCCCAAGAGATAAGCAGCTAAAATAGCGCCCCAAATATTTCATTCGCATTCCCGCGTGACAAGGCATCCACACGAAACAAAACAACAAGTGGTTTCGTTAAGGCAAAGAGAAAACAGAGGTTGCGGTGTGTCAACATTTCGATTGTTCTCTGCAGTCGCAAACACCATACGAGCAGAAACACACAAGGGATTATGTACATAGAAAAAAGCACCACCAATCAAAATGTCATAGTCAAGACCATGGCAACCTAATTGATTGCCTCAAGAGTTTATCTGCACATAGCACAGGTTGATAAGCCTTAATTAAGGACGCCTCAGTAATTGCTAGCATCATCGGGATTTTGTTACGTAATAACACTGAACGCTGTCTCGGGGTTTACGTGATGACGGGTTGTCATGTGGTGCTTGATGATAGACGATGCGGGCTCCGATTGATGCTCAGATTCGTCCCATGTTGTTGCGTAATCACCTGTCCCAACCACTTTGGCAAGTGTTCAGCTACCCTCTGAGCTAACTGACGCTTTGTTCTGCCTATGCATATGTCATCGCAGCCACAGGTGAGCTGATAAATAACGTGGGAGGCCGAACTACCTGAGGATATTCTCTGACTATCATGAAGAACAAGTGCTCGCGTGGTATGCCTGAGTCGCAACTGGGCTGTCGTGTAGGTTCGAGTTAGCGCGGACCGGAACTTGCGTACGATATCATTTGCCACATGGTCCCCTTTGAACGGCAAGAACAAAGAAACATCCTTTTCCTCAGCCGTTGACACCGGTGTGTTCACGCTGGGAGGTCTGCTGTGGACCTGAATAAACTTCCCAGGATAACCATTAGAAATTAAGGTCTTGTGTAAAAATTCTTCTTCGGCTTGTAACGTTTTGGGGCTGCAAATACTTCTTGCCCGGTAGAAGTGAGTTCTCACTAAGCCGCGTTTGTATGCGATCGGGCCGAAGATTGCAAAATGAAGTTATTGTCCAGTCTAAGTCGATTTGCGGTGAACAGTGCGTTGCAACCTACCTTCAGCTTATCTTCTAATGAGTATGTCCAAAGTCGCCAGACGCTGGTGCTGTTACACTTCATGAGATACTGGCAGATTAGGGTAATCGAATTTAGGATGGTCACCAGCCGGTGAAAATATTCTTTGCTGGTAAAGACTAAAATGTCATCCACATATCGTCTGTACAATTTCGCTTCACCACGGATGGCAGCAACTTGCTTTTCTATCAGGCCGAGGAAGATGTCGGCTAAAACTGGTCCCAAAGGGCTGCCCACAGCGACCGCGTCGATCTGCTTGCATACGGTCCCCTAAAATTCAAACCATTTTACTCGGAACACAATAGGATCATATCCTCTTAAATACTCCACCGGCAGGCCAACAGACATATTCTGACTCAGGATAAAATCACATAAATTATCAAGGCACATTTTGAATACGTTCACAGCTATTGAGTATATAAGCTCCGCAATCAGTGGCAATCGTTCCAGCCTATCAACCAGTTCAAATTAGTCTTTCAGGCAATACGTAGCGCGGAGTTTATGCACCGGATCTAATAATTTGGCCAGCCACCGCGCGACATTGTGCTAATCTGAATAGTTCATGCACATAATCGGATGGCTCGGAAATCCTGCTCTGTGTAACTGGAAAGCCTCTCATTCAATGTGTCTGTGTCGCGGTCGGTTTTAAATGATTCTACGGTGACACATTGATGTAACTAAGTAGAAGAGGATCTGGTGCTTCCTTGCCACAAGGTCTTTCGCCATGAGGTTGTCTTCCGGTGTATTATCTAGCTAGAACTTCCGAGTGTTCCCCAGAAAGGGACCCATCTTCGAAATGTAGTCAAGCCTATTTATTACTAAAATACCCGATCCTTTATCCGGCTGCAGGGACATTATGTGCTTCATTTGTTTCAAGTCCTTGATCGCCGTATAGTGTTCAGATTGCAGACAGCACGTTTGACTTATCGGCGTACACAGGAACTGGTTCGCAATATATACCATTTTCGCACGAAAACAACACGCAACTTCTGTCGATCATGGCGTGAGGTCACTGAGCTTTTCATTAAGATACTCAAAATGCGTCTCCGTGGTGACCTTGTCTAGCGTTTTCGGCGGCAGTCGGTATTTCATTCCAAGCGAGAGAACTTCCAATTGAGTGCGTGTGAACTGAGCAAAGGACAAATGTGTACGTGCTTCAAGCAATCAGTAGGAAAGGAAGCAATGGTGGCTTTAGCAAAAGTACCCTACAGATTGCGCACTGTTTTCGCTCTCGTGCAAAGGAAAACTTCAGCGGAATAGGCCTTAAATTGTAATCGACTATCCAACGACAACGCATTGAGTGTGCATGCGAATCGTCTCTGCGTCTCAAGAAATTTCCGTTCTCGTTCAAGGCAGGAGTCCATATATGCCGACGCGATCCTGGCAAGTGTTGTGTAGTTTATCGGCGGCCTGTTCCTACACAAGGTCTTGGTGTATCGCGGCGGGAAAGAACATGAGCGGATACGTTCCTCAAAAAACTTCACACGGACGCGTTCGACAGCTAACTTGCAGCGCAGCGACAACAATCGGTCTAATGCTCTTGCAACGGTAGCGGAAGTCTTCTTTTCAGAAAAGTAATAGAGTGGGTCCCCTTCAGCCGTTTCGTTAAGGCAGCGAGAAGACAGAGGTTTCGATATGTTAACGTTTCGCTGTTGAAGCAATGAACAGGCTAAACTACCTTTCGTAGATGGACTCCATTCTGGGAGCAACTCGGACGTTCCAGCTAGATGCATACATTCTTCTCCACAGGATGTTATTTTCCGGTGTATTGTCTACCTGCCAAGCATGCCGAGGAATCTCACGTCGTAACCAACTATGACGACTGGTCCGACCTCATTGATGCAACCAGCTGGTCGTTCTTAGCTGAATTAACCCCTGAGGTGGCCTCCGATGAATTCGTCAACATATTTACCAAGCTCGTGGCAAGGACATCTGAAACCAAACTCTGCCGGCCTAAAAGGATGAAGTCTTTCGTAAGGAGCAGGACACGTAAATGCATGGCATTAAGGGACTTGGCATGGCACACCTACATAGCCTCCCGAACGACCATACCTGGGATGTCTACACAATACAAAGAAACCACTGTGTCAAACTCGTCCGGGAGGATAAACTTAAGAACCAACAAGGTCTAGTGGAAAAGTTTTGCTCCAATCCCAAACTGCTATACAGACACGTAAACAATTTGCGCCGTGTTAAGCGCGGTATTCCTGCTCTGCACACAGCATGCGGGTTAGCCCAAACCGCACAAGAGGCGGCCAACGTCCTTGGACAACAATTTGGCCGTACCTTCCAAAGCGCGCAATCATCATACATCCTGCCTAAGCAGATAACGCCGCCATCAGGGCTTAATCACATATCGTTCACCTCCGCAGCTGTACTGAAGAGGCTGATGTCTCTGCGCGAGTTCAGCTCCCCGGGTGCGGACGGCATTCGCCCGAAGGCGTTGAAAGTTGCTGCCATGAGTTTGGCAGGACCACTAGCAATTTTCTTTCAACGATGTCTGAACGAGATGCACGTCCCCACGATGTGGAAGCACGGAATCATCACGCCTATCTACAAAAGTGGTAGCCGTGCTGAACCAACAAATTATCGCCCGATAACACTACTTCCTGTGATCTCCAAGGTTATGGAGTCCATTGTAGCTGAGGCTTTAATGGGGTACCTGGAGAACAACAAAATTCTCGTTCCGGAGCAGCATGGATTTCGCCAAAATCGCTCCTGTACCACTAATCTCTTGATTGCTCGTGCAAGCTGGACGGAATCTGTGGACGCTGGTGTAGGAGTCGACGCGGCCTACTTGGATTTCTCAAAGGCATTCGACCGTATAGACCATCGCATTCTCCTCCACAAACTCCAGAAATATGGAATCGGCGATCCTGTTCTGGGCTGGATAGGAGACTTTCTCGTGCAACGTCACCTGAATGTGAGGGTTAGAAGCAACCTGTCGGAATCCATCGAAGTTCAGTGCGGCGTACCTCAAGGCTCGGTACTTGGACCCCGCCTGTTCCTGGTTTTCATAAATGATCTCGCGAGTGTGCTATCTTCTAACTGTTTGCTATTTGCTGATGACCTAAAGGTATGGCGCACTATAGCTGCAGTGGAGGATCACACAGTGTTACAGGAGGACCTGGACAAAGCGTACACATGGTCCATCGAGAACATGCTGCATTTCAACGTCACCAAGTGCAAAGTTCTCAGTATACGGCACAAGAGTATGCACAAGTACCGCCTAGGACCACAAATTCTACAGCGGGCTTCTCACGAGTGCGATCTCGGCGTGATAGTTCAAGATGACCTCGGTTGTTCGAGGCAGACTGAAAAGGCAGCTAAGAAAGCGAACCAGTACCTCGGCCTTCTTCGCAGAGCTTTCGGGAAGTTTGACCCTTCAGTCTTTCCAAAAATGCTTAGTGCGTACGTGAGGCCGCACGCGGAATACGCTATTCAAGCGTGGCAACCCTGGCTCAAGCACCATCTCACCGCGCTCGATACTGCACAACGTAGGGCAACGAAGAGCGTCAGAGGTTTGACCAGCCTCCCCTACCCACTCAGCTGAAG
>OX104064.1:231008576-231027636 GCA_944474145.2 Dicrocoelium dendriticum | reverse complement strand
AAAAAGGGCAGTCTTTGTCCATATCAAAGATCACAACCCGACGTGAAGGTTTCAGATTCAACGCGCTAAATTGTACATTGAACATGCTCAAGCTCACATCTGTTAATTGAAAGATGACGAGTAAATTTGGTCCGGTATCCACAGCGCAACTTTTTATATTATATGCTTACACTTCGTTAGTTGACAAACTCACCAGTTCGGAACTCAACGGTTATTCTACTGCGGGTGCGCAACCGAATCATACAATATTCATCTCCGCATCCAGAAATATTAATCTTCCTGAAATGAGCACTCGACACACCTGATGAAGGCAATTTGGCAGGCCGATAATGGTGACTCATAAGGTGCTTATTAGAAAATAGGAAAACAATGACGTGCTTTTACTATTCACTAATGAATACTGTTCGCTGAACACACATTAGTTCGCAGTAATATAGTTATAGAAAATACAACTTACACTCATTGTCAAATGTAATAGCAATCGTTGACGATATACAAAAGACCAGCAGCAAAAACATATTGATGTTCTTGGGCAGGGACATTTTGCATGTGTCGGACAGGATTACATGTGAATTTATATAATACTCATTTTCCGTTTTATCATCTTACAACCAAATTTAATTGCAAATTTAAGAGAATGAGACAACACGTTTTCTGCCCCTTACAGTGCTACAAGTATGTTACTAGCATGAATATTTTTGAATATAAACTCGATAGAAATTGTGATGAAAGCATTTGATCCATTTTCATTTGCACTCTCCAAGTGGCATAACACTGCCCATTTAGCAAACAGCTCATTACTATTCCATCATTGGTGACGCAATCAACTTGTAGACTTTTCATACGCTAAAACGCTGGTCTAAATAATTACATAACTGTGTCTTAATTAATAATGAAAATCATTCACTGAGAAAAAGTGGTAGATAAATTTGATCTATTATCTATAACGACCTAGGAGTGAGCTTACTATATTCAAATATATATTAGAAACACGTAAATCGGGTTCGCACCAACCTGTTAAAACTCAAATCACGGATCATATAAGAAACCGTTAAAATTGTTTTATCTATTATCTCTTGATTTTGTCAGCTAAGAAGCCAACAAAGATGTTACTTTCATGTCAACTGATCCGTTTGAAGCATCATTTCTCCTCATAATTGGTTTGTTGAGGAAACGACTTATTCATTTGAACGTATATCATGGTCAATATATTCGCCTACCACAATCACTGCGCAGAAACGGTGTGTCTGGATTTTACCGTAACAAATCTCTACTGTTGGTAAGAGACAGCCGATTTTAAGGTTTAGTATTGGGCGGGGCGTTTGGTGTTGGCGTTTAGTTTGCATTGTTTTGGTTGCTGCAAATTACGATTGTGGGCCTCATTGCCTGTGTTTTACCATTACATGCAGTAGGTAAAAATAACACGAGATTTTGTTGGTGCATGCGTCTATTGTACGGTCTCTACTAAACATTATACTGACTGCAGACCCATTGCTTCCATTGTTTGATATGATCTGCCCAAAAGTACTAAAAACGCTTGCTCCCACCATAGCAGTACCACTTGCAACCTTTTTCCAGGGTCTGCTTAACTCCCATACACTCCCGTCTGAGTGGAAAATGGAATTATCACTCCAATATATAAAGGAGGTAAGCGCTGGGATCCTGTTAACTACCGACCTATAGTTCTCCTTCCTGCTTTATCAAAAGTTATGGAATCGGTAATCGCAGATGGACTGACGTGATACTTTGAAAGTCAACAGATAAATTCTAATGCTCAACATGGTTTCCGACGCAGACGATCTTGTCTCACCAATTTGCTGCTTACTCGGGATATATGGACCAGGGCGGCTGATGAAGGAGTGCCTATCGATGTGATATACCTAGCTTTTTCTAAAGCATTCAACAGAGTCAATCACTTCTTTCTCCTCCAAAAGCTTGCTGCCTACGGTATCAACGGTTCCCTGCTCACCTGGTTGGAAGACTACTTACACGACAGAGCAATCAAGGTAAGAGTAGCCGACACCTATTCCGAAAGCCTTTACGTCTCCAGTGGTGTACCACAAGAACCCGTCCTCAGTCCGCTACGGTTTTTAGTCTACATTAATGACCTTCCAGCAAACATTCTATCTCCGATGCAAATATTTGCAGATGATGCTAAAATATGAAGAGCAATTCACTCAGCATCCGACCGTGTCTACCTCCAGGAAGAGCTGAACCAGGTTAACGAATGGGCAGAAAAGAACCAGCTCCCACTGAACCCTGTAAAGTGCCACTTGCTGACGGTGCACAACAGCTTCGTCAACACACGTTTTTGGGCAACAAGTCATGCAACCCATGACTGGTGAACGCGACTTAGGTATAATGGTGCAAGAGAGTCTTGGAAATTCGCTCCAATGTTCGAAAGCAGCAAGTGTGGCGAACTTGAACTTGAGAATTTTGAGGCGAACTCTCGGTACTTTTGAGCGACAGCTAGTACCATTGTTGAGTAACTCCTACATTCGTCCTCATGTTGAATATGAAATTCAGGCCCGGTGTCTATGGTTAAAACGAGACAACCGCCTCTTGGGACAGCCCCAAAGAAGATCCACAAGGCAACGTGTGGACTATCCCGTATAAGCTACGAAATGCGTATTCGTGTACTCGGTGTGTACTCATTAGAATACCCATGGCTTCGCGGAGATCTTATTCTCACATACCGGATACTAACCGAAAACGAGCATCCATGTATCTCACTGTTGACTCTAGCCCCATACAAACGAAACCGAGGCAACCACCTGAAACTAATGAAGTAACACTCACGTTTGAATTGTAGAAAGTATTTTTACTCACTTAGAATCTGGTCTCACTAGAATGCATTACCAAACTATGTGGTGAACGCACCATACATGACGACATTCGAAAGACTCTTAGGTTTTCATCTTAGTGATAAACGATACACAACACTTTCTTAAAGTGCAATGATTTAACCACTGATAATTTACGTTCCACGTTGGAACATTTTGCTTTTAATTCACTTTTGTATATCCATCCTTTGGGTCTTGTAAAGTTATGCTTTTTATCCAATCATACACCATTGATCCATTGAACCATTACAAAGTAACTACGTGGTTTATAGCAAAATAAATGGGTATACATACAGTGCAACTTCGTGTCAAAATTTGAGACAGAACAAACTACTTGTTACTTGCCCGTCAAAGTCAAAGATTTGATAATATATTGATTATATGTGTGTTGGCTATTTGCTAACCTACCTACGTGGCACTGCCAGGACACTCGTGAAAAGCGATTGCTCCCATCTGTGATTAGTTAGATAATTGTCAGAACCCATATGCACCAGTGCTAATTCAACGGACTGCTGGTGATTCGGAGTACTTTGATGTTAATAGCTATGCGTGTATAAATGCAACATATATCTGCCACCAAATGGAACAACAAACTGGTGACAAATGTTTTCCATGTTTCCGAATGCACGGTTGATATTTCGCCACAAGATAACATTGTGGAGCCCTATAGAATTGAAGACTGGTAGCTCAGGTTGTTCAGATGGCAGTTGAACTGTTCGCTGAGCTTGGCAATTTGGTTGCAAACGTTTCGTCACCAATCGAGGTGACATCATCAGTGCGTAGTTGAGTAGCGTGCAGTAGCGTAGAAAAGCGTAGGGGAGCCTCGGTGAGAGTGCGCTGAGCGTGGTGTGCGTGCGCATTTTATACCGCGGTGGTTGCCCGTGGAGGCGAGCAATTCTATCGGTTGGGATTTCGATCCACTCAACTCACTGCAACTGAAGAGGATGTCTTGATTAAGGGGTTGAACTTCAACGTCAAAGATGCTTGCCCCAAAGACTACTTGGCTAGCTTAGAACACGCATTGAAATCAAATGGACTGTCGGAAGAGTCCCAGCAACAGATACGGCAGATAGTGGTCCCAGTGCTAACTCGGAATAAGGTCACCCAGACCCTACCCAAGGAGGAACATGATGCACTTAGACACCTACAGAAAGATGAGAACATTGTAATTCTACCAGCGGACAAAGGGCGCATGACAGTGATATTGGACAAACCAGAGTATATTAAAAAGGCCAAAGAACTGTTATCCGACACAACTACATATCGGCAGATCGATCAAGACCCAAGTTCAAAACTGGTCAACCAGATCAACGCAACGCTAAAGAAACTACAAACAAAGAACGAGCTCACCGCCACGGAGAGATGGAAAATGAAAGCTGAGGATACGAATATTGCACCGTTCTATGGACTACCAAAAATACACAAGGATGGAGTCCCACTACGACCAATCGTCTCGCTCCCCGGAACCCCATCATATAAACTAGCGAAGGAGTTGTGGAGGAGATTGAAACATTTGATTGCTGGATCCGAACATAGCATCAACAATGCAGAACAATTCCTCCACAAACTGCGAAGTGTCAGAATAGAAGACGACGAAATAATGCTTTCATTCGATGTCACCGCGCTCTTCACTTCAATCGGTCACGAATTGGCCAAAGAAACCATGATGGAACTACTTGAGAACCAACTAAGCCCAACGACAACCCTAAGACCGGAAAGTTTTTGGGAACTCCTGAACCTTTGCATGACCACTTATTTCCGCTTTGATGGACAAGTATACCAACAATTGAGAGGAACTCCCATGGGATCTCCAATCTCGGGACTCATTGCAGAAGCCGTAATGCAGAAATTAGAGCGCATCGCACTGCCATCTATCAGGCCAAAACTCTGGATACGATACGTGGACGACACGTTTGTTATCGTAAAACGGAAGGAAGTACAAGCCACGCACGAGTTGCTCAACAACACATTCGACGATATCAAATTCACGATTGAAGTAGAGAAGTATAACAAGTTGCCATTTTTGGATGTACTGGTCACTAGGAATCGCAACGGAGCTCTGCAAACGTGCGTTTATCGGAAGAAAACGCATACGGACCAGATATTAAACTTTCACAGCAACCACCCGATGAATCACAAGAAGAGCTGTATTCAAACCCTATTCAAAAGAGCGGAAACGCACTGCAGCACAGCCGAGTTGCGGAAACAGGAAGAAAAGCATCTATACCAAGTGTTCAAAAACAACGGTTATCCGAGAAACTTCATCAGAAGAAGCCTAAAGAAACGAACGTCTCATCATCCACAACAACAGCAGCAGCAGGCACCTGAGCAGGCAAACAGACGAATAGTGCTCCCTTACATAAAGAACGTCTCCGAACTAACAGGAAGATTGCTACAGTCATATGGGATCTCTGTGGCTCACAAACCAAGTGCTACCCTAAGGAAATTGATCTCAAGACCCAAAGGAAAAGTCAATCAAGCCGACCAATGCAATGTCATCTATCAGCTAAAATGCAGCGACTGCGATAAAAACTATGTCGGACAAACTGGAAGGAAGCTTTGTACACGAATCACCGAACACAAGGCGGCCGTTAGAAGACATGATCCGCACTCATTGGTTTCTGTGCACGAAGATCAAGAAGGCCACCATTGCGATCTGGAGCATGTTAAGATCTTAGCACATGGAAGTACAAAACATGCCAGGGAGTTTTCGGAAGCCTGGTACTCCACAACGAATTCAATCAATCGACACATCGAACTGGACGCAGTATACGCAACACTACTGGCGAAAGACCGCCAACTCAATCGATTGAATCCGGTGGAACGTGTGGCTAGCCAACCAGGATTGACGGCAGACTCGCCCACAAGCGCAAGCAGACAAAGACCACGAAACACAAGGAGTCAAGGTCAAAGGTCACTTGCCCATCAATCAGGCTGAAGGCGGATCGAAATCCCAACCAATAGAATTGCTCGCCTCCACGGGCAACCACCGCGGTATAAAATGCGCACGCACACCACGCTCAGCGCACTCTCACCGAGGCTCCCCTACGCTTTTCTACGCTACTGCACGCTACTCAACTACGCACTGATGATGTCACCTCGATTGGTGACGAAACGTTTGCAACCAAATTGCCAAGCTCAGCGAACAGTTCAACTGCCATTGTGGAGCCCGATATTCATATTGTTATACTGTACGTAGGATGAAAACCTATAACTTTATATATATATATATATATACTTGCGAGTGTAATGGAATTTGCACAGCCTAATTTACCACAAACGCAATCCTACATAAACTGGCTCGCTGTTTATGTAAGTACTATTTCCGCTAAGTATTTAATTCGGCCTTTACGGATGAGTAGATTTGTTTGACATAGAAAATATGGACTTGTCAAATGAAGCTACATCCTTTATGTATACGAATTCGGTACTGAATAACTAAACGCCTTGGCAGAGCCATGTCGATAATGGCAAATTTTGCAGCCACGTGTTACCACTGCGGGCTAAGACATTCAGTGAATTGTTGCTCAGAACTTTAAAAAATATCAGGTTTTACTTTACGACTAACTTAACCGCGAATTTCTGGCCTAACTTTAAGCAGTCATTTAAGCCCTATATCTCCGGAAGGCTTCATACTTACAGGGGACGGGATTTATAGAGAAAATTCGCTCAGCTGCCATACCGCTAGATGTATGTCGACCATACCTTTGCGTTTTGTTCATAAGATAGTTAGATAACAGGTTCGTATAACGATGAAAGTTGCATAAACCAGCTTAAGTGCCCGGTGCAAAGGTGCACATAATTGCTGACCACCACGTCCACATTCTTGTACCAGCTCCTGTAGTAAGACTTCTGGATTAGACTCCAACCTAGATAACAAAATGTGTTCAAATATGTGCATCTTTTGGAATACGTAAACTACAGACAACGTGAGCGATTTAAATTGATCACTTGTGAGTGTGCTGAGACAAAAAAGTTCACATTCCTTGTTAACAACTGATGCACAAGTCAGAAGAGCATCCTCATGGTACTCAACAGATGAAAACATCCTAAACGTTTGTTGAAAAGTAGTTTAGGGCCCTTTACTCTGGTCAAATGTTTCACGGTGTCGTCCAGTGACATATATCACGTGGATTCTTAGGTAGAACATAACTAAAGTACTTATCTTACTGTTGTGGATCCAACTTCCGCAAATGAAGAAGCGCCTAAGCTGCATCGCCTATCTCACACCTATGCATTTGTAACAAGTCCTCATAGCGGCAAAATTATGCTTGGAATTCGAGGTTATTGTCCAGCTGGTAATGAACTGCTGCCATACTGTGCTTGTCTGCTTGTCAGCTTGTCTGCATTGGAAACCGCTAAATCCTTAGATGTCGACTGTAACCAGGTTGGTTAGGCGAACCATCTCCTCGTGGTGCCAGCTGTGTGGTTTGGGTTTAGGCTGTTCCATCAAATAGTTTGGCGTCAGTGTTCCAGCACGTGGTGGGTTTTCGCCTGGCAAGCGTTCTCTGTATAAAAAGCTACAAAATATTCGTTTAACAGCTCTGTGAAGTGGCGGTTGTGACTTGCCACTAACTAAAGTAATCTAATGCTTATCCGGAAAACTGATCCAAGTCCACAGATATCAAGTATCAATTTTGCACTGCCGACAACTTCAGGAAGGATCAAAAGGGCAGGAAAACATTTACACTTTCTATGATCACAGCTAAACACGCCTGCACTTACCATAACATACATTCATATATCAACCTACGCGACAATCTCATTGTTTTATTGTACATTAACTGATCACTTTTTGTACTCTTAACATGACCATGCCTGTGCAGGTTTGCCTCGCTTAGTCGAGAATAAACATTTTGCTTATTTATTTATTTAATTTGTGTTGTTAATGTTTCGATTAAGCCTAGCCTTGCTGTCTGGACAGGCTTTCTTGAAAAAATGCCAAAATTTACCGTCATGGTTCGCAAAATAATATACTGTCTCCAGTCTATTATAACACCTGATTATAACAGAACCCACTCCGAACGGGAAGCAAAAGCATCACAGTGCTGGGACAATTGTATTAAAAAACTGACACGTGAGCAAAGGAAATACACACATCAATAGATCAATCAGCTAACCATGTGAAAGGACTTTGTCATCAAGGCTAAACGGTGCAACACTGAACGACTGACATGCGTGAATCTGCCTAATACAGTCACGTGACAAGGCATAGCCACAAATGGCAACCATCTAACTGCGAACCACTACCGTGCCCACCTCCGCCTAAACACCACACGTTTTTCAGCACTGCATCCAGAAATATTGAGCTTTTGAAATGAGCAGTCGGTACACATGATTAAGACAATGTGGCATACAGTGAATTGGGAATTAAAATATGAGTATCGTAAAATAATACATCAAGGGCGTGATTAACTTATTGAGCAAAGAAAAGTATGAAATGAACATATATCCATTCGCAGTGAGAGTGGCCCCGAAAATGGGGCATACAACACTCGGCAAAACAAACAGCAACTGAACCAGTTTCACAAAGGAACATCGCCATAAAATAAATAAACGCCTTGTGCGGCAATGCATTTGCAATGTCTGAGAGGATTACAATTAATTTATATTAAAACCGTTATGCTCTATTTCATTAGAAGCTGCTTATTAATTGTGAATTAAGCAAATTGTGGTCACGTTTTAGGCTTCTTACAATGTTGTAAATGTGTTAGTTGTCCCAATATAATTGAATAGTTTAATCTACCTAAAACCCTGTTGCTAAGATAACTTGCATTTGTTAAATTTGCAACTTTTGCTCTACTTTTTGCTTGACACTGCAGGGTATCAAAGTCCGTGCATCAATTTTCTATCGTAAAGCTTTATATTAAATGTATGCGCTTTTAATAAGCTTAAAATACCTAAAGCTAGTTAATGAGCAGTTTCTGCGTTAAATAAGGTCAATAAATGGCGCCGAGAGAAATAATTTCTTTTATTAAGCAAAACGATGTAGCCGTGAGTATACAGTAGTCAGGACGTTAGTAGCGTCCTATAATGTAAAAATGAACTGAGGTCCAAAGGTATCAGCGGCTTATTGCACAGTCCGCACTTGCACACAGAGTATATTTAGACAAGTATGCAACACATAACTTCTTGGGGTTTGTTGACGTGCCTGTAAAACAAATAAGCACTGTTCAGAATATTGCATCTAAATCATGCTAGTGGCTCATTTTATTTTGGGGGCCAGCTTTACTCATTGCTTTGAGGCACGTATAAAGGCATTCTTGTTTCCAACGTTTGGATGAAATTCTCATTCCTGCCAGCGTTAATCACATATTCCTTCTTTTCCTCGTCTTAGTTGCATGAATTAGTTTCATTATCATTTCCGTCAAAATTAAAGCCATAAAGTCAAGCAAAAGGAAAAATTTTAGTATGTACTAATAGGTAAGAGAATGCCGTTTTCACTTTGGTTAATACTAGCGTGCATCAATAGAGTTTTTTGGAAAAGCTAGCAGATAACTAACGTTGTTTAGCTAGTTTTCCTCACGGCGAACGGTGCTGCATTAGTTGTCTTGGATTAGGTTGTCGGTTCAAGCTCAGGGACAAATACAGGCAAACTTTTACTTTGATAAACAGCAGTGACGCGAAGCATTGGGTTCCCTCTATTTTTCTAAATAACACAATGAGAAGACGGGTGCTGCATTATGATATCATTGGGCGTTTTATGATTACATGCAAACGAGTGAAATTTAACGATCACAAAAGAGGAAAATCACAGAGTTATATGATGTCCGAAGGGGAATGGAAAAATAATGTGGGCACAAACTCCAGCAGAATCATAACGTTTCAGACAAGTGGCACTATCCCCCAACAAGCTTGAGGGCCACACTCAACTGCTTTTGTACACATAGGTCCGGACGACTGTGATTAATTGCCACAGTCACGTCAATCTTGAGGACCTGGGTTTTTTCATTGCAATTGCTGGCCTAGACGCAAAAGTAGAATCAATTTGGCACCCCGTTTCAAATAGATTTCTCAACTTCGATGATGTCAGCACGTTGGATTTTGACTCTTGTCCCTGAGACTTTTTCGCCACAACTGTTGCAACCCAGTTCTCGAAGTGCTCATCGATCCGCTTGCGCAGACAATGGGCCGTTCTATGGATATAACTGCTTCCAGTTGCGTTCAAAGTAGTAGATACAATGTATTTCGACAGTGACCGATTGCGTAAGCTTGACCGGAGGCATTGGTAACTTACTAGTTGTTCAAATTAGACACACTTTGTACGTCCATTTGCTGTGGCAACAGGCCGCTCGACTTGCATAGCCAAATAATCCCTTTTGAATGTCTATTGGAGTGAGTCGGGAATTTTTGAAACTGTAGTGGCTTTTGTTCTTTACGTTCCGTCGTGCGACTCTGAAAATTAATAAACACTGTTGTGTAACCATTTGCCTCCAGCGTATGTGCGATGAACTGCAATTCAGCTTCGACACATTCAGAAAAGCATATTCTACGGGCTCGTTAGCTTACTGTTTAGAGAAGACAACGTTTGCATCCAGTCGTCGTCAGTTCTAGTCAAAAGGAAATCCAAAAATGGCCAACAGTTTTTGTTTTCTTGTACGACACCTTACAATTAACTACATAAGCTTTGCTAAGACATTACCCTTAGCTGAAATTTTCACCAGCTGCATCGACTATCTTTCAAAAAGTCCGGGCAATACACAATCAATAGCAACTTTGAATAAATACCGACTAAGGTGCACTAACGTCAGCAGCGTACCTTCCCAGGCTATTCTCCCTTTTTCCCCGAATAATAGGTGAGATGCGTGAAATAAAAATAATTGGAATTGGTTTTTTCACTTCTTATGCATCCGAGAACGACGGGGCATTGGTTTTGAACTCCGCATCTAAGAAGCGCTTCTATACTCCAAATCACTTTCAAATGAGTCTTTGGGTTTTCGTTGCTCATCACCTCAAGAAGACTTTGGGCGGTATTGATGTTGGGGGAAGAACTAACGTATCATTAACGTATCGCTTGTAAAGATACATCCGATCGATTTGTGAGTCACATCTGCTTTAACCATTGACATGTAAAGATCTGCCAGCTTGGGACTGGGTGAACTATCCATTGCAATGTCGTCTACTTGTCGGTAAAACGCACCTACGAATAAGAAATGCATATTATTTTTACAAAATGGAATTAAGTCGTTTAGTTAAACGACGGGTACTGGCAACGCTACTTTTCTATTCGTCACAAAATTGCCTAGGTATATTACCCTCTCCTTAATGAAACGATAGTGAAATGTGATTGAACAGCAAGTGAACACACACTTTGTCGGCAATATTCACACTTTGTACATGTTTGATCGGTTCGTAGGTGTACCTGACAGCGTGATTCAGGATCAGTTGTCTGACCATCGTTACCATCCAAACTAACCACCTGGTCAGTTTGTGACGCGGAAAATTATTCATGGACAATTTCGGTCTAAGTAATATGTCAGCCTTGTGGATTTTCGGTAAGCCATAAATTTGTGGTATGTAAGTGCGCTTTAATTCAAGTGTGCTATACATGATTTCTATAATCATTCCGTGGTGCAGCAATATTTTCAGCCTGTTGAATACCGACTTTTCGATCTGTCGTCATTTTCTCCTCCTAAAACCAACACCTCTCATTTGTTATCGCATTCATCTTGTTTATGTAATCAGACGTATTCATGATGTTGACTTCGGTACCCTCACCTGGGGGAGAATGATCACATGCTTGGATTTCAGATAACTTAGTACGTTGAGGTCGTGCTTAGATAGCGTGCAATTTTGGTGAATGGGCGCCTTCATGAAGCCACTTGCAATGTCGACAAGCTTCACTTTAAGCCAGTTGTAGTATTCTTGTGTTGTTGGGTTAAGCTTTGATACTTGCTCAAGCAGGTTTTCGAATTGTGCTTTCACAGGGATTCGATCAACCTTTCTTGGAAGAACTTTGTAGTTCAGACCCAATGATAGAGCTTCCATTTGAATTCTGTTCAAGTGTATGGTGAAGGAGGTACGTACATGATTGTGTAAGTCATCAATAAAAATGGATTCCTTATAGGCTTTTTTGAGAGAATTTTGTTGTGCCTTCAAAAGCTTCATTTTCATTATATCGCTGACAGTCTTACAGAGTTTGATGTATTTGATCCGACACACCAACGAGTTGCTTTGTGATTGTGACACGCCGGTCATGCACCTCCATCAGTTGCGAAAGCTTCCTCTTTGTCTTCCTCAGTTCGTAAGTCACTTAAACTTTGAGATGCTAGGTCCCAAATTATTCCAACGCATCCACTTGCAGAACTCATGGGCTTAACGTGCGTTACTTTTGCAGTCATATAGGAAGCGGATGCGCTTTTTCTCTTTGGCGAATTTACATGTAAGCGTCAGGAGCCCATCGAGAGCTTATATCTTATTTTTCGAGCGTCTTCTACTTATCAGCAAATTGATGGTGCATGCTTTTTAAATGTCGCATTTTTGCATGTGATCAGAAAGCTCTAAATGATATCATCGTGCGGCAAAGGCTCGGTCAAAGTATTATGAATAGTTTCTATATCAAATGCTATACGATTACTGAAAAATTTATGCAACTTACTCCGGACACTGACAGGGTAGCTATCATTCATGAAGTCCTATTCGGTCATTCCAACCAAGTTTGACGGGATGGCGGGAACGATGATAGTGCAGGTTCGTTGACTGTGTTCCCCGTGATGGTTAACATAAGAAATCTAGTTGCAACAAGGGGTGACATGATTGCTTAGCCCGAGTGCGGGGTATGTCTGTGGCTTGCTAATAATATGTTTCTTATTTTTTTAATGGTTTATTCGGCAAGGATTTTTCGTTGTCAACTCTGTAAAGTGTGTGTGAAGTGCTCCGAATTTACAGTAGACCAATCGCAATAGGTTTCCTATGTTGGCCATTAACGTTTCCCTGAGGAATGCCGAAATGCCTAGGTTGTGGGCGTTGAATTCACACGAATTACGATTTTGGGAGTGAAGACTTGCTCAATGCTATCATTAGGCGGAAATCCATCTCCGTCGTGGACAATTGAGAGGCGACAAACGACTCACACGAACTAGTTATTATCGTATCTGTGATCGGAATGACATCATAGCTATTCGGTGACCTATTTTTTCCAGATCATCTACTAGATGTCATTTTAATCTGTGTTTCTTGAAATATTTGGCGTGCTTTGGATCGCAATCTCGTGCCCCTAACCTCTGCACATAACCAAGTATCGACTATAGGAATGAGCTCCTTAGTGATTGTTGCCTGTTGAAGCCGAAACTCGACAAGATTATTAAGTAAAAATTGAAGTTATATGTACTGTAGACAAATTGTTCGTATTTTATCAGCAAATAATATATGGTTTGGGTAATATGGTCTACCAACCAGTGGGTGTACTTTGTCTGCTAGCCGTTTTTGTTGTTCTTAATGTGAATGGCTGAAAAGTTGCTTCGGCGGATTCATATTGAACACCTATGGTGATCCATTTTTTGCAGTGTTTGTGGTGTGGCTTCCGTATACTACAGGATCTTCTCAAATATTTTAGGCTTGCTGACGTCCTGCGGTCTTAGTGAGTCCCACTGCAAATACAACAAATAATATCGGCACTTGTGTCGCTCGAAATGTGGAACGGAAATTAAGTACGCGTTCCGTTCTTTATGCTCTCCCAAATTTCCAGTTGTCTAATACCAGAAGTCTGGTTTGACGTACTACCCATATTATCTGTGGACCAGATCTCTAGAAATCTGCTGATTTTCGTAACATTGGGTACGATGAAGCAGCCATAATTTTCTTGAACTACGGTGTCTCATGAAGCTAGGACCATTGCCCATGACAATGATCGGCTGTTAAGCATCCATTCGCATGCGCTCTTGACAAAAGCATTTGCTTTGCAGTACTAGTAGTTACCACGTATAGCGCCATTACGCTGGCTCCAAGGAATGTTTGGAAAGACAAGAGCAAACAGGAGCCGTTTCATTGAATGGTCGTTAATAAGAAGCTGATTCTGTATCATTGGTAGACTTTGAGCAAACCAGAGAAAGCCAGTTTCAACACAGTACTTGATACTTTGGCGGCGGGTGTTAGTCTATGCTTTGGTGTGGTTTAGCCGGATTACGGAACAAATGGCATGTAATTTTCTCCTGATTTAGCTAAACAAACTGCTACTTTTGCGCCGTATGTTACGTTGGTACAAATTAGCTAGCTGTTGAAGCGTAATCTGCAGCTGTTATTTTTCAGGTGCTTTTCGGAATTAAATATAGCCCAGTTGCTAGTATTTTAGGTTTGCTTCCTGAATATAATAAACACGTGGTAGCAGGCAAGGCGCTAATGGCAAAATGTTAAGGTGGGTTAAATATTTGGTTTGAGGACGAATGCGTGGCTTGTAGTTTTGTTGGTGTTGTTATTTACCCTGTTTGCTGGTGCCACATTGCTAACAAAACAAGCGGCCTAATGAATTCAATATGAAATGGATGCAAATAAGAAAATTTGTTTGCTCCTACTGAAGCGCATGCTGTGCACAATAAAATTAATTTAGTAAAATTATAAACTAACCAGCTGGACGGCGTTCCACATCAATTAAAAGCAGAGGTTACTTGTGGGTTTTCTGAGTAGCGTAAGTTCGTAGAAAGTAGAAGTCACGTTTAAACTTAGCACAATAATCTGCCTCGACTGGGAATCGAACCCCTTTGCGAAGTGAGGGGTGAGTGAGCCAATCTGCAAAACCAGGACAACTACTGTGAGCTCATTGGCAATACGTCGTGAACCACGCAGAAGTCGTGCATTAAATTGCGCACCTGATCGTCAACCTTCGGTAGCTCAGTGGTAGATCAACGGACCGGTAATCCGGCGGTCCGGTGTTCGATTCCCCTCAAGACAGATTATGGTGCGAAATTTAAACGTGACTTCTACTTTCTACGGAAAAAATTCAGAAGGCATGATCTGTTTTGGTTCACCTTTGCCTAACTTGGCGTCGGATTAGGCTGGTTAGAATGAAAAGAGCTGAAGCAGTTCTAACATGAATGTCTTATTTGACAACCTGATTGCGCGTTCCACGTTTAGCAACAGCTGACTGAGTATTCCTGACTTTTTCGTGAACTTCGTATTGACGGTCATCAATCAGGTTTTTGGCTTTTACGTTGAAATTAATACTCTTGAATGCTTAGCTGTCTACTCTACTGCTGTACGCAGCTTGGTGGATTCAGTGATCAGTCATCTCTGCGGAACGTATGAAGACACCAATTAGAGCGTGGCGCGTATGGCTCTATTAATTAACAGCGACAAAAGAAGGTAGAGTGTTGCGAAAAACTAACTTCACTGAGATCTGCTTTGAAGAAACAATGTTGAAGGTCTCATAACTTTTTGTGTTCTAGCCAATAAGTACTTTTGTTGGGCAGCTTGATAGTCCTTATTTTGTTCCGTCTACCTAGACAAAAATTCTTCTCCAAGGTCTCAGGAATGATATGTTTGCTGGTGCTGGTTACTGCAACGATTGTGCATAAACAATTAACTGGAGCGATATTATACTCAAAGCAAGTTGGATGCAAGAATGTCGTTTGTCTAGATTTTTTGGCAACTATGAAGTAACTACGGGAGGAGCAGGTGTTTGAGTGAAACTGTACGTCGGAATAAGGTACTCCTGGTATACTTAATCAACTAGTATAATGATTTATGTCGCGGTGCTAAAGCTTTAGTTGTAAATACCGTGTACATCTGAGTAATGTTCTGCGAAAATGCCCATTTTTTACCCGGATTACGAGGGGTGGTTCAAAAAGAAATCGCACTTTGGTAATAGCCTGGCAACCGGCAGACGCAACGTGCTGCGACAACTGTGTACGTGTAAAGGCTTGCCTAGACAACAAAATGCCAATTACCACCTTTCATTCAAAGTGTTATTTGGCGAGCTCCGCCTCAAGTATCCCTGCTCGTACGCAGATACCTAGCGAAACATTACACTCCTCTTGTGTCCCATCCACGCTATTTTCCTGACACAGCTTCTGCATAATTGTACCTATTTCCAAAATGTAAAACCACATTGAACGAAGGTACTTTTCCAAGCGTGGAGGGATTTCAGCGTAATGCACAATGCACAATGATTGGCTTGTATATCTGGGCGCCTTCAAGGCTTTGTCCATCGTTGTCTTCGAAGCATAACTGGTGTCGGGTGGCACCAGTTTGTCCGCAACGCTGATGTGCGAAGGCAAGTACTAGGTAGTGATAATCATGCTAAATCTCTGCAACAATAGCTGGCATTGAATAAGTTGTGTTGGCTCGAGCACGTACTACGTAAGCCTGGTCACGGCTTACCTAGGAGGGCCTTGTTCACCTTTCTAGGTGTAAGGTGTCGCATGACTCAAGATGGATAGAAGTTGACTTGGTAGCGCGAACTGAAGTCACTGACGGCCAAACTGGGTGCCGTTGGTCGGTCTCGCCTTCCGGGCTGGAGTCAACGTGACTCGCCTTGTGCTTGACCTGAGACTTTGCAAGAAATGGCACGCAACCGACACCAGTGGCGCGTCCGCTGCCGTCTCCTAGCCGGATTGCCTGTTTAAAGTGTTGTTGGTTCTGAGTTATGTGCGGTGTAACGGCTGGTAGTGACGAGTGGCAGGGAAAGCTGCAAGGAAGCTGTCTGGGCGACGCCGCCTTATCTTTGCATGTTAGCCAGCTGTTTGTGACGGTATGTTGTCCTCACAAGGTGTATGCGACTTGAACTTGGATGTTTGCTTACGGCATTCAAGTTTTCAGATAAGTCTCTTTTCTCTCCCAATTATTATTCTTTATTCATTAGTTACTCATGGTTGCATGGCAGCAAAGTATTAGTTTAAGTGGCTGAGGTACTGCTGTCGATGATGATGATGCGTTCCTTGGTACAGTGTAATTTTGTTCAGTATGTATGATTTGCAGCCGCCTTCTTACATGAGATCTCAGGCTTTTCTCAGATTACAACTACAGCGCACGCACAAGGTGTAGTAGAGCGCAAGTTCCAGAGAGTGAACGGTGTTTACATCTTTTGACAACATTGTGGTTATTGAAAAGATGCATACAAAAGATAGTGAATTGGTGAAAGATGGCCTCAGTTATCCATGCGGTAAGCTGTTAGAAAAGGATTATCAGCTAAGCTGAAGCTAGGAACGACTGGATTACGATGCAAAGCAAAGAGCATTCAATTCTTTCAGCAGCGTTTTAGGAGGGAAGGCAAATGCCAAGAATCTGTGGGGTGTGGATGCATGCGAAAAGTGGTGCAGTGAGATGGTACTGGCACTGATAACATTGAAGCGCCGATACAAAATAATCAAATATCTGACAGATACGTGAGAGACGGGAAAGGTAGCCATATCAACCAACCAAACACCTACCTGACATCAGGCATTTGGCGGTCATCTTCAGTCACCAGGTATTTTCCACCGACTCCAGATCTGTAGCTGCCTAGCCGCAGTCGGGTCTTTTTACAATGCGTCCTCCATCTGAGTATAGCGGTAGCGTATGCGTCCTTTCTGGGCCTTTCCGTACTGATGCACTTCAGTTTCATCAAAATCATTGCACACTGGTTGAACTTAGCGTGGTTAGCAGGATGTCCTCCGTGGGCACTGGACACCAGTTCATCCGACTACATCAACATACACTTCGATCGATCTAATACTGCATGCACACACGTGGCACCGCCTGCCCTAAAAGGTTGCTGGCGCCGGCGCGGCGCTTACTTGTAGCTGCAACTGAATACACCCTACCGCCATGACCGAGTACGCAGACTACCTAAGATTCCACAACGTGGGAGAGTCCCAGCTACACGGACTGGGTTTTAATCAGTCACAGACAACAGTGGTGCAATATCGACATTTATGGTTGCCTCGGCCATTCCGCAAGACCCGCCAGGAAGCGCAAACATCCAATTAGCCATATTATTTACACCACCCATCCATTGCACACTAGGTCCCTAGTAAACAAGGTGCACATACTGGGCTCATTGATAACCTTATCTATTGCGCATATAGAACCAGAAACATGGTTACACAAACATGCATCTGATGCTCTGTTATACATACTTGGATAAGTGATGTCAGCAACGGACACTCAGCTCAGCGTGGTGTTGCTTGTAGCAAATACGTCCGTAAATACTTGAAGGCACCCCAGTTTGAAATTACTGGTTTTAGTAATCATCATTACGCACGATGGGTCCACACTACAGGTGGGTGACCTGGCATCCTTAACGGCTGCATATACAAGCCATCGCACGGCACCAGGTCTAAGGCTGATGCAGTAGCTTTAAATTTTTTCTGAGGCTTCGAATATTTCCATACACCATAAATATTGGAGTGGACTTTAACTCGACCCATTTCTCCTGGAAGGATCGCACTGCACCTCAAAGCTAGCAAGATGTCCTTGATGATACTGTCGCAAATGGCTAGATTTAACATATCCTCACACAGACCAGAGACTCCAAAGCCCTTGATCATGTTTGTACTAATGGCCTCACTAATCCGACATTCCGTGTATTCGGTAACATTGCCGGCAAATAAATAGATCACCTTCCCTTTTCTCCGAGGTCCGGAACTTCTTGGGGATATGGGATAGGACCGAGAAAACGCTTTTGTCCGGGACAGGACAACCAATAAGGACCTAGGAAGCACAGGGCTGTACAACAAACGGATACAACTGCACTCAATACCATGACCGTTGTCCAGTGATGATAGCTGGACTCGAGAACTTCACACTCCTGAAAAGAATACATACTCCTGAAAAATCCAGACGCAAGAAACTGACTTTTCGCCCACCTGGATACCCACAAAGATGATCCTTCGTGAAGCCCACATCCTCGATTCGCCTCAGCCATGGTGGCGGCCTTGCCCAAGATACCTGATCAAATGAAAGAGGAAATTGAAGGTCATTTGACTGCGGATATCTGAGTATGAAATCAGTCGAAAACCTGGTCTGCCAGTTGTATATTAGTGCACCGAGAAATTTATGACAGTGTTGCAGGACGTGGTGAGTTTTCGCCCGGCAAGCGTTCTCCCTATAAAAAGCCACAAACGTCCGTGTAACAACACTGCGACGTGGCGGATGTGACTCGCCACCGAATAAAGTCACTGCCCAGAACAACCTACTGGCAAGTCGACCAGAATCATTGTTCAATATTGCCCTGACACTTTCAATAATAAGTTACACCATGCCCATATGTATCGTCTTCATTTCACATGTAGTGCCCTGACTGT
>OX104064.1:230941909-231008327 GCA_944474145.2 Dicrocoelium dendriticum | reverse complement strand
TAGGTAATCTCAGTGAATTTAAGAAACCATTCTACAGAGCTTTTCTTAAGCTATCAGTTGACATATAGCTTAGTAGTGTGCACCACCGTACACCATAGATACTGGCTATTTTGTCCTTTAATCTATATTCCTTCGTGCATCCTACCACAAGAAGTGTTTATGATTCCATACACGCTTGCGCCAGGACCCATCACAACCAAACCCGGCCAGCGACGGTTACCGCTAGCCGGACTAGTCAATTCACGCAGCTCACAACGGTGCGACCGGCGTGATTTAAAGTGCATACGAGTCACTAAGCCATGGTAAGGCGAAGTTTATCAGCGGGTCCACGCGTGAACAAAACAACGAAGGTCAATCATGGCTCAAGTAAGCGGAGAACTGTCATCACAAAAATCACGTGCTCTTTGTGTTCAAATTCTTACGACGAAGTAGACGTGAACTCAGAACTTGGCGGAAACCGCAGCGTAATAACAAATAGTTTGTGGTTCTGTGATGCGTGTTCAGATAGCCCAAAAGCCAAGATTATCCAAACTCTCAACGCGAGGTGTGAAATGTTGGCTGTTGCGTCATCCAAACAGAAAGAATTGGTCAAGGATTTGGAAGGGAAAATCGCTGAAATCAAATTGCAGCTTAGTGCATTAAGTAGCCCTAACCCCAGACCTACCAAAAGACCAAAGTTATCCATTAAAAATGTTACACGTTCCTGCGAAAAACAAGCACCATTATCGATAAACAACTGTGATGCCAAGCTAGTTGAAAATTCTATAAAATCTTCTGTTGTACCGCAAGGCGTAAAGAGTTATGCACAAATTGCACGATCATCGCTATTAGCTGGGCAGCACATTACAAACTGTGTGAATAACGTCGTTGCACAGGAGAATTCTTGTTGCAGCCTTGACTTGTCTTCCACACAAGACAAGACCAACACTCCCACACGACAAACCTCCACCCAAAAATAACTGCAACAAACCAAATTACTACGCAACTAACAAGCGATGACAGTCATATGTTCAAACGTACCAGAACCAACCAGCGAGTAGTTAAAAGGTCGACAAGACAAAGCGCAAAATCGCTGGACTGAGATAAGCTGCGCACTAGGACTAACGTTCTCCCAACTAGTCTTACACGCCTGTCACGAAACCCATCGTCTCCTCACGTAGGGGAACCTCGGTTACTGCGAGTAACATTTGGCAACACAAAGGACTTAGGGGATGTTCGCTTAGCAAGCCACAGTCTACCGAACTCTTCTCTCAGTGCCCGCATTTTTCCAGACATGCCATGGAAGGAAAGACAAAAGTGAAAATCCGACCCAACCGCGTCTCGTCAAAATGTAATGAAGAAAGTGGTGTTGGTTCATGGTGTGCCCGAACTGAAACATGGCGACACCAGTAAAAGACAAAAACACGATATTGATGAGTGGCGCTACATCACAGAACTCTATGGCATGCAGAATGTTGTGGCATTCGACGTCAGCCGCTTAGCTTCTTCCCCAAACTATCAAGGGAGCGAGTCGAAAATTTTGAAAGTTACCTTGGCTACGCCGGAGATGGCATCAATGGCAATTAACGTGTGGTACCACAGCAGAAGGCTAGGACCACCAGAAGTACGACTGAGACCATTCCTGCAAGCAGTACAGACCACTGGTACAGTTGAGTCAGACCTGGCTTTTGCGACCATAGACCAGCCAAGCGTGCAAACACTCGTGTCGAAAATCGTGGGCAGACCGGCACTGTTTGTGCCGGTCAAACACAGCGAACCCACCTCTTTATGCGGCAACAAATGCAATGCTGCTACACAAACGCCCAAGGGCTTTATTCCAAGTTGCTGGAATTGCGCCATTGGCATGAAGCAGCAACTTGGGACATCATAGCATTAACTGAAACATGGCTCTCAAAAGAGATTTTGGGTCCAGAAATTGATTTTAGAGAAATGTCAGTCATTCGAAATGATCGTCCGTCTCGCGGTGGTGGCGTTGTTATCTACTACCGAGATCACCTGAAATGTGAGGCTCTCACTGAGCATTCCCTTATTATCCTTAACGCCTTATTTTGCCGGCTGCAGCTATCCGGTCCCGATGGTAGTCCTCAAAAGAAGACACATGATGCTTGCCTCATAGCAGTTGTCTACAGGCCGCCGATCTCCTCCGCCGACAGCGATGATGTTCTGTTAAATGCTATCCAATATGCTTTGGCGAAAAAGTACTCACGCTACCTAATAATGGGTGACTTCAATGTACCGTCAATAGCATCTGTGTTCCCAAGTGGGTCATGCTTCAATTTAAAACTCCTTGAGTTCTTGACTATGGCAGTTTTGTATAACCATGTGGATCAACCAACCAGACACCGCGGTTCAAACAAGCCTTTAATACTTGATTTAATCCTGACTAATGAGGAGTTAATGGTTAAGTCGGTTTCATACAACCCCACGCTAGGTTGTACCGATCCTTCAGCTCTAACGTTTGATTATGTGTGTTATGCCAGTATGGTTGACAAAGAACCAGAGACCCGACGATTCATCACCAACTATTCCAAGCCTCACACTATAGCGACAACCGTTGGCTGGGACCTCCAGATGCACACTTCGGCGAAAGATGTTTGGCAAGTGTTGAAAGACAAGATAAACTGGGTCCTACAATCAGCTTCAAAAGACTTACCATTACGAGTTTTGCGACGAAGAACAACAACTGGATTCGGAGTAGAACACGTAAGTGGTTGAATAGGCGAGACGAGGCTTGGAGGGGTCATTTGCTAGGTCCAAGTGATATCACGTGGAATCATTACAAAACAGTCAGAAACTACTGCACTTCACTCCTTAAAGCTGACAAGTACGAATGACAGGAAACTATGGCACGCAAATTTACTAGCAATCACAAACTGTTCTACCGGTATGTGAATGACAAAAGGAAGGTTAAGACGAGAATACCACCACTAGAGATTGTCAATGGCTTAACGGTTACTGAAGAGAAGACCGCGGACGCATTGCTCATGCAGTTTGTCTCAGTGACTAGACACACCATGGAACCATCGCCTTGCTACATCCCAGCAAATGTCGTCGGCTTATCCACGGTCAACTTTAGCCCTACATCTGTGGCAAAGGAATTACAGTCGCTCAGGCAAAATAGTGCGCCGGGAATTGACAAGATCTGTCCGAAAGTACTTAAAACCCTTGCACCCACCATGGCAGTCCACCTTGCAACCTTTTTCAGTTTCTATTTGATTTTCATACACTTCCGTCTGAGTGGAAACGTGGACTTATCACTCCAATATACAAGGGAGGTAAGCGGTCAGACCCTGCCAACTGCCGACCTATTACTCTCCTTCCTGTTCTATCAAAAGTGATGAAGTATATAATCGCTGATGAAATGGTGAGATATTTTGAAAGTCTACAAATCATCTCCAACCTCCAACATGGCTTCAGACGCGGACGATCTTGCCTCACCAATCTACTACTTGCTGGGGACTCAAGGACCCTGGCTGCTGAAAAGGGAGTTCCCGTAGATGTGATTTACTTAGACTTTTCCAAGGCATTCGACAGAGTCAATCACCCAGCACTTCTCCGAAAGCTTGCGGCCTATGGTAGCCACGGATCCTTGCTCATATGGTTGGAAAGTTACTTATACGAGAGAAGAATCGAGGTAAGGATCGCCAACACCCACTCCGATAGCCTTTGCGTCACTAGCGGCGTACCGCAAAGATCAGTTCTCGGCCCGTTACTCTTTTTAGTCTATATCAACGACCTCCCTGCCAACATTCAACCACCTATGCAAATATTCGCCGACGATGCTAAGACGTGGCGAGCTATTCAGTCAACATCTGACCCTGTCTATCTGCAGGATGACCTGAACCGGATTCACGAATGGGTAGTAAACAACCAACTACCCCTGAACCCCGAAAAGTGTCACCTGTTATCGCTGCGCAGTAACTACAGCAACACATATCACCTGGGGCAGCGCGTTATAAAACAGGTGAGCAACGAAAGAGACTTAGGAGTCATCGTGCAAGAAGGTCTGGGTAATTCGATCCAATGTTCAAAGGCAACTAACAGCGAACATAAACTTGAGGCTTTTGAGGCGAGCGCTCGGTACCTTCGAGCGGCAACTTGTGCCATTATTGATTAACGCCTACATTCGTCCCCACCTCGAGTATGCGGTGCAGGCATGGCGTCCATGGTTAAAACGGGACATTCGTCTCCTGGAGCAACCACAAAGAAAAGCCACTAAGGCAACACGTGGTCTATCGGGCCTTAGTTATGAACTGCGCCTTCGTTCGATCGGTCTGTACTCCTTAGAAGACCGACGACTTCGCGGTGATCTGATCCTCACTTACCGGATACTAAGAGAAGAGGACCATCCATGTAAGTCGCTGTTAACATTATCTGCCGACAAACGATGCCGAGGCCATGCACTAAAACTTGTGACTCAATATTCCCGTTTAGATTGTAGAAAGTTTTTTTACTCTCTTAGTGTCTCTCCGCACTAGAACGCACTGCCATCGCATGTGGTGAACGCACCAAACATCGAGACATTCGAAAGACTAATGGACATGCACTTACATAATACACATTATATAACGGTATGACAAACTGTAGTGTCTAACTCACTGATATTTTTGTGTCACACCTGAAACTTTTGTTTTCTTCCATTCGCCATCTTGCGGGTCTTGTAAAGTTATTGCTTTTTATCCCACCATACACTACTGAACTATTGAACACAACCAGAGCAATGCAAACATAGGGTGCTTGTGCAAGCCTTGACTTAGATATGGCTCTGATGATAAGCATTCCCACGGAGTATTAATCAAAACCAAAGGCTATTTGTTTATCTACTTATGTTATATTGTTAGTATGCTTGCTTCTTTTGTTTACGCAATTTGGTTGCCGTCTGTTAGACCCATTACGATGTCATCTGATTAGGTCTATTTGTGCGTCGAACTAAAATGCTAAATCGGATTAAACCGTCACATCCGTCCTAGTATTTGCCTATACCAGTTGACTGTTGCATTTATCAGTCCTGTAGCTGTTATTACAGGATGTGTAGTACCGACAAGAGATATATTTGGAACGCAATGTTTTACTTATACATGGGCATTTGCTACGAGTTAGCGAATTGATCGCAAATGATCGTCAGTCGTTGAAAGTCTTCTCGATCGATCGATTTAGATTTCTAGCCAGTTCATTTCTGGTTACGATAATATATACCGTTTATTCATTACTCAGTAACTTTTTATGCGTATGAAAATGTTAAATGAGGAAAGTTTACGACGGTTGTATGCAGTTTACCCACATTCAAGTCCACAGAGCGGAAATCAATGTGATAAAATGCATCATTAAATGTTTTGACAAAATCGGCTATGGCGGAGAATTTTATTAAACTTAATATTATTTTCGATAATTAAGAACTTTTGTTTTGGTGCGATTCCGTTTATCTTAACTGTACCAGTTCATGTTGGATGAACATCAGTTACAAGTCCTTACGAATAAGGTTATTAGTACCCCAGTTTTCAAGGAAACCTGTTGGTTTTGCCCCGCTAAATAACATTTATTATCATCTCGGTTCTCTCAAATTTGATGGAATCAACTATTAATGACGCACTAAGAGACTACCTACGAAGCTCAGAAATCATCACGCCGGTGCAACACGGCTTTTGTCAGTATCGGTCAGGTTTTATTAATTTATGATTGCTTGCAACATTAGGCGCAAAACCGCCGATCGTGCTACCTAAATTGGCGTTATTTCATTTCGATATTTCTAAAGTTTTCAAGCGCTTGGATCAAGGCAACTCGCCCCACACGCAATCGCACATGTTTTACTATGGCCTCTATCAGTGCGGGCCGTGAAGAGTAATTCACTGACAGGATGGCATTGGCTCATTCTAACCTTTCTAGCTCCTGGCGTGGCTACATACGACACCTTGCAGCCTTGAAGTGTGGCTTGGTTTCTTCGCACCGATAAGCATTAGCACGCACTTGTTGCAATGACCAAGATCAACTAGAAACGCGGATGCAGATCTGAGCTTCTGCGACGCCGTATATCCAAATGACCGAGATGCAGCCACAAGGTTGGCTCAAACCCGTTCAAATATATCATCCAGCGGAATATCTAATAGCTGTATCTTTGTGATGTGGTAGAACCCGCTGCGTTTTCATTTATCTGACATTACACCTAGTCTAGCCCACACGCTTTATTGCAATTTTGTAATTTTGTAATGCATTGTGGGCATGCGTTGTGCCTACCTCCGTTAGATTCGACATTCATTGATGGATTCTGATCCACAATCATTGGTTCTCTATACACCAGGGATATATAAGCAGCGTCCGGCAATACCTAGTGTACTGATTATGTTTGATTTTGAAATGGACCGCAAACATTTGGCTTATCGGTAGAATGCATGTACACAGTTACGACGGAGTACTGAGGTTGAGAAGGATGCCCACTCATCATGGCACGTCGTTCCTGCATTAGCGTCATCAAATGTATGTAGTCAATAACGACATAACACACTTAACATAGTTAGTTCACTTAGTGAGGGTCTGGACTATGTACCTTTGAGCTTCCAGAACGCATAAGTTAAATATTCTTAATGCCTCACCGAACAGTAGTAAAACAAATGTCTGCTTATCATGGTTATTGGAGGTTCTGTAATGTAACGCTCGTCGCTCGACAAGCCATAATTTGAATTGATGATATTATGTATGATGATGAACGAAGCAATTAGATCAAAAGCTATATGATTGTTTGAAAAGCAATATCATTTGTCGATGAAAACGAAGAGCGAATCTCTTATAAAGGAGGAATGTTGTATTAAATTGTATCAGTAACAAGAACCACGCGCAAAAATTATTCTTATTTGCTGGCAGAAAACTGATGCAGTTGATTTTTTAACACTTCATTTGAGGTAAAGGTTTTATTGTCTATTTATTTTGTAGAGACGAGAAATTAGAGAATACAAAGTATGCTAGATATGACGAATACGTCGGATGGGGTGATACATCCCATCCAAGCTTTAAAATATTTTGGCGATTTCGCAAAATTATGAGAGGCCACATATTATCTTGACGGAATACCACACCTATTTTATTGATTAATTCGGGCCTTTTCTGTTTAAGTGAATCATTCAATTGGTCCAGCTATTACAGTTCACTTTAAACTGATGGTTGCGTTCGCCAGTATCAGCTCAAATTAACAATGCCTTTGGAAGTGTTTTCAGCCGGTACATCATTATTACTGCATTATCTCGCTTTATCATTTTCGTTGACGATCCATTCTCGTCCCCAGTGATAAAATTTTCAAAAATGGATCATTTTTGACTTTGGAAAACTAAATAGCAGACATGGAAACGACAGCACAAAATTATTTGCGTCAGAACATGAGAAACCCATAGGTCAAGATTTGAGATAAGACCTATACGTTTCAATTGATCATTAATGTTCGAAGTAAAAACGTTAAACGCTCAGTGATCTCACGAACACCTGTTCACCATTCCGCATCAAATAATGCCAGTCAATTACATAAATTAAATTAAATGAAGTACATAATAAATGAAAAACGTACTTTAACAATGCAATCATTTAATTAACTAATGTCGGATCAAACTTTGAAAAACGATTTGGGCACCGGGGTTCTATCCATACATGGTCACCATATATTTCACATAACCTTTTCCATGTTCGAACAACATTTTTGGCTCTCCGATAGTAAAAAGTAAAGTATGCCAAAAATGCGGATTTTCGCTCTTCATATTTGAAAGGACACGAAAAGATATACTGTATAGAATCAATCCGACTTTTTACAAGCAAGCCTTGCTAAGTTATCTGTCAAATAGAGAAACATGCGGCTTAAGTTTTCTGTGAAAGCTGACCGTGAAAAAATTACAATGAAATCTTATGTTGGGATGAGAAAATTACTTCCGAACAAACATGTAGCATGCTCTGTTGCATTTTTTACATATTTGCGGAATATCTGCCATCCAGGAAGCGCTTTTGAAAGCAATACACCTTAATCATTAAAGTTAAAATACCACCCATGCTTTAAATAAAAGACTTTCAGTATATCGGAAAGACGGACTGAATGTTCAGCCTACCAACTGGGTCGGTGCGTAAACCGTCAAGAGGTATTGTGCTAATTGGACCATGTGGCTGTGTTGGTGATTTTTAGGGATTCGTCACCCCATTTATGTTCGCGTCTGGGGGCGGGTCATCAAAGCAGGCAAAATTGATAGGACTGACAGTCGGCATTTTTCGGAGGAAAGTTATGAGCCCTGAATGGGCCAGTGTGAAGAGGCTACCTACAAACGGTGAACTGCATATTGCATATAACGGCATTAATACAAATATATAGTCCGCCTTACCGCTGCATAACTCGCTTCTGCTCAATAGTTTGATTACGTTGCAGCATTTAGAAATGGGGGATAAAAAATGGATAAAAAGAAAATGAAACAATAAAAACGGAACCACATTTCCACGCACAATTCGGCACGAGATTAATATTAGTCATCTGACACTTTTACCAGCTGCATCAAACATCTTTTACAATACCAGCTCACACATAATCCATAATCACTTTGAACAACCGACTGCTAGGCAGTACCAACATAGCGCTCATTAACAGACTTTCTCTTGCTCATTCACTATTGATTTTTGGGAGCAATAAAATATGTCAATGAAAAGGCATAATTCTACTTCTTCACGGCATCCGAAAACGCCGGGGCATGAGTTAAGTAATCAGCAACTAAAGTGCTCTCCTACAAAGTGGTGAACCCGAGGCGAACTCAGCATTTCGGACTCTGCGCTTATCATTCGGGGCATAACACCCAAACTCCTCGATTTTATTACTTTTACATATGAAAGTATCAGCGATCAGCAACCAGGGGAAGTTAAAGTCCGATTGGTAAGGTTTTTCCCAAATATTTTCGATAAAACATCCGTATCTTGGTTTTCTACAGGCGGAGTCCTATTTGACAGTTAATCGCATACAACCGAAGCAATGCAGTTTCAGCATGTAATTTCCCGAATTCCAGCAAAAATACCGCTTCTGGCACAGGGTATCCTTAAGACAATCCCTACGTGTCAACATCTAAGGGACTTCATATTTCGCGACCTTAGCCTTATTGAGCGTAAGAGAGTGCAACGTCTACTAAATGACAAACAATCAGGCAAACACACCTCTATGCAAGTACTGCGAGTCATACAAGCTATGCTAAGTGAAAACCCCACTTAGAATTTCCATTTGTAAGCAGCTGTTTTTGCAACGGCTCCCTACATATTTACAATGGATATGGGCTCACGCTAATCAGGATTCCGATTTAATAGCTCTGCTCCTTATGACTGATAAAATAATGAAGATTCAAGCGCCAAAGTTCTCAAAATTATCGTCTCGTGCATCTTTCGACCTACTCGTAAAAGCGCTGCACTGACTGCAAGAACAAATGGCCTTTATTCCCATCGCCAGTCGTAGACGCAACCCTGGATCAAATCAACGGCTTTCTCGGATTTTTATTCGTTCCCATGGCCTTGGCTATTTGACCGAAATTTCCGTCATAGTACTCAGAAATGCATAATGCTGTGTCGATTTTCCAACTCAGAAAACGAACGCGCCAGCTAGTAATTGCTTCCATGCAAGCTGGCATTTGTGAGCTACGTCACCTCTATTACTTGCGGGATGTCATATGTGGCGTGCGATTCCTTATAGACACTGCTGCTGTATTGGGTGTGATCCCGTCACATCCGGAGGACTGAACGCACTGTTCGGTAGGGAGGATTGCAACTAGCAGTACCTCAGGAGAACATTATATTATGCTAAACGTTAATCTCCGTTTGTCACTTCTTTGGGTTTTCATTGTAGCTAAGGTTCCAATTGCAATCCCAGGCCTCGATTTCTTTCGATATCTTGACATTATAGTAGATCCTAAACGCACTCAGATCATCGACGACCTAAAGCGACTATCATAGGCTTGTCTCAGAAGTTTCATTCTATCTATTCTCCGCAGCTCGTCGGTCATCAAGCCATTTCAAGATATTTAGATTTGTTATAACGAGTAAACAATATAACCAAGTCCGCAAATCAACCTGGTGAAGTTGAGCACGAGGTCCTTCACAGGAGGACGACACCTGGTAGTCCAATTTTTCATCGACCAAGGCGATCAGTGCCCGAAAAGCTTTCCGCAGCTAAGGCCGAATTACACCGTAGGTTACAGTTGGTGTAATATGTCCATCCAACAGTACGTGGGCATCGCCCCTACATATGGTTACGAAAAACAAACCTGTAGATTGAAGTACACTCGGGGACTATCGGCTTCTGAAGCCCATCGCCGTCCAGGACAGGTATATTCTTCCGCAGGATTTCGCATTCTCGCCGTACATAAAAATGATGCATAACAAAATAGATTTAGTCCCGACATATCAATTGATTCCTATCCATCTTCAAGATGATTCAAATTCTGCCGTCACCACAACATTTTGTTTATTTGTGTACTTGCTAATATCATTTTGTCTTCGCAATGCAGCTAAAATCTTTTGATGTTTTATAGATCAGGTCATTTGCTGGCTAGCTTTTGTTTTCATCTATACTGAAGAACTTTTGGTTGCAAGTCATGAACATGGCGATACTGACCTGGATATATGTGAGGGTGACGACGCGCCTTGGCCAGAGCAAAGTAAGGAAGTAGTATCAGTATCTCAACAACAAAAGTAATAACGGACGACCGCACATCGGTCGGCACTTCTACACAAGGATTCGTTGACACCCTATGGTCTACTCTTGATGGATAAACTAGCGTGATTGTACAAGTATGCTTAGGGTTTCTTTAATAGGCTATCCGAACTGAAAATTCGTCAGGTTTCTCAGAAATATACTATCATCAGCATCACGGAGACGTAGTTATACACCGAAATGACAGGCGATGAATTTTCGCTACCTGGCATGTCACTCATTCGGAACGCCAGACTTATAAACTGAGGAGGCGTAATTTTGTATTACCGAAGTGACTTACATTGTGGGGATATAGAAAATTCAGATTAACTGATTTCTGATTCGTAATGGTGTTCCAGTTAATGAGCAGTGATACTTGCCTTATAGCCTTGATGTACCGTCTTTCTAACTGTACATCTAAAACGGACTAAAGTTTGAGACTACCTACGACGGACTCGGAAAGGAAGATACCCTCACACCTTGATCGTGGGTGTTTTCAACGTCTATTGTATAGAAACTCATGCCACGGGTGCAGAACAATTTAAAGCCGATCGGTAGGAGCTTTCTAACATTGTTTGCTCTATAATTTTGTTACTTCGCCCACTTGGTTCAGAACAGGTACTAGACAATCTGTGCTTCAGCTTGTGCTTACCAAAGAAAAACATGTGATAGATCCGCTGATTGCAGACTGCCCGTTAGGTCGCCGTGATCATGCAGTTGTTCGTTTCAACTTCATTTGCTATGCAGAATACCGACGGCGCGAAGTATCACATGCTACGTCCGATTAACCCGGATCGTCAGTGCAATAACTAGGTCGTTCCTCCCCGAAGACCGCCTTGGACATTGCCTGTCTCGAGTTCGTAATTTTATTCAATCGGCTGGTTAAGGATGCATCAGAGACATAAGTTTGCGAACAGGGTGAAACCGTTATTTACGTAAGAAGCAGAACGCGAAAATGCTTACCAGTCCGCAACGAGACGTGGCGACGGTATGCATTATTCCCAACACCAGAACGCTGGGATAACTACGTAGCCCAAGGAAAACACAGCATTCAGCAGAACATTGCAACAATATCAGTGTTAATCACGAACAGCTGGATAAGCACGTCAACTGTCTACAGAAGTTGAAGCAACGAGTTCCGCTACTCATGACGATTAATGGCTGAATAAGAAAAGCTACGAAAACAGCAAACGCGCTGCAGATGCAACATGCCTCCGCCTTCTAGTAAGCATTGCTATCAGGAAATCTTCAATTTTTTGGCCCTGCCGCCGGAGCACATTCACATTTAGCTTACCAACACAATTTGCTTCCAGAAGCTGACCACTCTATGCAAGCACAAATCCTCGGGTATCGATACTATTCGCCCAGATACACTGGAAGCAGCAACAACTCAATTGGAAAAGCCACTGGCTTAGTTGTACTAGCACTGCTCAGACCAAAACCTGGTTCATGCCATGTAAAAGCTAGGAATAACAACACCCATTCACAAAAGCGGAAGCGAAACCGAGGCTTCGAACTACTGTCCAGGTGATGGAATCCATCATAGTTGATGTGCTGGTGGGTTATATGGTAAATACTAACCTTATTATTTCTAAGCAGAACCGATCGTGAACAACGAATATTGTAATAGCACGAGTAGCCGGACAGAGTCAACTGATGCTGGAGAGGATGTTGATGAGCTCTACCTGGATTTCTCTGCAGTATTTGATCGTCTAGATGCTCGGATCCAATTTCATTACCTACAGCTTTACGAGATCAGTGAAACTTGCTAAGATGAGAGAACTTAGTCATATTTTTAACTTTCAAGAGAAAAATGAGTTGCATATGGAACGTATGCTAGTTGTCGACTGCATCTCAAGCCATTGTTCTCCCTAAAACCTCGTATTTTTCCTACAGTCGAAATCTTGAAAGGCCAAGTAAATGACCTCAATGGAAATGTAGCAACATAACAGCAGTCAGGATAGAGAAGAGATCCTTTTGGGAATTCGTTTTTATCAAATACGTGACTGATTGTGGCAACAGTTTGTTGAGGAACGGAGAACAGAAAAACATGTGGTGTTTGGATCAAGGTTAATACCTTCTTGCGATGCACACTTGGATCGACTCGGGGGGACTCGCGTCGCAATGGTGCTCAGGCGCCTACGCGTGAAACACGATTTGCTCAATAGATGCGGTTAACGAGCAACAACCATTTCTCACAGATAAATTCGCTTGTGCTTGACAAGCCGCACAGGATGGTTTGGGTGAAAATAAAACTGAATGGATAAGCAGATAATTAAATCCCTAATTTTCTAGTCAGCATGTTTACATGTACCGCTGCACAACGAGTGCCGGAAATTTGAATTGGATGTGCACACACAAAATAGTATACAAAACCGTTATAAAATGGTAGCTCAATGGCGAATATAAAAGGATATGAAAACGCTCAATCGTGAGTAGGTTCACTTGCTCGATGTGATACCTTACTCCAGTTTAAATACACCCATGCTACTCACAAGGACTTAATGCATGTATCCTCATCACCAAGTTTCGGAGAGCTTCGTAAAGCGCACGTTTGGGTTTGCGCACCAATGTCCTCAATGTTAAAGGTTTCTCCTCAAAACATGTAAGTTTGAAATGGTGTCCTCAAGGCGATTTTGCATATCGTTAATTTCGGGGCAAAGATGATATGAGTCGGAAGGGCTTTCCAAGCACGGAAGCTACGAAGGACGAGAACGTTTCGTCGACAATCAACAGCATGTGATAGTTCTATATTGCTTTACTTTGACATTCATCTGTTTGACGCTGGACTGCTGGGCTTTGGGCCAAGCCGAACTTTATTGTTTTAACCACGGTTGTTTATTCTCTAAACTTAGAAAATGTCGAGGTATAAATTTACTAATGTTCTCGTTTATATAAATAACACCATAGATCAGTTCCGGCACCATTTCTAATTTTCCGGTGACATACCAATTCCTTATTTTCCAATCATTTTGAAGCTAACAGAACTGACTCAAGCGACTATTGTTCTCACAGCAATTTGGTAAGAGTTCCTGCCGTATACTGTCAATCTTCCTGCGGCGAACACGACATTATTCTCTACAAATGTGTGGAACTGTTTGACAACTTATTTCGTTAGGTGGCGATTCGTATCTCAATTCCGTGGACTATCCGCGACATTCCTCTCAACAGACCTTATGATTAATTGATCAGTGCTACGCGAAAGAAGTGTGTCCATCGCGTTACATTATATTGCATCAGTCGTAAAATGCTGGCCTCACGACTATCCCTGCCTTAACTTCAACCATTGCTACTCGAAGCCTACACAACCAAGGTAAGCTATACTTTCAGCAGCGTTTCAAGTCTCGCACACCATATCCGGACTAACTGCCAGCTCGTCTTATTTCTACTGCAACAAATTTCAACTAACTAACTTGAGATGGCTAACATGGCTTTTGAACACAAACCCTAAGTTGGGATAAACCGTCATTCAGTCAGTTTTGTGCATACTCAGCACAGTTGATCCCAAACGATTCGGGAGATTTCCGTAGCTATGGTGCATACCTAGTCCTTAACAACAAAGTCCAAAGCGGGATTGGTGCTTTACCTGAAGTTATGCCTCACAGGTAAACGAGTTTTGCAAACGTTCACTCTCCTCCGCTCCTAGGACTGGCTAACCGAAAGGAAACGAGTATACGCAATCAATATATTCATCCATTATTCTAATTCAAACTTTTTATTTGCTCCACAAGTTAGGCAACATTATACCAACCACTAAGACTATATTCCTGAAAACAGTCGATGTCTTGGATTATTTGACTCTATATCGACAGCATCCATTTATGTACCGCAACCGAAGAAGGATGCATCTAGCCACTTCGGGCAAGTTTGCAGCAGTGGACCGAACGTCCCGTCGTTAACAAAATTAAGCGTGGCTAGATAAGTAAAGGGTAGTATTCCTAGTCCAAATTAATTCTCCGTGTAATAGGTACGTTCAACTGCTATGATCCATGTATGTGGACCATCTCACTCGATTTTAAACTAGGGTACCTTGGTGTTTAATCTAACGTATTATTATGGACAACTGTTATCTCGCTATGCTTAGCTCATATATCCAATAAATGGGATTATGGAAAATGCTGGTATATTCTTTCCGATACAGAACACAATGGTTGCATTCAGCTCAATGATTCTATGTGCAACATAATTCTCCTATTTCTTACATAACGTTGTCTACTCTATCATGCATGCATGGTACTCCAAATGTCGCGATACCTACTGGCTGTTGGCACAATGGTGAAAATGACGACAAGTCGGATGCTTATCTAGTCAGAACCCTAGTAAAATAATGTCGGCCTTGAGCTGCACAGGATCTACAGTACCATAAAACACTGCCGTTCGATAGACTTCCAAATGTATTGATTTTATTGCCCGCACCGACAACTAGACCACGAAGCTTACCATCAAACCTGTTTCTGACAAAATCATATCACGTAAAACTGGGAACGTTAACATTTTCATTGCTGTTTGTCGAGTAGTTATAAAAACAACAAACTACGCCATAATTATTGTGCTCCAAAACTCAGATTCAAATTCATCGTCAATAAGAGCTAGACAAGTGGACGACATCAACCAGCGGGACGTGGCACCCAAAACTCCCATAATTGCGGAGAGCAAAGACGTCTGCTCGATATTCTGTACACCACAAAGGTTGAATCGCTTTCGTTGTCGACAGCTTGAATTAGAAATGTACTATGCCACATCGTTGTCTTTCTAGACACTCATGTAGCGAGCGTTATTGAAGCAACCGTAGTTTAGAAGAATATGGAAAGGAAGCTTTAACAAGAGCCATTAACATACACGGCGCTCTTAGAACTGAAACACGCAATGAGCATGAAATTGCAACTCTTGGTAAGGAACAATGCTGTTGCATTCGTCAGACACTCTCCTTGGATAAGGTGCCAAAGAAAATGGTGTTACGTCTGTGCATATAAGCAATTTTTAAAAAAATGTGGCCCGAGTGTGTTGAAAGTATTACTGCCGTTGAAAAAATGGTTGCACGGCTATTTAAATGCTGGTTCATGTGTCCTTACAGACTGCAATCAGAGCTCCGGCTGAAGTAAGCAAATGATGTGCCACGAGTGGATGTTAGATCAATCAAATAACCAAACGCGATGGACACTATCATAGATAGGGGTGCGATTCGTTTGTCTGATACGTTTGTAAAACCTATTGTTGAATTAAGTGACCAGGCTACTTACGCTGTACGAATATGGTTTCATTTACCACTAAGTATGAAGCCAATGAATAAGACATAATGCAGTCGCCAAGTATCCACCGGAAAAACGAACAGTTCCCGGCCACCTGCTGGCCGGCGAAATTTCACGTATAAATTTCAAACTCCCCAACGCTTTGCTGAAAGCTGCGAAGCTTTCTCGTATGTGGACTAAGGCCTAAGCACCCTACAGCAAATCTACTTCAGGTACTTCAGGATGCAGATGCTTATGACTTACTTGTTATTACCGAAACCTGGTTGCGCCAAGTAGTCGTTGATGCTGAGGTCGAGCTTGCAGGAATATCACTCCCCAGAACGACCGTCCCAGCACAGGATTTAAGGTCCTTATATACTACCGCATTGAGCTGCTATGTGCAATAGTGGATGATCCGAAAACACATGTCACCGCCTCACTCTGTGGTTTTCTTCGAATAAGACACAGAGACGCAAGTCTCGAAGCTATATTCTACAACGCACCGCCATCATCAACTCCGGAAATGGATCCAAGCTTGATAGGTGACTTAAACAGCGTAATACGTATTCGTTACAGTCACATTACCACCTCCGGGAACTTAAATGCACAATATTTTTAGTTAGTGACATCCTACAGTGAGCTGTTTAAAGCATAGTTGCATGACTTCACCGCAAATATTCGGTTATACAATCATGTCACCTTGTCCAATACATACAGCACAGTCAACTAATCTTCCATACCTTGTGGTTACAAATGAAAAACTCTTGATCGACAAGTTATTGAGAAAATTTATGTCAGCGACCATGGAGTCATAACATTTAACCGTGTTTAACATGCAGAATATCCAACCAATCACGCAGGATTTGCTCTTAATGACACACGACGCTTCGTCCTAAAGCAATTCGTCGAGGCATCCGCATTGGGGAATTAAGATATTAGTCCACTTGAAAAGGTTTGGACGGAGTTCTTTGATTGGATTGGTGACGCGGTCAACAAAGTATCAGAAACCATGTCCTTTCGTTTCGCAACCTGCTCTCACTTGTCGGAACCAGGACCAAACATTGCATGACAAAAAGGAGTATAGCATATCGTGGCTACATGAATAAACCAGACTCGGTGACTTGGGGCAAGTTCTAGAACCAGCGCAAACATTGCACTGCACCTGTCCGTGAGCACAAAGTAACTTAACAAATGTGCACCGGTCTTGATATGTCATACCTCGTCAACCAGGGATGAGCCTTGTGGTCATATGTTGTAAGAATTCAATCATTTGGACCTCAACCCAAGTGAGCGAATAGTATGCGATTGAGCTGTATTCTAGCATTAGTTTGATGATAGAACAGAAGTAGCGCGTGACAACCTCTTCTGACCTAGTGCAGAGGCTATGTGTAAACACTCAGAGCATGGACAGTTATTTTTGGCAAATCATGGCCGTGTTTCCAAAGGATTTTAAATTTCTTTGTGACAGCACTCTGAGATCTACCTCTGATAATGTTGGGTGTAACGGTTTGTCGGCGAGATTTTATATTCAACCATTAACATCCTTACCCAATCTCATGAATACCGACTTGACTTGGTTCATCGGAAGGTTGACCTATGCTGACCACATGGAAAAGAGGTCAAGGTCACGCTGAAGCAGTTCGCAGTCTTCGGGCGCATCATTTACCATCCACAACTTAAAGTCGTCTGTAAACAACGCGCAAGGTGAACTTAGAAGCTGAGGCAACTGGTTGATGTGAATCAGGAAAAATATTAGCCTGATGACTGTACCCTGCGGGAAGCCACTGGTCCGGGTTAAATGGTTACTTAGCTTCACCATCCATGTCCGAACAATATGTAAGTTTGAACAAGAAAATGAAGAGACGAATATTGGCAGATGCTAGCATTTCGTATTATCTCGTCAGTACCAATACAATAACAGGGAAATTCTTTTATATACCTTACAGGGCACAGTCAAGCCAAGCAAATTTTTGGTTGTAGTCATTGTTGTTGGGATTAAGTGCACGGTAACCGCAGGTTCGCAACTAATTGCTTTTGGACACACAAAGCTGGTCTAGTTCGGCTTATTACGACGACCTCGGCAAATCGTCAAAGGCGTGCACTAGTATGACGTACCAATATCCGGAACGCCGATAAGTGATTAACCGGTTGACGAGTCGCCAAAATGTGGCTGCCCAAGGAGGACGCTGGCGGCTTAAGCGAGCGCGTATCATTGGAGGTGGATCGAGTAACTTCGTGCTGCACCCAGTTTGGTAAGTGTCCCTTCACTCAGGATTCTAAAGCCGGTTCTGTTCCGCCGATGTAACTGATACCGCAGCCACACACGAATTGGTAGACATAATGTGATTTGGCGGCTACGGGTTCAGCTTCCTTACTGAAGGTAACAGCAACTTTCGGGTTCTGTTGATAATTACCGCCTCCGCAACACAGTATGTAAGCTGAATGGCCGAGACAATGCGTTTGGTTATCCTTCTTGCTGGTGTGTCACCCTTGAATGGTAGCTCGATGTACACCTTTTTATTACGGGCCATCAACGCCATCTCCTTGGGCGGTCTAACTTGGCTATGTTTGTCTATGAATCGCTTTGGGTAGCCATTCTCCATTTTGGCGACTCTTCACTAAGTTAATCCATTATCGGCAATCCAGATCTTGTTACGTTATAATAATGCACGCCACACACGCGTGACGTGCGTGCTCCTGGTGCTTTTGGATTATTTCTCTCTATCCTCGCTCCATCTACTCGCAGCGTTGTCAATGTACGCTCATTCAAACCGGATTTACCAGCCCTACAAAGTGATCCAGCGTACGTGAAAATATATTCTACTATTAGAGACTGCGATATCACTAACCGTTTTCTTTAGCATCTGTGATTAAGCGCAAGTGTTTCACTCAATCACATTGAGCCGATTGTTTTTCTGTGTGACACCATTCGATACAGAATTCTCAAGGCAGACCGAAAAGCCTAGGCTTATTCCGATCCAGTGTTTCTCATCACAGCTGTGAAAGCATTTGTGATCTGTCATTCTGTGTTCAGCGCTATGTTCAGGTTCCCGTCACTCGCCGTTCCTGGTGACCTTGTCAGCCAGTGCGCCTGCATAACCCATCTCACGGAACGCGCGACCACGCCGACCGCTCATTTGACCTTGCAACCATCACGCTCGCCTGACCGGTGTGCGCGGCTCTCAGAGCGGTAATGGTACAGAACGCTAACCAACCCACTGGATCAGGTAACGACGGCAAATTGGATGGCAACAATGCGAAACCGAAGATAATCCAAGCGAAAGCATTCGCGTGTTAGGAGAATGTCATAGAGTAGTAAAAATTGGTCTGCTTGCTGGCACTGTTTGGAATGATATCATACGAAATGTGCACTGTGTCCCAACAAAAGGTGCGGGAGCGAAATAGCTCCCAAGATGCATTTTGGTTCTGTACTGCATGTTCCATCATCCGACTCGTTAAGTGCTTGCTCGTCCTAGCTCAGAAATGCGACCGATTAACCGAGGATCAGAGCAGAGAATGAACGATAAGCATATTTTAATGGAAGCGAGTATGCATCACAGTAGCGTAGCGGCTTTTGAGCAATGGAATGCTGAACAATTTGCGTCCCCTGAACCTCTACCAGCCACGTCTCCATCTCAGTTGCCTTCTACAAGTTTGATAGAACGCCGGGCGAATACAGATCGTAACTACGAGAGTCAACCAGTACTCACGGCAACGAACATCGGGCACCACTCAAAAAGTATGGTTAATCAAATTCCACTAGACCTGACATTTAGCATTAACAAGGACGAAGCAATCGAACACCAACCCTTGGTACCTGTAGCTCAAATATCTCTTGTCGAGACAAAGCCTCCCAGAACATCGGTTACATATGCAGAGATTGCTGCAAGGGTCAACCGCGAGGCCGCCGTTGCGTCCTCTTCCATTGTAAACACCGTTAACGCAAATGGAGAGAAAAACAGCAAACAATCACTTGTCAACAAGTCACGACAAATGAGTATCATACCTTGTAGATCGATTAAAAAGGATCCAACAACAGTTCCCGGACTGTTGTATGCTCAAATGTCCCTGAATCTACAGCCATCACATTGCGGGATAAGTTATCAGAAGACCAAAACCAATGGAACTCATTGTGTATGCATATGAGTATCAAAGCCATGCCCATAAAAGTATTACGAATTACTCGTCATCCGAACTCGCCACACTATGGAGAACCCAGACTTATTCGGGTAACACTGAACTCCCCCACCGATGTAGAAAAGTGTTTCTCTCGGCAAGCGCGCTAAAACACGGATCCTGTGGGATACGTATCTATCCTGATGTCTGTAGGAGCACGCAAAAATCAAAAAGAAGCACCGAAGAGGGTCATAACAAGCATGACCGGCTATACGTAGTCTTCCTACATACCGTGCCAGAACATCCTTTTAACGAGGTTCGAGACTCCGGAAAGCACGTTTTAGAACAGTAGCAGTTCATTCGTGAAACAATTTCTTTGGATAATATTGTGGCCCTATCGCTCACCAGGATACCCCTCTCACCAAATTATAGAGCACGAGGCCCTAGAATCCTAAAACATGTGGTTCAGTCAGAGCCACAAGCAAAGGAAGTTTTAGATCGATAGCAGAGAAATCGGAAACATCTTCCTTCTGAAATTCGGTTGAAGATTGCAGACGCTTTGCACAGCTTAAATATTAATGGAACTGAAGCAGCTTGTACACCGACGAATGTACAGAGGCGTAAATTGAACTCTGCTTTAGTTGACTCTGACCAAGTTCTAAACGAAGTTTGGGAAGCACCTTGGTCGAACAAGTTTGCAAACGGGGTACCACTATCAAATCAAAACAACGAGTAACTGCCGACATCCGATGGGTCGGCATTCGCCCACACTGACCCCTTCACCCCTCCGTGGGCTCCTAGAGACCGAAAAGCTGGCCTGCTTGAGTACGAATGCTCAGGTTCCTTCTAACAAACTGGCCGAACTGAAACATTGTCAAGCGTCCGGGTCATATTATATCATTCGTATCTCCGATACGTGATTACACACGGGAATAACGGACGCTGAAGTTTCGCTACCGGGCATGTCGCTGATCCGGAACGACAGGCTTACTAAAGGAGGAGGGGTAATCGTGTATTACCGAAACGACTTACAGTGCAAAGCCGTGGTGGATTCAGACTCGCAGTTCCCCGACTCTCTTTGGTGCGGGTTACAGTTAAAAGGCAGGGACGCTTGCCTTATTATCTTGGTGTACCACACCCCTAACTCAACACTCGAAACCGACTACCACCTAGCGGCTGCTTTAAGATTCAGTTCACACCAAAAGTACACTCACATACTTAGCATGGATGATTTCAACGTACATTGTTAAGAAACTCCCGCCACGATCGGAGAACAATTCAAAACCGATCTACAAGAGCTAGTAACTACCGTACCTCTTTACAATCACATCACTTTGCCCACTCGGTTCAGAACAGGGAACAGGCCATCGGTGCTGAATCTTGTGCTTACCAAACAGGAGCATATGACTGATGGGTTGGATTTAGACTGCCCGTTGGGTCGCAGTGATCACGCCGTGATCAGTTTCAACTTCGTCTGCTATGCAGAATATCTGAATGAGAACGATGAGACTGTGCGAACCACCACAAGCTACGATTGATTAGCCCAGCTCGTCATGGCCACAACTTGGTCGTTCCTCGAAGAAGGATTGCGGAAGTCGCCTGGCTCGAGTTCCTCAAAATATTCAGTCAGCTGATTGCAGAGGCTCCAGAAATAAATGTTTGCCATAAGTGTAAATCAGTTTCTTACGTTAGGAGCAGAACTCGAAAATGGATGACAGTACGCAACGCAGCATAGCGAGTGTACAGAGAAGCTCCAGCACAAGAAAATTAGGACAACTACGTAGCCCAACGTAACCAGTGCACTAAACTGTTAAGGGAAGACAAAGCCGGTTATCAGCAGAGTGCCTTCATTGCTAACCATAAGTTACTGTACAACCACGTTAATAGCCTGCGAAAGGTGAGGCGAGGATTTCCTCTACTCAGGATGGTTGATGGCCCAACAAGAACGGCTGTGGAAGCAGCAAGCGTGCTGCAGATGCAATACACGCCCACGTTTCAAAGGGTCTTGCTACTAGGCGATCTACCAAGCTTTGTCTTCTCCTTGACAAGACTAACCTACATCACTTTTACCGCGAAGGCTCTATTGCAAATGCTGACGTCGCTACGCAAACACAGCTTATCGGGTGTCGACACCATTCGTCGAGAAGCACTGGAAGCGGCAACAAAACAACTAGCAGGACCTTTAGCTCAGTTTTTCCAGCGTTGCCAAGACCAGATCCAAGCTCCAGGCATGTGGAGACATGGAATTATAACCACAATTCACAAAGGGTGAAGCAGGACTGATCCCTCCAACTACCGCCCAGTATCCCTTCTTCCTATACACACCAAGTTCATGGAATTCATAGTTGCCGACGCACTGGTGTGCTATCTGGAAAACGGCAACATCATCACTCCTGTGCAGCACGGTTTCCGTCGACAGCGGTCATGTACAACGAATTTACTAATTGCACGCAGTAGTCGGCCCGAAGCAGCTGACGTTGGAGAAGGTGTTGATGGGATCTATCTGGATTTTTCCAAGGTCTTCGGTCGTCTAGACCATCGGATACTACTCTCCAAGCTGCAGCATTACGGGTTCGGCGACCCTCTTTTAAGCTGGATTGCCAACTTGCTACTTTAACGGAAATTAGTGGTCAGAGTTCGGAGCTCTTTATCGAACCACATAGAAGTTGAGTTTGGAGTGTCCCATGCTCAGTTTTAGGTCCGCGTTTGCTTTTAGTGTTTATTAATGACCTTGCACAGGGAGTCGCCTCAAACTTCCTAATGTTTGCCGACGATATCAAGATCTGGCGCAGGATCCAGGCGAACGCCGACCGACATATGCTTCAGAGTTATTTAGATACGGTGTATCAATGGTCGATCCAAAACTTATTGCATTTCAACGTCAGTAAATGCAAGGTGCTTTCCATCCGACATCAAAGCAGCTACTCCTACCGGTTCGGAACGAAAACACTACAACAATCAACTCTCGAACGTGACTCGGGTGTCCTGGTTCAAGATGTCTTGGGTTGCTCCAGGCAATCCGAAAAGGCCTCGAAGACCGGGAACCAAAAAGTCGTTCTGTTGCGACGGGCGCTCGGACAAATAAGCAGCTCCATAAATCGACAAATGCTCAGTGCGTATGTTCGCCCCCATGTCGAATACTCAATTCAAGCCTGACATCCATGGCTGAAACACGACCTTAATACACTGGTGCAGCCACAACGCCAGGCGTCTAAGAACGCAATTGGAATGCGCATTCTTTCCTACCAGGTAACGCTGCAACGATTGGGGGTGTTCAGTGGAAGCTATCGCAGACTATGAGGCGACCTGATTATGGAATACTTGATTCTGCGAGACCCAAACCATGCGTCTCGCCCTGAGCTGCAACTCAGTAGCAATACAAACCCGAGGGGCCACTCACTAAAGCTCGCAGAACAATACAGTCGTCTGGAGTGCCGCAGAAATTTATTTTCCATTCGTGTCTGTCACCATGGAATGCTCTCTCAGAATGGGTCGTCTCTGCACCGACAATAACAGTATTTAAAATACGGTTGGACAATGCACTCAACCACTTACATTTTGTTATTTAACATTAAATCTCCATCCTACACATAGAGTATACCATAGAATTATTTGTTGTTAACTGTGGGTGCTGTGAAACTAAGTGGCTCGCGGTACTACTGCGGAGCAAAAGATAAGCCCACATTTGCATATTTGAATTATTAACTATTTTACTATTCTTATCATCATTATTATTATGTTGAAATCCCCAACAACTACCCAACGGAGCTTGTAAAGCAACGCTTCTTAACCCGTATAAATTCATTGTTATCGTTCATTGTTCATTCCCGAGGCCGTCGCGATAACACGAGTTAGACCAGCTTTGTGTGTCCAAAAGCAATTCGTTGTCAACCTGCGGTTGCCATGGACCTAATCCCAACAACATTGACCACAACCATAAATATGATTGGCTTGACAGTGCCCAATAAGACATATAAAAGAATTTCCCTGTTATTGTATTGGTACCGACGAGATAAAACGAAATACTAGCATCTGCCGATATTCTTCTTCTCACTTCGTTTTTCAAACTACTAAAGTTAATTAACTGTCCTGCTGTTTGCCGATGACCTCAAGATTTGGCCCCTGGTTCAAGGGAATACTGACCTGCAACTTTTTCAGAGGGAGCTAGTCACGCACATCGGTGGTCCATCCATAATCTACCACAGTGCAATATGAGTAAATGCAAGGTGCTCTACATAGAACATCAGAGTGACCATTGTTACAGGATCGGAAATCATGTTCTGCATCGAGCTGCCACTAGACGCGATCTGATCCTCCTGCTTCAGTATGACCTGGGTTGATTCTAGCAATCCGCGAAAGCCTGCAAACTGTTAACCAACATGTATGGCTGTTACGACGGGAGTTTGGACAAATAGCTATTTTTCCTTTCCGGTAGATGGTTAATGCTTCTGTTCTTCCTCATATCAAATATGTAATTCAAGACTGGCATACATGGCTAAAACACGACCTTATTTCATTGAATCAGCCTCAATTACGCGCAACGAAGAAAGTTATCGGAATGTACCATCTTCCATAGGAGGATGGACTGGAACGATTTACGTTTTAGGTGCTAGTTATTCACTGCACAAAGTCACTTTGGAGTTGACGCGGTAGACATCCTTGGTCACCGTGTTTCCTACATCGGAATTACAACTCTACCTAACAGAGTGACTGTTATCACTGTGTCCCCCAACCCATATTCCAACAAAATGTTACCTCGGTTTGTAGTCATGCTGAACTTCACAGACCATTAAGTCCAAACTGTTCTGAGTTAGCCCAGCCACTTACCGAGTCACACAATGTGGATGCTTACGCATTCAGCTTTACGGAATCAGCTAAGCGGGCATTTGATGGTCTAAAACACTGGCCAAAAATGCCAATCTCCTCGTGAATCTTGACCCTAAGGCCTCGTTACAGGTAACAATTGACGCCTCGCATGCATAAGTAGATGGTGTGCTAAAACAAAGACAGATAGGTGTATTGTATGCGATTGCGTTTTTCCAAGAAAGTAATGCCTGCCAAACCATACCGCAACATGTCAAGCAGAGCGATTCTAGATAGCACAGTGTGCATAATTTCCGGCATTACCTGCTAGGACGTACATTCACGGTATTCACCCTTCGCAAGCCTCTATTGTATGCAATCCGTTCCGCTTCTGATCGTCTCTCCTTACGAAAACTAGACATTTGTGTGGCAGAGCGCAATTTACCTTTGAACTACAACATCTTTTCGGAGCCATTGACGCCGTAGTAGACGCCATATACCGGGCAAATGCATCATCTTTTTTTAGCATTCCACTATTTATCTTCAGAAAGTAGGCATAACACAGTGGCAGGATAAGCAGTTCTTTCAACGAATTCAAGGAGACAATTTGCAGGTGAAACACATTCGGAAACCCAAACAACATATCCTCAAAACGCAACTGGTATGCAGCAATAATCAAAGAACCTTGAAAGTGACCTATCATTAATAGCCAAAGTTAGGCCGAAAGATAATATTATACATGGCTGACAAGGGAATGAAGGAGAGTTCCTTTTCCAAAAGGCATAGTGCGTTATGTACCTTGGGAATACCATATTGTGCGGCTCACCTGCTGCCCGTTACTTACAGCCAACTTTTAAATATATGGATAACACATAATCGATAACATAACTAAGCAGGTGACTACTAAGGTTTACCAATATCTACAACGTTCTTTTTCAGACTTTTACTTGTGCTTCCCTTATTATTGTGTAGCAGCATTAAAACACATCAATCGAAATGCATATTTCTACTTCTTCATCGCATCTAAATGTCACGGTGCAGTAGTTTAGTGATCAACAATTAAGAAGCGCTCCCACAAAATCTCTTAACAGCTAAACGCTGATGAATTTGTTGGGTCAGTATTGAAGTTTCTGCGAATACTCATAAAATAGAGGGAATTAATTTCATTGCAATCAATTAGATGAGGGAGTCAGACAATGCCCATCACATGCATACAAATTCTTTGTATCCAAGGTACTATGAGTGTTCTGATGGTGGCCAGCACTCAGTTTCGAATTATTGCAATCCATGCTTTAAACCAAACGGAGGGGACTATACAACGTCTTTGGTTACCCTTATTTGAGGAGTATTGTGATCAATGAGATCCTGTTTTGGCCATGGGCGCCAAGCTCGGGGAGAATATTACATGTGTGGTTATACATAGACTTGAAGTATTCCTAGGAAGCTTGAAGAAAAAGGCCGGTCTATCGCTCATCGAAGGTGAAATTGCTGAGTGCCGGTTCTCAACGCCTTCGCTGCTTGCTTGGAAAAACCAAGAATGCCTTGTGTCAGTTCACCAAGCCGCGCTTCTGACAGGGCATCTGCAATTTGTAGTCTCCAAATATGTAAGCGCTCACTGGCTGAAGACACAGGTGAATCACCTTGAACTTAGCTGTTTTGCGATGGAGTAGGCTTCTGGTTGACCAGTCAAAGACGCAATCCAGGTCATTTCGGAGGGTCTGTTGATCCTCATTAATTTTACGACCTCCTTTAACAGCTACAAGCTGTGAATCGGAAGGGATGACGGTTATCAGCTCATTCCAAAAGAATAAGCGCAGTACCAGCACGGGAACCTGTGGAACATCATATTCGATCTCAACTGGGTTCGAGAGCAAATCCCCTAACTCCTCTTGATAGGTTTCATTTTTGAAGAAAGTATGCAATTCAACAAAGAACATGACTTCTGATTCCATAGATCTGTACACTGAAGTAGGATGTCGTGAACTAGGCGGTCGAAAAATTTATGGAAGTTCACCTAGATGACCTCAACTATGCTCCCACCATCATCCAATTCCGTGCAATTTTCTCGTGCAAAACCAGGTTGAAGGTCCATGGCCGGAGTTGATGAAGGCATGATGCTCCGGTGCAAAGACGTCGCATTATCCATGTAGTCCACTACAGCCTCATCGACAAACGCTTCCATCATCTTTGAGAGCACAGTGACGAGAGTTACTGGGAGATAATTTGCAGGTTCAGCACTTTTGCCGCCTCTAAAATTCAGGGTTATAGTGTCATGCTCCCACATTGTGTTGACATGTTTTTACCAAAATATTTTTGAAAGAACCGTGACCGGAGTTTGGCTAGGTTAGTGGCCACAGCCTTTAGTGCATTCGGGCAAAAGTTATCGGCAACCGGAGAGCTATGATCGCTCAATAATTACAAATTATTTATCACAGTAGTTGGGTTAAAATTTACATGTATATACCTTTAAATCGGTAATGTGCTCGATGTTATGGGACAAGTGGAGGCATGCGGTTTCGAAAATCTGGGCATATCGCAGTTGCAGAACATCAGCTGCTTCGTCAACAATTTGAACTCTACCATCTGTTGTGAAAGGTGATGGGACGCAAACTTTACTTTGCAAAGGCTGTTGACATGCACGTAGAGCATTTTGCTTGCCGTAAGCGTCTTGGCTGGACACGTAGGTTAGGTTACTTTGTCCTGACGAACAGGTTCAGTGCAAAGTTTACGCTGGTCCTGGAACTTACCCTAAGTTACAGAGTCAGGGTTAACCACGTAGGCGCGCTAAGTTGTACTCATTTTTGTCATGCAATGTTTAGTCCTGCTTCTGACAAGTGCGGAACGAAGTGACTTGGTTGCTTATGAGCTGTCGACCACGTCAGTACTCCCTTCAAATAACTCTGTCCAAACGTTTTCAAGTAGAATGAAAATCCAATACCACAAAGCAGATGCCTTGGCGAATTATTTCAAGAGGTGGCGGCGTGTGATATTATGAGCTAATCCTGAGTGTTTGGATGGATACTCTGCATGTCAAACACGGTAAGTTGTTTTGACTCCATTTTCGATAACATATTCTTCCTAAATAACGTTTCCATAATGAGCTCTTCATTTGTAACAACATTGCCCAATCCGTGCGATTTTGTTTGTTGTGCTAAATGAAGTGGACGCGAAGACATGATTTTTAACTTAATATATTGTCGTAGAAGTCATACAGCTTTAATTCAAACTGTTCCATGAAGGATGCCACTGCCTCTAAAACGTGTACATTTAAGTCGTCTGGGGTGATAAACTGAGAGTACCTAGTGCGTGTTACGCTGTTCAAGGCGGATATCAAGCTGGGATCTATTTTCCGAGTAGATATTGTGGTGGCTGGAACACAAAAGTTCAAGACGTACATGGCTATGTTTTATTGGGAGACAGAAAAGGCGTGAGGCGTCAGCATGTGCTTTCGGATAACCAACTATTGCACATAGCTGCTCAATACGGTAATATATAAGGACCTTACGTCCTACGCTGGGACGATCTTTCTGGAGAGTGCTACTCCTGCACGCTCGACCTCAGCATCAGCTAATACTTGGCGCAACCATATTTCGGATATAACAATTAGGTCCTAAGCATTTGCAACCTGATGTACCCGACTTGGGTTTACTCTGGCGTGTTTGACTTTAGTTTGCATATGTGAAAATATCGCAGCTTTCAGTCATTGGTTGGAGATTTTGCAATTTATATCTAAAGTGTCGCCGACCAGCAGGTGGTCGGAAATAGTTCTTTTCCTCGGTGGGTGCTTGGCGACTGCTTTACGTCGTATTCTTTGGCTGCATACTTATTAGTAAATTGATCCATCTTCGTATAGCCTAAGGAGTATTTCGCCCACTTCATCAACAGATACACTAATAACGCACTGACCTACTATGCTTCCAATCGCGTTTGCTTATTGGACTGACATGTTATCCCTGTGGGGCATATCTTTTGGTTACTTTAGGCCAAGCTTTAATGTCAGTCTGCGACGAAATATGCACCAAATTTTTAATAGCCGTGCTACGAATTGTTTTAACTGCAGGACTACTTTCAACACTCTTGGGCCACATCCTTTGTAATTCGGTGATGTACGCAGCAGTGACACCAATTTAGTAGACACGTTACCCAAGGAGATTTTTTCACAAATGCAACAGCATTGTTCCTATTCATGAGTTGCAAGTTAATGCTCATTGTAAGTTTTGGTCTCAAGAGCGCGGTGGACATAAAAGTCTCTGGTTAAATTTTCGTTCCGATGTTCTCCTAAGCTACTGGTAATTACATAACGCTCATCATATGTCAAGCTGACCACAGCGGAACGGATTCGACGTACGCGTTGGAGTACAGCATAACAAACAGACCACTGGGCTCCTCGTAATGCTAGGATTGGGAAGTGTCACGTGGTTTACATTTCAGTTGCAAGTTTTAACACAACCCCTGTAGGTAAGTACTAACGTCCCACTGCTTGAGGTCGTCCACCTGCCTGGCTTTTATTCATACTGAATTGGTTCTGAGATATTTGAGCACAAAAGGCACGGTTTAGTTTGTTGTTGCTTAGCAATACTAGAGAAACTGCAGTGAAAATGTTAGCGTTCTCAGCTTTACGTGGCGTGTGTTTGCCAGAGAGAGGTTTGATACTATATTTGGTGGTCTATTTGTCTATTTGCAAGTGTATCTATCAGGAAGTATTGAATGGTGAACCATACGCTGTGCAGTTCAAAGCCAAACGCATTGCACTTTGTTTCTGATTTGAGAAGAATCCCATTTGTCGTCATTTTTCACCAATGTAACAACAGGCAGTTCGTACCTTCACATCTGAAGCATAATGCATTTATTTATAAATGCAATATAAATGAAATATTAGAAAACTCACACCTTAACATTTCGGCGTGGTCCGAATCCCAGCAGTCCAGCTTCAAACAGATGGAAAGACAAATAATTTAATTTAAGGCTAACATGTGCTCTGCGGAATGGCCCGATATCTGATCAACTAGGTTGATCTGCTCTTTAAAAATTAATCGATAAACTGCATAGGTAAAGGGCGAAAGTATATGCAAAATATGACCACCGAAAAATATGAGTTTTACACATGTCTTGAATAACAATGCGACTACTAGATCAAAGTTGTCAACGTAAAAGAGGTGGGTGAAATCGCTGTGGGCGTTGACCTCATTAGTGCGTGATTCGTCTCCCGATTTTCTCCTAGATTAATTTAAAGTGAATTTGCAGAATGCATTAGGTGGCTTTGTGTGAAACATTAAGACAAGAAAACAAATACTCTGCCGTTCCATATGTGGTAAGTTCATGGGATTGTCGACTAGTTTTATATAGTACAACAATACTAGATAGGATTAAGATCGATGCTAGCGCTACTGGTTTACTGCGCACTATAGTCGATAAGAATGCTCTGAAAAATAAACTAAATAAATCACAGGTGAAGAAGAAAGGCTTGACACCTGGAAGTACATTAAGCAAAATTTCAATGAGTGGCGCAGCGTAGTGCTAGATTGCCCATGTTCACTTCAGCTATGTTGTAAATTAATTGGAGAAAATCGCCTTAGCGATCGCGGTTAAATTGCAATATTTTTACCAGGTAATGTAGCCGGATTTTTGAATGGTAGTGTTAGGCATGTTGAAGGAGTAGATACGTTTTATCATATTAACCAGCTGTTTAAATAGTTCCTTGTCACCTTGCTACGAATCGCATGATATATACTTGATTGGTTAAAGTTCACGGTACACAAGTCTGGCCCGCATCCTAAGTATATGGGTTACAAAATAAACTAATGGTTGTGTTTGAAAGCTTCTAGTATATTTTCCGAACCATGTTTAAGGGAGAATAAATAAGAATTAACAAAAAGCCATTAGATCCGGTATTTTTCTCCTAGGGTATTTGTCACGTTTTAAATCTCCTCGGAATCCCACATTTACACTTTGCATTTACCGTTATTTTACTGTTTTATCATTATTTCTCTGTTAAGAAAATATTTGATAGTTATTAACATTTGTAATATCGGTAATATAAAACAATGTTGTAGCCTGTAGTTGGAGTACTGGAAATACGTGCAGAAGACTTAATTATGGACAGTGGAAAATTAGGGCGGATATCCATGTTTTAACCAACGATGATCTGAGTGAGGCACAAAGCCTCACAATGCAAACACGGGTACACAGCGAAGCAACTGAGGATTGTTACGTCGCTTTAGTATACAACAATACTTATCACCCATCTGAGCTGCGGAAGCATTGAGAGCCGATAGCACATTTCTGTGAGATCGAGTTTATAATAAAGCGACAGGTTAATACCCGAGAACTCAGATCATTCACCTAGCAATCCGACGACGCTTAGAAACGGACAGGATTTTAGTTCCGATTAGTGACTATAACTTCCAACTAATTTAAGTTACAGTTTGGACTACCCGGTTGTATTGGCTAAACAATTTAACCAAATATGAATGCAAGTGGATCAAATGTTCACGCACGAGGTAAACGGCATTTGACTCCACCGATTACACCCTTCAACATAATCAGATCACCACACAATAATTCAAAAAATATATTGCGGCGCGCCTTTATATGTTAAAGTTTTGCGGAGGTTGTGTAACTTGGTGAAACTTACATTTCACCATGTCCCCCTCAGACACACCTTCAGCATAAGACGACTCAGAGTGTAAAAGCAATAACCAAAACTTGCCAGGAAAGTGAATTCAAAAGAGTGGGATCCAAGTAAACTCGATCAAAGCACTTATGCTTCCATTGTTCTAACAGCAGAGAAGCCAACGAACTGTCCTCATGAAACTAAGGTGTGTTGTTAAGCCTCATTGAGCAAACAAATATCCACAATTGCCTTGCCAACATCCACATTCCAGTAAAATTTATGCACAGCACTGATTTTCTGTAGTGAATTACATAAGAGTGGTGGGAGTCATCCATCTTCTTGGATGTTATTAAACGTGAGGTTGGTAATGGCAAGTCATTCGTTCTCATTGGATCACATTGCAGCCTTTTTAGATTACGCATTTTTGTCTATAGTCTCGGCTTGCGTGTATATCCGAATGTTAATTTAGCCAAGTCGAAAACACTACAAAATCGGATCCACAACTTCGCGCGTACTTACCATTTATGCGTTTCGTGAATCCGTTTTGATTCAGAATAAAAACATTCAGGAGACAAAATAAGAAATGTATGTATATGCAACACATTACCCATTAAAATAAATTGCTTGATTGCCACAACACATAAGAGGACAAAATAGTGAAACTGAAAAAACAGTAATGTACTAGCTCCTCCCAGCAAATGCGCCATTGCGTACGGTCATTAGCCATATCTTTTGGAAACATTTACAACTGAGAAACGCATGTTTATATTCTCGCTGTCTGTTTACAGTATACAGTATTCAGTATTCAGCTGATCGTTCCATAAACTAGGGGAACAATCTATCGGTAATGCCAGTGTTGTGGAGTGAAGCGCAAATACTTATATCTAATGGGCATGCATGAGATAGCTGAGTACTGCCAAGGGTTACGGCGGAAGTGCTGGTTACCAGCATCATTAGTCCCACCACTGAACAAGGTCAAATTCGTGACCTTGAACGATTCAGCTTGTTATTGGTGCTTTTGTGTACTCTGGATTTATTTCGCTATTTCGCAGTGAAATTTTGTCGCACAATACTGGATGCAGACATTTTCGTCTTGTTTTTACAAGCTATCTATGCAGCTTGTAAAATTAATCAAGCAATATTCTAGCACAGAGCGACAGGTGTCGCTAAGCGTGAAGAACCAAAAATTAATTTAATTTGTGTTTTGAACTTTTTCGTGACATACCTGTTAGAAAAGGCAATGGCTAAGCAATGTTCAGAGTGACAGGATAGTGCGATTTTGTAAAATATAATGGATGGGTTAGATAAGCGGGTTAAAAGCACTTGCCGATATATACACTTGCATTTTAGCAAAGTGAAATGGTCCGCTAACAAAAACAATCGTCTCTTGGTGCGAAACGAGACCAAGGCAAGTATTGTTACATGATGCTTCACTAGAGAATTAGTGGAACACCGTAGATCAAAGACTCATGATATTTTTATTGTCATCCTCAGTGTTATGGGGTTTAACAAATTTTATTGTTTTAGTTATGTCATTGAATTATATAAGGAACAACGAGGAAACTAACCCAGCTTCCATCACAACACGGTTACTCATCAGTTTTGAAGGTTCATTTTGCTAAAGTGGTAGATATTGCATGCCACCTGAGGAAAATAAAACCATGTGGGTGAAAAAAAGCCCTAGTGAAATAACTTAACTTCTCCATAAGGTCTACACCATGCTAATGAAAATAACTATTACCGCATAATAATGGGCAACTGTACCCCTCAGACCAGATAGAAATCGCAGATGACAAGCCTGGCATAAGCGATTAGTTCCAAGCAGGTAAAATATAAGATTTGCTATTTCCGATTTGAAACCATAAAATAAAACCCACTGTTAAAGAGCAACCCGCCTTAAGATCTTAGGAAAATAGTAACAAAAGCCATTTCTAAATGACCGGTCACAAAATGCGTAATAGCTATATAAGACACCAAAAAGCAAAACCATCCGCTCAGGTAAAGCTTTTCAAACACACAAGATTAGACGGCGCTGGTGCTTGAACCCACGAATTTAATCCGTCATGATTACATTTGCATAGATATAAACATTTTTAAAATATAATGCTGTGTTCGTCACAATTATTACTTCTAAAGGGATCAATGTACGTAGCATGAAATCGTCAATGGTATGTTGAGTTGCAGTCCAGCTGGCACGGGCTAACAGAAGGCTAGCGGTGCATGAGCTGTTACAGCGTAAAATATTTCCGTATAGAAAAATCAGAACACGTAGACTGTGAGATAACGGAGTCATTTTGGGGAAGCTCCTCGGTCAAAATTCATGCGGAATGCATAGCTGTACAGCAAAACGCGGTCACTTAAAAGCATTGGTTAACCAAATGTCGGCCAATCGTCACGCGGCACGGTACCACGGTAGGTTAAGTTGTACAGTCAACTGTTTCTACACACAAGCCACCGGCCGCTCTCGACAATGACGATAGCTTCCAATAGCTTGAGAATGTGAGGTCACTGACTGCGCATCAGGAGGGTGAATAACTCATCAAAGATAGTTTGGTGGCCAGTGCTCAAAACTTCCATAGAGTTTGCAGTGGCAGCTCGTTTCCTTAATTCACTCGATTCTACCTTCACCGAACCCATCCGGCTGCGTAACCATATGGGAATATGCTCATTGATCCTAACACTTAAACTATGGAAAGTGCGCCCGATATAGTTGTGTCCTCAACTACAGGTAAACTTGCATAAGCAACGGCGCATGCCCTGCTATGTTATTTAAGTATTGATCAAGCATTTGCAATAGTCTAGTTGCGGTGAGCAACTGTAATTCCGATGTATCGTTCGTTTGTTAACTAAGGCACTCATGCGCTATGCGGTGACTATAATGATATGATCAACTTTGAATGGCAGTTCGATGGATATATGTTTCTTTTGAAATCACGATACACGATCTCGCCTAGGCATGTCGCTAATATGTTTTATTAACTGCATCGGATACCTGTTTGATTGTAAAGTCTCGAACAGGAAATCTTTCTCTGCTGCTAATTTGTCCGGGGTACAACTTATGTGTGGTCGATGAAGAACGTTCAGACAAATGAGTGTTTGTGTTGTGTAGAGGAGAAACACTTAAACTGCAAATACTGACCTACCCATGTTGCTTTTCGGTAGATTCAATTTAACAGAAGACAAGTTGGGGGAGTTGAATGGTATAGGTAGAAATTCGTCACATCTTGGCTCACTCAAACAGCCGCCACACTCCAAGAAAGGCACTGTACTCACGTTTCATTATTTCGGAAATCGTCAGCATTTCGCATTCCATCCGGACCTGGTAGAGCTCGAACCCGCAAATCGACTGTGGCCAGTACGTGGTTGAGACCACTGAGCTACGGGGGACGGCAACGACCATTGTGAATAGGTTAGTATATGTGATAAAGCGCCGCTCACTATCCACTGACATACACGTTATTGCCGTGCAGAGGACAGGGTAGCCCCCACAATAAGCGACGAGTTTACCGAAGTTAAGCCGCTAAGTAACTAAAGGTATTATAAGCAGTTTTGTCTGCGTACTGATTACAGAAGAGTTGCCGTCTCCCCGTAGCTCAGTGGTCTCAACCACGAACTGGCAACAATCGAGTTGCGGATTCGAGCCCTACCAGGGTCCGATGGAATGCGCACTGCTGAAGATTAAATTTTGCTCGGACCATGCAGTGCATGTGCTTTTTGGCGTTCTATTTTCGCCTCATCTTGATGATATTTCACCTACCTTAATATATCGCCGTTGTTACTCTAGCGCAAGTTGAGAATTCACGAGAGGAACATCCATCGGGCGGTAGTTGGCTGGTTCAGCGTAACTCAACAATGAACCAGGTATTCCCAGCTTCCACATACATTTGTACTTAAATGTCTTGCAAACGGCGACGGTTAAACCCAGAAAATGCTTAAACCAAACTCCAGGAAATTAGATTATGTTGGATTTTATTCCATTGCAAAATACCATGATAGATAAATGCACATTAAAGAATCAGTTCTGTTAGCGCATGCGCTGTAGAGAACGGAGCGGGAGTAAGGCCTGTTGACAGCGTGATCTGTGTGGTATGCTAGTGGCCCACATCATTTAGCAGCAATTTTTAGATGTGTATAAACTAGCTAACGGCAATTTTAACCAATATATGCAGCCACTGGTTTATCGTTGGCATTATCACCGACGTTTTGACACCTGTCAGGAAAATGGCTGTGCTAAAAAAACAACCACAAAATTTCCATCATTACCCATCTAGGTGGGAAATGGTTAAAACCTTCAAGACTGTGCGGTATTTCAGTTTTGAGCATATCCATGCAGATGTTGTTAATCAGGCCAGCACCCAACGTAATCCGTGTGCACTAGATGTTGTTTCACACAATGTAAATGCGGTTAGTTCAATCATCATCTTTTTGATCGCAGTCACAACTGTAATTTAAAGGCTAAGTTCTTAATCTGGCAGATTAGTGCAGTGGATTGAAATGACTTCGGAATTATTTTACCGTAAACAGATTCAAAACCTAGAATCCCCTTATCAGAATTTTTATCTGTGCTCCCACACTGGCAGAATTCCCAGCCGAGTTGAACACGCACCCATTTAGCTGCACAATCTAACATGACTAATCAACCACAGATGAACACAAGCGTCCACTCAACTACCGGAATAGGTTCCGCATTTGTTACAACCGTTACTTTGTAATAAGGATGGAGTGCGATTGGTCACCAGCGACACATTGTTTCATTCTTTATAAATTACGTTGGATGCACAGTTTATACTATGCATACTGCAGTAAACCCAGTTGTGCAAACCTAATTTTGCCAACAATTCCCCTTTATGTTTCAATTTCATTATTACCACTCTACAAGACCTGTAAAGCGTTAGCTTATTTGAAGTTATAAAACCAGCGCTACATTTTAAATATTGCACGTTTAATTTCCGACAAATCCTGCGTTGCCGGTTTAAGGTATCGTCGTAGTGCCTAGGTTTTGTGTGACTGCTGAAAATGTACTTGCCTGGTTAACAATCTCCACCTCGATTACTGGCTCCAGGGGATTGTGTATCGCTGCTGGTTGTCCAAGTTGCACGGTTCCAGTTATGCACAATATGTCCATCACATAGCACGCTCGCAACCAGGGCGCGTAGTGGTAGCCGCTCGGTATAAATGCGGAGCACATCCCAAATCCAGCGAAGAATCCGCTTCGAAATAATGCTATCAATCTCCCGGCGGATTTGGTTAGATCTGCAAACTCATCGACTGACTTCCTCATTAATGACGTGATGCCGCTATCGAACACCAACAACGATTCGCAGACAACGGTGATCGAAAACAGAAAGCAGCTGAACATCATTTTTGCGAACGGGCATGGATTTACAGTTGTGCAGCAGAAGCGCTCGTACCCTAGCAGTTTAGCCTCTTCCGTTGAGAAACATGCTGAGGTCACGACGAAGCTACAGTTGACGAAGTATAGCACAGAGACTCTAAATTTGAGCTACACAGTGAGATCACAACGGTCAAACTGCCAATACTAAGAACACACCCAAGTTAAATTAGGCGGATTTAGAGATTTAGTAAGTAGTTCCTAAGAGCCCCTCTAAAAACAGAATCAAACGGTCTGGACTTATGTGCCATTATAAAGCGAAAACATCCAAGGTAGATCTGCGTGCAACGATAACCGGTATGCTGTTGACTGCAGATTAAAGCTAAATGTTAACTGTGATATTGGTTACTCTGTACCAAACGCCAGGTCATGAGAGAGCGTTACAAATAAACTAGTTTTCTAGTGGACAACCTTTCAAATATCCATCAGTGTTTGCTATTATTTTCAGCGCGGACGGTTAATATGTGTCGCACTAGTTTACCTTTACCAAACAAGCACTTTCCAATTACTGGAGAGCATAAGTACAGTTGCAATTGTTATAGCAGCCAACTTATTTTGCATAAACTAAAATCATGCACTAACTTAAGCGAGTGGAATGAGCTAACGGTGAATCTGAAGACCAGGAATATGTACAGAAAAACCACACAGTTTTAAGTAAAAGTGGGGTCTCCACCGTTAGCAAAGCTTGACATCAAATGCATTGGAGGTTTAAAGCCAGTGTTGGGCTCCAAGAAATGTTATCAAGTAAGACCATTTGTTTGAGCCACAGTGGAATCATACGCGAAGATAGAATCACGCGATGGATATGTGTATGGAATAGACACCTTATTAACTGAATGGTGGAGTAGGATTGAGATCCAAGAAGTCGTCAAATAAGTTAAAAAATGAAACTCGATGGACGTACGGAGTAGTAACTTCCATCGTTGTCTTGTGTTTTAATCCCGGTTAAGCATCAGTAAGTATAATTTCCTGCACAGTTATCCAAAACTATGTCTGATATGTCTGGTCTTTATTAAAACTTCATCGCACTCTGAACCACAACAGCGGTATGTTAGTAATTGTGTCTCCACTTTGATGTATAACATGCAAACCAGTCGATTAACTCAGGAAATATTTTAGGGTAAATCATGGTTTTTTAAGCAAATATGTTGTAATGATATGTGAACATAGCCCCGACCAAGATAACATGCATACAAAAAAGTCACGCCTGCTCTATTTCTCAGAATTTAAAGCAATCAAAATTATCTCCGAGGATTTGTGCTCCAGTGTACTTGTTAGCGATGGATAGTTTAGCTTAATGTCAAATATACTGGGTAATGGCAGTCAGCTTAATGTTTTGCATAGATCAGTAGTATATTCATGCAATGGCCATTAAAAAGCCTCTCATCTCTGGAGTAATAATAAGTTATCCGCCAACCTAAACTAATGGCTATATTCTAATCCGGCTAGTTATGTACGCGACCAAAGCTGCGTTTATCATTTAACCGCGACAGATGACTATGCACACAATTTGATTTCTTTTCCACTAGGAATAATCAGGTGTGATTTTCACTGTGCAGTTTCCCAAAATGTTGGTAACCTCAACTTCCCATTGTTACTAAAACTGTCCATACTAAGCGACTCATTAATAAAGCAAATCAACACCGCATCCAATCATATCGCTGCATCTCACTCAGCAGTCGCTTATGAATGACACTTTGTAATTACAATCTATACGGAAATGAAGATGCCGCAGTCAAAATATATTCGGTTGGATGCCACCGTAACGTTAGGCTTAACGGAAAAGCTTTTATCGTTTTATGACTTGTGATCTTACTTACACACAACGCAAATATGCACCTGTGCTTTTGTGCAATAAACTTAATAATTATTTACTTACAACACAGAAGACAGACTTAAACGTATGATGTAATATTGTACACAATAAAAGCGCTCGACTACAAATTACTAAGGACGTTGGCTGGCTTGCTGAACAATCGGCACGACGTGCCAACTAAGTGATTCGGGTTGAATTAGTCTCTGCAAATCGTTAGGCGGCAGTATGCCAGTACCTATTAGGTTTTCACTTGGGAAAACTTTTCAGTATGAAAGTCATTTAATCGTCTAACGAAATTTAACATGGCGGACATGCCTTCACAATAGATGTACTGACGGATTCTTGCTTTACTCTGATAGCTCAATGCATTCATGCAACTTTATGCTGGAATTAATGCGAATATTGGCCCTAGATCGACCAGCGGTCAGACGAAAGCCATGCGAACTCGGCAATCATTGATCATTTTGCAGTTCAAATGATTTCCCGATCTCGCTCCGTTGCCTTGCGGTTAGCTCCTCAGCCAATCGCTCCAGATGGCGTCTGTTAAGTCAGCACCGTTATTGGTGTTGAGCAAAAGCTTGTAACATTCAGTCCCAAGCGATTCTGGATTCCTGGCTGTTTCGCTCACTAACGCTTTTGCGATATCTGTAATTCAAATCCCGTGCTTTTATTTATGTATACATAGATATATTCATATTACAAACCGAAGTGGGATAAGCTGTTGGTTAGTGGTGCAAAGTGACGGTTGTCCTTGCTTTGAATCCTAATGGACCCGATATATGCGCACTACCAGTGATTCTCCACAGGTTCATATTTCAGTCCAGTGCGTTCAAGTTAATTATAGGTATAAAAGTCAGATCCGTTTTTCGTAAACATAAGTATCGAATTTGCCATTGTAATATAATGTTGTATTTACGTAGGATTTGTATAACCATAACTATGAAAGGGTAGGCATTTCGAGTCACCCTTAGAGAGTTAGAGTGGCACTAGTGCAAAATTGTTTTCACGATTATCTGGATAAACAAAATTGCAAACTCCTGCGTATCATGAGCCTTTAGAAAATATACTTAGGTGTATTATTATAACAACACACATAACACGAGTTAGGGTACCCTAGTACTCATTTCGCATCTCATACTTATGGTCAGCATACCTTTATCATATGTTCCAATTCTCGACATATACGAGCAACTCACCATATTTTTGTTGTCTCACATTTTGTAAGTAAATTGCGCTCTATGTGTTCAACTTCATCTTGCTATGCAGGCAGTAGTTTCTTCACGAATAGTTAGCCAACGTATCGTATTTATGGCGAGTGAATCCGTGTTAATTAGGGTGAAGATTTTCCACTGGAGACTTGTGGTCTGAAACTAAAATGATAGCTCTGCATTCTACACATAGTGTAATGACATAAGCGATGAGTTCCACAAAAATACCTTTGGACGATCTACAAAGCATCATTATATATGCCAACCTGGAAGTAAATGCAATTGTTTCTTAGTAAATTTGAATAAATTCCAATAACAGTAAATCTTCGTTAGATTGAAAAACACTCCATCTGCAATTGGTCAAACGGTCGAATCTTTATAGTCGGTTGCATGGCTTTAAGCAGTTGGTATATATGAATTCGTCGGATGAATGTTATCAAACAAACATTTCTTCACTGAATTAAATGCTTAAAAAACCAGATATGTTGCCTCTGCGTAATAAATACCGTTAGGCGAACAAATTAGCCAAGACATACGTTCAGAAAAATTAGTTGCTAACAAGAACCATTTTATTGTTGAACCATCAATAATGTAGAATTTTTATTAGTTTTATGGCTGACACTATCGAAAATCATTCACTAATATTAGTTTAGAATAATAGTCATATAGTTCATGTCAAGTTCAAAGTCTTCGAGCTGAACACATTATTTGAGATTTTAATGATTTACATAATTCATTTACGTGGCTGATAATATTAATTTTGTTGCTGCATGCACATGCGTACCGCGTTCGTCATTGTGAACTAGACTAATTTGCAAATATTCGTTATTAACACGCAGGCAACGTCAAGTAACTAGTTGGACCTTTGTTTAAATGTATGCAAGTCGCATGATTTTTATTGCAGTTTGCGGCATAATATTAAAATGCCGCTCCCTAAAATAGATGGTATCATGAAAAACTTCGAGCACAGAAATTGAAAATTTGACAAATACAACTATCGGATGAATGATAAATGCTAATACGTTTAAAATATTCAAGAATAATTAGACTGGCAACACACTTATATCACAGTAGGAGGTGCATAGCGTGATCACTATCTTTCGTACTTTGTATCTAAAATAATGACTTTACTAAGATAGAAAAGAGGAGGGTTCTAATATAAATTCACGCATAACCCTCTCAAGGACACGAATGATGTTTCTACGCAAGTTGTCTAGTTTGTTTTTGCTGCTGGTCTTTGGTGTACCTTGGCCGTTTTCTCTTATCTTTTACGACGACTATAAGCTCCATGATGTAAGCAATAATAATATGAGGGAATATTGATGAGTCAAAGCTTTCGAGCGCTCTAAGAAACTATCCCGGATTTTGGTTGGCGTTACTGGGCTCCTTCTCGTTCCAACTTGAAAAGTCAATATCTTTTTTCACCATGATGCCTAGATCGCATTCACTAAAAGGATAGTGCGAAGTCTGATACCCCGGCCTTTACCAGCCATTGGATAACGACTTTTGCTCACTGCCTTACACTTGATAGCACGGGAATGATGCAGATTCTGAGTCGCCCATTCCTACATCTTAACAAGATCATCCTGGAGCGTTGCGTGATCACTTCTTGATTTGATGGCTTGCCATATCTTGAGATCATCAGCGAAGGGTAACAAAGTGGACACGTTCACACTTGCGAGATCGTTTATATAGATCAGGTATAAGCCTAAACCAAATACTGGGCACTATGGCCCTCCGCACTTAACATAGATATGGTTAGAGATAAAGCTGCGAACTCTCACGCGCAGATGTCGTTTAATCAGAAATCTATCCACAGCTCTGAAGCTTGTAACTGAGGATATGTTGGATCAGACTGTCGAACGCCTGTTAAACGTTTAGTGAGATGGCGTAAACCCCCAATCTGCTGTCAATGATTCCAGTCTAACTGGAACAAGTAAGCAGCAGGTTTGGGCTGCAGGACCGGTTCTGGTGAAATCTATGCAGTCCGGGTACTACAATTATGCTTGATTCTAAGTAACTCATGTTTTATCCGACAATAAGGTGCTTTATTAGTTTGGATAGCATTGGAAGTACTGCTATTGCGCCGTAGATGGTTGGATGCACATCAGTTCCCTTCTTGTGAATGGAGTGATAATTCAGTGCTTCCACGTTGTAGGAAAACACATCCAGTTGAGACATCGTTAGAAGAATCTGGAGATTGGATCAGGCGATTTCATTGCAGTTAACTTCAACTCTATGGTCGGATATTGTCACCAACCGGAGATGGAAGCTCTCATAAGGAATTAAGCATTTTCAGAACATTTGTAGCCGTAAACGAGATTTAACAAAAACCTGATGGTGGCATACATTGTGCGAACTGCATATGCGACAAAGCGGTGTTCTGGAAATTTGAGAAAATCGCTGACACAGGGCATTGGCCGTTTCTGCCCTGGTTTGTGCTGTTCCACTTGGCGTGCGGAGGGCAGTACTAGTCCGCTGCACTTTATGGAGTTTGTTAACATATGTTAACATGTGTGTAAATGAGAGTTGGTTTGAAGAAAGTGTACCAGCAAGATGGATATTATTGGGTGTTGCCTTTCCCAACCCTGGGGTGCCAGGGTTGGGAAGAACAACACACAATTATATCCATTCAGTATACGGTCCTCGAGATCGGTGTGACCGTGGTTTACCACAAATTGAGCCGAGTTCTCAAAAGAGGTTGCGAGTCGCAACCCAACACACAGCGTACTCCCTATATTCAGACTTACATTATCGGTAAGATCCTCTTGAAACTTTTGCTAATCCTCGCATACCAAAAGCACACTGTGATTACGCTGGATAGTGTATGCTTCCCGTGTTTCGGCGCCTGGTGACTTCTTGTTTGTTTGCCAGATTGTATTTCTGATGGCCATGCTCCTCTGCATCCTGCTACGTATGCATGTCTTTGCTCTGATCGTGCGAGACTGCATGTTTCACGAAGCAACTAACATAATGAATTGATGAGTGAAATGCCATCAGACGGCACTGAGGGATAGTACAACTAGAAAGGGTCGTCAGTTGTGTTAGTGAGTGTGGTTAGTACAGTGTAATCCGTGCTATGTTTGGAAGCGTCGTGAATTTTTCCAACTACCCAGAATAACAGATGTACTCGAAGAGGAAGTTTACTTGATAGCTACATTCTAAAGGACTGGCTATTGTTACCGCTTCGCTCGTATGCTCCTGAGGCGTCAAGTAATCTTCGCAGTGTATTTGTTGAAGATTGTTTCCGTTAAGTAATCTAGATGTTCTGCCACTCAGAACAAAATTGTTGTCCTTTCAGCAAAGTTTAGGACGCGTTTCCTTTAAATGTAATTATCCTAGTCATCAGAGAAAGCACATAAATTAATAGAAAACTGTTGAGTAAGTTAGTATAACTAACACAAAACCTGCATCTATTCCGGTGAAGAATTCTTACAAGTTTTACTTGTCTTAGTGCTTTAAGCAAAACAGTGTAAGTCCTACTGAAGTAACCGGAGACACATCCAGGTGTTCATTTAAAAGTTCGCTTTCCTTAACCCACGTATCAACGTCACCGAAATGTCGCACTTGGGCAAAATGTTGCTGTTATTTTGTTGCAGATTTTATGCACAAGTTTACTATCCTCACGAGTGTCTAAAGCAAACTTGTGTGAGCTAAACCATGATTAGTATTATTATTTGGCTTCTTTTACCAGGCTTGTCAAAAATGCAATACTTGCCGTGAACAACTCGCAATAACGAACCAATTAAGGTATTGAATTGTATATGTTCCTAAAACTTACCAGCTGTTCGATCAAAATCGCTTTTTAATACACGAATAACATCTACACAATGATCGGATAGTAGGTTAATTCTTCCAGTGATCAATTTGATGGATTTGTGAATGCTTTCAGATAGTAAAACCTCATACGAAGAGATGTGTATAGCCAACTGTATCTCATGTGTCCATTGGTTCCGTGCTTTCCCCAAAGGCTTACTGGAACAATTGGACAATCTCAGGATCGTTGATGTATCTTGGGGCAAGTTATTGAGCTGTGGAAAAGGGGAATACCGCAGGGTGGTTTATGAAGTACACACTTTGCAAACAATGGATTTTTCACTAATCAAATATTGGAAAAATCAAAATCTCAATGACAGTGCCATTTTCTGAGAATGATAAAAACTGACAGAAGAAAAAATGGCTAAGCTGGCGCTAATTTACCTACACAATTGTCTTGTGGCATATTAAAATTTATTTGTACTATGGCCCAAAACAATTCTCTGAGTATGAAGCTAAGACGACATTGATAGTGTATGTGGGTAATAATGAGTTCATCTAATCTGACCATAGCATGTTTATAGGTATTGCGACAGATGCACACTTGATCGTGTGAAACTCTAAGTCTAATGTTCCCGTGTAAAATTAGCGAGTGATATTGGCCAGTGGCTTTCGCCTTCATTACCATTGCTAACTTCAGATAAAGCGATCATTTCCACTGTTTATTTAAAAGTAAGGAACTTGAAAGACAAGGAACTCCACCGTCGCGTGGCTACAGATGACTAATATGTGTAATAAATTTGGAAAGTAATTCCAAGTATACCGTGAATTCAACTTAAACATTCGGTACAGGTTTAACTTGCAACATATATGCATGCAAAGCTTTCCTTAAAATTTCATGTTCATTTACTTTAGTTAATACTGCGAGATGTAGAACATAGCAGAGACTAAGAAAGCAGGGGGTTTTAACTGGCGTAATAAAACTGCCTAAAACATATATTAAACGATAACCGGAAAAATATCTAGAGCGGATAATTTGTGGACCAAAATTATGCCAAATATGTTACATTTAATACGGCGAAATTGAAATGTCTCCCGAAATGTCTCATGGCTTCAGTGTCAGATTTATAAGGCAGACGCAAACTCACGGTACTGCAAACCGACGTATTTATGGTTTTATGGTAAGAATAGTAAAACATTCGGATATCGTAAGTCATATCTGCAACAAAGATAAGCAATTGTCAAAGAGGTGCACCTGCGCCTTTTGAACAAGGAACTGTGTGAATAAACGCACTCTAAACGCCTGAAATATATAGTCGGATGGTGAATGCAATGCAACACTATTTGAATGTTACTTTTGTGTTAATTGCTTACTGTCTGCACGTTGTCCAGCATACCAATTTGATCCTGTCACAGTCACACACTGCTTGCCAGGTTCGTTCAATTTCTTGTTGATAAAAGCATACTGCTCAAAAAGGGGTCCATGCTCTGGATAACTTTGAAATGCTTTCGACTCAACGGCAATACGATAAGAAGTAAGTTGCAAATCCAACCCAAAGTAAATCGTGGGATTCGAAAAACATTCAGGGAATCCACCAGTTTTCCAAGCATAAGCAGCTTGCTTTTGAAGCAGTAAACATGCAGATTGATTTCTAACTCCTGAGCAATTTGTTTGAAACGTTTCCTAGAAACGAACACCATAGTGGTAAACTCATACTCACCAAAATATTTCCCAAATTATTTTCGCTCTCTGACCTGCTTGTAATCCATCCAACTCCGGTTACTGTGAAATGGGACCAAAACCGAAATTAACAGTTTCATTATTTACTCGTGAGTAGCAGGATTTCAGTTGTGATTTCTTTGTGGCTTTATCCCGGATGTTCACAAGCTACATAGCACAGCGTTGTCCGGAAAATCACCAGACACATTTCGCTTTAATGGGGCCCGTCATTAGTGCGCATTCCCTCGGTCCCCTACTTGGGATCAAACCTATGACCGCGAGAGACGGATGCCAACTAGCAAGCAGCTTAATCCACTGATCCATGGGGGACGTTGGCTAAGCTACATAATTTGCAATCTAAGTGAGATAAGGTGCGACCTATCATCATTATTTATGAAATATTAATGGCTAATTGATTTGTTGGAGGTACAGTTGTATATTCGCGCATAATAATAATAGGACGCAAGCAATATGTTTTTAAATGCTTATTAATGATATAAGTGTGCTTAGTACAAATGGCGCGAAATCAGCTATTGTCAAATCTCTATTGAGTTGACCTCCAAATATCTAGATGAAATCATGATGAAGAAGCTTTTAGGTTGCTTCTGTTGTAGTTGTATGCCATAGAAATGAATATCTTTTAGGCACTTCCCACTGTTTTGAGCAAGTCAATCAGCACTGACTATGCATCATGGTTGTTTAATTTAAAGAAATTTGATTAAAAGCATTTTAACCAAGGGAAACCGCTGCTTGACACAACTAAGTGAAATCACTCATCCTAGTTTTCTGGAATAGGATCCAGATTAGGGTAGCGGTTAACAGTATCCAATGTCTGTTTGAGATTTAATGGGGAAATAACAATTGTATCTCGGGTATAAATGGTTCAAGAATGCAGTCAGTCCCCAAGCATATGTAGTTGCCAAACATCAAACTAACTGTTCACAAATAGCCGCTATTTTGAGAAGTAACTGACCGTCTATCCTTACAGATCAAGTTTCAAACGAGGTGCAATATCGGTTCCGTAATGCTGAATTTTACCAAACGCTTTTTATCACATACCGTTCGTATATCCATCTACCAGTCACTCATTCGCCACATTGACTATGAATGATCTGGACGAAAATTTGTGCACCTTTACCATATGCGTGTAAGCTACCATGTTTTTATATATCGCCACTAGCTATCTGGATTTTGATAGAACATAAGGCTTACCCTAAGGAACAGGCAGCCTAATAGCCTGAGGAAACTGGCGAACAAACTGTTTCACAATGGTAAGCATATTTTAAATATGACAAGTGTATACCGCAAAGATGGCAACATAATTGTTCCGAACGGAAGGAAATGGGTTTGGCCACGCTAAACCACTGCATTTCGAAACGCCTAACAACATTAATTTATCTCATCAGGTAGCTATAACAGACGACTTCATCAGCTACGATGCTTGTGCCTGGACTGCCTAATGTTCACTTAAGTGCAAATCATGGTATACTTAGAGTTTGCGTGTCAAAGTTCAATCAAGCAGAGTAGGTAAAAATGTCTCTTTATCATTTCACTGTTGTGCCAAGCGTTGCCCGTCACGACCCGGTCGCTTAAGCATACAACACCAACTTATCTACCACTGGTCTCCGATCCGAGTTCTTCTCTCAAATACTGACTGAATCAATTGTGGTCGAAACATGCAGTGGACTTCAATGTTTTCTGATAAGCGACACACAATATCGCTGTACTTCCTTAGATACGTTCCCGGTAAACGAATGGCTGCCGTTCCCCTCAATACGAATCGCGGTACACCTTGAAATTAGGGGTCGCATATCAACCATTAAGCGATACTTCAAATGACAATCTATTCAATCCTTTGGGAACTACTTATTGTACCCGGTTTCTGCTCATGAGTTCCAATACATAATAAGTTCGAATACCTTAGACCACATTGTTGATAAATTAATCTAATTTGTCAAACCACATAACGCAACAGAAGACTGGAAAGCTACGTATAAAAGTAGAACGGCTAGAGCAACTGCTTTTTGGCATAGTGAAGTATTTTAAACTATTCCGTGTCTATGTGTTTTCGCAGTTTTTTATTCGAAATTTGTAGTGGTATTATTCGCTATGCAATTTGATACTTTCGGCTTATATAACGACTAAAAGTTTGCAATAGCAACCTGCTTTTTTATGTGGATTACTTGCTGCACGCTCAGTTACGCATAAACACATGAAGAGTAAATTTTGTTTCATCAGAATGGCAACAACGTACAATTAATTGTGAAATTTGTGATCTGCATTTCGTTGTTGCGCAACTATATATTTTGTAACTTCACAGAAGTGTTAGATACGTGTTGAAGTAATGGGATATACTTTTTTGCTGGTAAGCCTCACAGTAAGGGTATTGTAACTTTTCTAGAAAACTAATTGGACTTTGGAAAATATAAGGCCAATACTTCGATTAAGGATATACTCTAAACTACCATATTTCGAAACACATAAGATTAAGAAAACCGGACACAAGGCTTAAAATGGACCTTGTGTTCAAAACCTACTGCTAAATATCCGATTTTGGTTCTAAGATCGTGGAACAATAACATCTGACTATGCTTGCTTTAGAGATTATTCGACTCCATACAGATAATTGACACAAGCGCGCATAAGCTAGTAGTAAACATACGCCTTCGTTCATCCTCTCGGCCAAGTGGGGTTCGAACACAAATTCCCTTGAAGAACTTGGTAATATGACCTCAGTCCTGTGAGATATCAATCCACTTTGTTCCACACGACTCGCAGTGTATGGCTGCATGAGTTCAATACCAATCCAGAACTCCAAACCTTGGGGTAATCAGCAAAGTGTCTTATTAATTTTACCACCCAAACCGCGTGACAAGAATTGCCAACGTCGTCCAATTCCCTGCCAATACAGTAAGCCAGACCCATCGCTGATATTATTACCATGAAGATGACAACATTTGTGGATAAATGGTGACATGCTGTTGCATGACAAAGCAACATCATCAACGGAGCTTCAGGAGCTTGGTTCGCAATGCCACTAACCGATTTTGAGGTCGATTATAAGGCACTGCGAACCAGGCTCCTGAAGCCGCACTGATGATGTTACCTTGTCAGATAAAGAAACGTCTGCACAATATACACGCATGTCGGAGAGTAGCTCGATGTTTGTACTGCTTCTATCGCATGGGTTGTCTCCAGTTTCACTTTAGGTATACGTTCAAGCACAGCTCGTATATGTAATGAGTAAAATTCAGTTATTTCACCAGTGTCAGGACGCTTATTGTCTTCTGAGTAGCGGCAGTATTTGTAGTATTACTAACATCGATTTTGCTCGAGGTTCTTAACACCTAATATAAAATGTTAACGTCTCCTTTGACGCATTGCTGCCGCAATGTATATGTATGCTTTAAGAATTGCTCGTTGAAAATTCCCCACTTCTGGTAATTTCCATTCAAGGTGACGATGATAGATTACTAAACAATGTATGCAGTTTTGTCCTATTGCTGCACTCCGATCGACGTATAAATCCTAAAGTACATCGTCAAGTTAGAAGTACTCAGCTTCCGAAGCAACTAAAGCTGCGTGACCGTACATGACGTAACTTTTCACCATCCGCATCATATTTAAATGCAGTGTGATACTTGGTATTTGCTTCTAAAATAAGGAGACACTCTATTTTTGCTCCCAAGTGATTGTATTGCTACTTAAATTGCCCATCAATGAACGAAACCCTGTATGCGCTTACATTAGGAAATAAATTGTTAAATACATTAAGATCCAATTCATCATTCATACACGTTAGCCGAGGGTGAGAAATACCTCATCTGATGTGCTAACATAATCTAAATCATAGACAACAAAATAACTTTAAACACAAAGCTAAATAGCATATAATGCGTTTGGAACTTAAAGTACCATAATAAATTCCAGGTAAACTGCTTACAACCACTTATGGGGCATATTCGTGCAGATTCAAGAAACACAATCAAAGCAATAAACTAATGCCAAGGAAACTTTCCGTACAGATTGCTGGATATTTTGACACGCATGGTGTATAAAAGAAGACTCCATCCCTCTTACTTGCACCCTTACGAACAGCATAATTCGCCCAGAACCGTTCATTCAGTGATTCAGTAAATTCATGATATCCAAAACACACTGCATCACAACAATGCACGATAGTTGACTAGGTATATAAATTGATTAATTTGTCAAACAAGACGTGGACATAATAATTTCTACGAGTAGTGTTGCTCCCGTTAGTGTATTACACTATTCCCTGGAGCCACCAAGACACTTTGCATCAAAAGCTGTCGGTAATTAAAAGCCATTCAGCAAGATGTGTTCACTTCTTAAAATTTAATACTTATTATACACCGGTTTATTTTGTATGCGTAGCTCAAAAGCTTACAGTGAATTTAGTGCTTAATATTAGTACACCACTAATGAGAGCCTTCAACGTGTAATCCCAAGTATTAGTATTAGCACAATGGGTATCATTAATACTTAGTTTACAACGTTATATGGTAGAACCGTTTTAAAAAGCGTTAAGGATAAACATTTGGATCTCCATTAAAAAGCTTGACGAAATGAACACCGAAACATTGTAAATTTTATTTGTTTATATTGTAATCGTGATGATTCAGCTTTGGAGGTTTTAACACTTGAAGAAATTACTGGTGGTTAACCGATTAATCCTCTGACTTTAGTCGGATATGCAAAAAACTGTTAACGGAAAGAAGAGGACGCGGTCCATGCATTGTGTTTTAATAATGTTCGTCATGCCACAGCAATATAAACGTCAAGACCTCACTGTGCGCATACATTGCTTAGTGAAATTATTGTAATATGCTAAGTTAAATCTATGCTGCTTGCTATGGTAGATACCATTATGCAAGAGAAAAGATGGCAGAAATGTACATTTAAAAGCATTTACAAAATTTTGGATCCATGCTTTTCTGTAGGTTAAAGCGTGGAACACAATTTATATGAAGTGAAGCTAAGTACAATCTCTAAAAATTATTTTTGGTTAATAAAATAGAAAAGCATTTTTCGTAGCTAACAGCAATATTTGGCTACACACTGTGTAAATAGGGTCCATCCAAACTTCATGCTTGGTCTTAAGAGGCCTGAATGGTATTAACGCACTATAAAACAGCTCTGGTGCTTTAAGCAAACTAATGGTACTTAGTTTAATAATAGCACTGCAGTAATGTCAAAACCCAAATTTCGGAAATACAGTTAAGTGTATCGGAGACTAGCTTACAGGATACCCAGACTTACTAAATCGTTCGGAAGATGTTTTCGGTATCCAATAACAAGTAATTGTTAACAACGGTAACATTAACATGATAGTGGATAATAAAATTTGGATTAATGTTCGAGCATGCAACGCGTGAGATGTACTTGTGGCTACTGGCAAAGTCTGCTTACTAATTGGTTGACGAAAAGGGCCACCGTAAAGCGGAATATTGGGAATATTGGGTTCGGAACTATGCGCGTTTGGTCGACGTTTGTCGCAAGTACCAACATGGATCGTCCGCAGTATCGCGTTTAACACTTTAATTTTATGCACATATATAACAAAAGTTGCTTGACTAAATTGCAAAAAGCAAAGTTAGAGGGTAGTAAATCTATTAACTTACATCCTTATGGCCGTGAGCTCGAATATATTAAAATATTTAACTTCAAATCGAACCACTGCCGACTAGAATATGGCCGTCTTTTGAAAAGTAAAATCTACTTGTTAAAAAAGGATATCAGTTTAATAGCAAGACTCAATTCATAGCTGAACAAGCTTTACGTGCTTATGTCGTCAACCATGAGCCACTAGGCTCTGAGTTCCAGCCCAACTCAGGCTATCTCCAACTGATGAGTCCCAACAGGACGAAACCGCGGTCTTGGGGTGCCGGTGTTGGGACGAGCAACAGTATAGTTTTCATTTTACTTACGGTCTTTTTGATCGGAATGGCCGAGGTCCACAGCAAGTGAACCGAGGTCTCAATTGACGTTGCTTGTAGCAACCCAGCCACCAGCGGATTCTCCAAATTCAACTTTGCAATCTTTTCTGCTGGACCAAGCGTTGCTCGTGGATCTCAGTGGCATAGTGCTTATGTCGTCAACCATGAGCCACTAGGCTCTGAGTTCCAGCCCAACTCAGGCTATCTACAACGGATGAGTCCCAACAGGACGAAACCGCGGTCTTGGGGTGCTGGTGTTGGGACGAGCAACACTATAATTTTCATTTTACTTACGGTCTTTTTGATCGGAATGGCCGAGGTCCACATCAAGTGAACCGAGGTCTCAATTGAGGTTGCTTGTAGCAACCCAGCCACCAGCGGATTCTCCAAATTCAACTTTGCAAGCTTTACGTTTCTGATTTAAATGTATGAACCAAACAAACCAGGTTGCAACATCACATATGACAGACTGTCTCCCCCTATCGAGTTCACCCCTTCCTTGAACCGTTTTATTGCTGATCACAGCTACACAACAGCTAATCCAACCGAAACGAATCGCCAGCTTATTTCGCCTTTGCATTTGAATGGATTTATCCGAATATAATATTAACAATATTTCAATAATAATAGGTTTGGTGTATCGGGGCCGCCATGTAACTGTTTGCAATATCAACGAGATTAACCTTGAGCCAGTTGTGCTGTTCCTTAGTCGTCGGGGTCAATTTAGATAGTTGAAATGGGATGTGAGCAGCACATCAATTAAATGTGTTTATACAAGCGATACGTAGATGACACATTAGTGATCGCCCCAAGTGGAGACGCTGTTCTATCTTTCCTCAACGTGCTTGATAACACACATCCAAACGCCCGTTTTACCTGCAAACTGGAGGATAACAATTGCCTTCCGTTTTTGGATGTGTTGTTGACCAGACGAGAAGCTGGCTCCATTAAGCGTTCTGTACACAGGAAAGCTACATGGACAGGATTGTATGAACACTTCAACAGCTTCGCCCCTATACAATACAAGCGGTGCTTAGTCAAGACGCTGTTTAATCGAGACCGCAGAATATGCACTGACGACTGTTTGGAATCGGAATTGCTGTTTATCACACAGACGCTACGAGCCAACGGATATCCAGAAGCGTTTATTCGATTCCACGGTCAACTGAAGGAAAACAGACCGACGGTACTTACTGTGCCCAATTTGTCTGTCTACCTTCAATTACCTTTCAAATGTGATATCGTGGCCGTCCAACTTGAAAGTCGTGTGCATACAGCGATTCGGCGGGCATTCAACGCAGCCAAATTCTGCCCCATTTGGGAGACCAGAAAGTTACCTATGCCTCCAGTGAAGCCTACTCAACCGATCTCCGCCACAACTCATTGCATTTACCAATTCGTTTGTAACTGCAATAATAGTTACATTAGTAGAACGGATCGATCGTTGGGTAAGCGCATTGGAGAGCATATCCCAAAATGGATTGCCAAACTGTCGACACAAGAAGCAGGCGAACGAGAAAAGGTATCCAAGTTGCCGGCCTCATCGATCGCCAAACACCTACTGCAATCAGGCCATTAGGTTAACCCCAGGTCAACATTTACAGTTATCTATCGTAATGACAACACCAAAGTGTTGAGGTTTGCCAAAGCCGTGGCACTTAACCGGCATCGCCCTATCCTATGCGTGCAAAAACAATTAACAGTCTCCCTGAAGCTTCCTTGGGGCTCATGACGCTGAGATCAGGATGCTATTCTGTCATTGTTGTGTCTACGTAATTTTTCCATTGTGACCAGTTCAAATCTTCGATTTTTTCTGTCATGTGATTAATCTATCTGTTGTTAGTTTGCGAGTGAACAGATAACACGAAATGGTACCATTTCACAATACCGCTCTTCTTATTGTCTTATTTAGAGTCATTATATCAACCCGCTCTCCGTGATGAGAGGTAGGAGACAATTTGACTGGTTTTTGAAGTTTTTCGCAAAATTACTGCTATCAAATGTTTTTCTGCAACCTTTTAACATATCAGGACCAGGACACACTCATTCGTATTGGATTAAATTCCTGTATTCATAATCCTTGATTAATGAAACCCAAGTTATTTTGGACGCTTTTGTAACTGATTCATGCGTTCGATAATATTAGCTTTTGCAGGAATTTTCAGCTGATATATTACGCTCGATATAAGATATTTCGCGTTATCCGCTAATACGAACCACTCATTCATGAGAATGACTAAGAAAAAGCTAGTCTATTTCTGATTTTGATTACGTTCGTCCAACGGTCACAAACAAGTTGCTTGTGCGTGTGTGTCATTCCCGCAAAGAACCTGCCAACCGTAACCATGTCAGCGAACTTGAAGATCAATTACCCTAAACCTCAATTGTTCGGGCAAGTGCGGCGCTCTACTGCGACAACTGCTATCACTGAATGTAGTACCACTAAATAGTAAACTTAATGAAGCAAAATGCACTCGGATGCTTAGAACGGGGCCAGACTGCCCTACATGTACCATTGCATTCCACACTGAGCGTGATGAAATTAGTCAGGTAGATCAAACCTGGTTCAAAATATGCCTTATGCGCTTTGGTTTTGCAAGGTACGCCGAGCCATGCCACTTGCCAATTGTATAGTGGTGCACAAGCAAAAGTGTAGAAGAACAGCTTAAACACTTACATAGATTTCGAGTTTTAGGGTTGCTCCTTTGGAATCGAGGAAAACCGAACTGACGATCCATCAAATCCCTATGAGCACTGACCATTATTTAATGAGATAAGTCTGCATTGTTAATCGTCCCACAGTATCCGGGTCACAATATAAATATTTCTAGCTCATTAATCCGCAAGTCGCATTTGAACTGCATGCTATTACCTCATATCATCGGCAGGTCAGAGCCGGAGACAAACCGGTTCGGAGAAAAACGTCTAATGCAAGCATTGATCGCCACAATACAAGATGGTGATACACGTAGTTTCCGCTTTTGTACTTAGCATACTCGGTGAGACGCAGCTTACAACGCCAAACTTGTGGTCCATCCAATTCGTCTAATTCAACAGCAACAAATCTCAAAGAAACGCCTACTAGATATACACACAGTGCGTTGTCTCTAATGTGCACTAACGTTCCCGAATCCAAATCTGGCACAAGGTAGAGAAAGTTGCCCGTATAAGCCATGAGGCAGCATGCATACATTTATTACCATTTGAATTAAAATACGGGAAATGAAAAGCTGTTTAATTATGAAGGCACAGAAGGAGAGCCTTCTAACTACTTTGAATTTCTGAGGAACGTGTGTAGAGGAACATATATTGCGAGCTAGCAAAGCACTTGATATTCCACGGTACAGGAATGAGGCATGCTGTTGATGATCACGAGCCTTGTATGAAAGAAATATCCAATAGATTGTATCCCGTTGGGTTTCAGAAGACAGCAATTTGCGTAACAACAATTGGAACGCTTGTGAGACGGACCGGGACCTGGACCATGTCACTAGCTAGTCTAAGCCTCTTGGGAATTCACTATCCTCCTATGATTGTGCTTAAGTAAACGAGAACGATGTCGTCAGCATGTTCACAGATAAGGAAGTTTGATGGAATAAGGAGAATTTTAAATTAAGCGTTGCATAGCTAGGGGATATGTTATTCCTCTGCTAAACATTCCAACTGGCAGGTATTAAATAAAATTGTTTGCAGTATGACTGCGTTAAATAAGCGTAAGTTGCAATATATTACCACAAAGCATTATATACTAAATGGAATTCATATTTTCTAACAGAACGTTATACAGCAATGAACTCTGAAAACGCTAATTGATCTGGGTAATCAGACATAGGAAACGTACTCTCTTGAATGGATTATATAACAATAAAACAATGGACTAATGGTTTATTACAGGTAAAAAGCAATGCTTAACGTGTCTCATGGGATGGAAATTATTGCGAAAAGTAAATTGCATGCTAAAGTGAAATCTATTTTGTTGGACTCACCGTAGAGTTATGTAGAATAGCGAAGATGCTCGCGTATTAAACGTATGAATCCATAAATTCATTGGTTTGGAAATTGACAAGACACTATTTATTTGTGTTTTGTAGCCCCTGACTAACAAGTCATAAAATGAAATGTAAATGAGACAATACATCGTTAATCGGCTATACTGTATTGTTAGTTTTAGAGGATGACCGCTTAGGTTTGTGTTGTGGTTCAATTACAGCATCGGGTGGCAAATGTGGTTTGCATTCTTCAGAAATTGGTAAAGTTTTATGAGATCCCACCACAAAAGCCGTTGTGGACTGTCGTACATTCTTAAACCTTTCTGTCTATTCTGATGAGGCAGATGAAAGAGCCCCCTGAAGTACTTGATTGCCCTTTTGTATGTATGAGCAAGAGCAACGAGATCCTTTTGCTGCTACGGCTGCCACTTCCGGATAGCAAATTATACGTGCAGTCGCACACGGAGTTTTTAACATTTGGGTAAATATCGCGAGTTCAAACCGATCGAAGGCTATACGAAGCAAGCCGGTGTTGTTTGCCCGTTCGCTTCGTCTTCTCTGCTTGTTTTGAACACCCGTGATCTTTCTGTACCAATACATACAGCTTACGCTTCTGGGAGGTCTTCTGCAAGGTCTAGTCAAGCTTGTAAACCCTCCCCGGCTAGTGATGCAGATGAATCACCTTACATTTAACTATGTCCAACTGAAGCAGCTTCCTCTTTAACCATTCATAAATGCAATCTAGATCATGTTAGAATACGTAGTGATCTTCATTGTTCCTAATCGTCCGCCATATTATGACGTCATGGGCGAAAAGCAGAAAACTTATCACTATGAAATATGTTGAATAGGAAGCGGGATACAAAATAAGAAAACCAAGATCTCTAGGCGCTGTGTGCATTCTGCATTGTAATGACGCGAGGAATCAGTAGTATTTTCGGTACTTCTGGTAGAAGGGAATAGTAAGCCATTGGCCAATATTTCTGAGATTCACTTTTAGGCAATGATGTCACTCCGGTTGATATCAAAATACCGGCGATGGTAATGCATTTTAGTACCGGTACATGAACTCTGTCGAAGAAGTTGTTAAAACGTATGCACAATTCTTCAGAATAACTGAAGCTAGAACTTCCCCATCCACTAACCTTGTGTGCTATTGTCAACAACTGTGGAAGCAACCAAAGTAGGAGGCCCAGAAGTGGTAAAAAAACGCACCGTATGTGAGAAGCTGAGCAACAGAATTTAGACTTGAGTCGACCTAAATCCTAGGCGAAATCTGTTCTGTGATTGAATAAATCGGTTTGACAGAGGTTTAACACGAACATTCAGCTTATGTTTATATGCCTGTCCTAATTTCTCTTTGTTGCCTATGCAATAGCGATGACATTTTGTTCTTACGCAAATAAATAGTCTCAATAGGGTTACAATTAACAAAACAAAGTTTAGACAGTCTGTGAGGTAATTGCATTTATCTACAATCATTATTCTTGAAAATTAAATTATTAGTTAGACAGTGTTGCTATGAGTTTATCCATGTGATCTACTGTGCATTTGCACAGTTTTCGAGTTCTGGAAGCCTTTTTCAGTACAACAAATTGAGCTTGCCTTATACGTTTGGATAGCGTTTGGTAGGAAACGTTTAGAATTACCAAACTGTGAACGATTTTGAGCGGAAAAACTTCGTTTGTTAGCAAAACGAGGATTTGAATGCGCTTCTAATCTGGTGGAAAGTTTCGCCACCTTGTCCTAAACCCATGGTGTTACTGAAAGTTGTGTTACTCCCATTGAAGTCGTTCTCGGGACAACAGAAGAAACATAATAACTTTGGTTGCAACTACAGTGTAAGGTGAAATACAAAACATTGCAGCTCCAACAGCGCGGTGTCCGGAATTACATACGCTTTTTCAACTAGGAGAGTTAAATTTAACCGTTCGGAAACGATGATTGACACCTCAGTAGGTGGCAGCAAAATGAAGTTGTTGGGTACCCCGAAAGCTTTGAGAAGACGTTATGCCACTCTTTGGTACTGTAATTGTGGACACATCCAGTGCGTGTTTGGAGATCTTCAGGGCATTCGGATCTAATGTGGTAGGAAACATTGAAATAAACGACTTGAGTATCAACATCAGTGGAATTTCCGACTTGCTGACGGAACAACAATTAAGTCCCACGTATAAGCCTGCAAGATGCATAATTTTTTCCTAAACTATTATTAATAATTCTTCAGAAACTTTTTCTTGACTCGTGCCCAACTCAACAGTAGGCAATTTTCGCACATTTGCTCAAGGGTGAGCAGAATTGTCAACCGAGTGAAGCATCAATGGAATCCATGGAATGTATTTACTTAAACCATGGGTAAAATTGATTCCTGCAAACACAGAGGATTCACAATGAGTTGTACAATAGCACAGTAAGCATTTGAGGGTCACACCGAAATCTTCGAGTGCTGCAGCAACATGCTATTTGCATCAAGGTTGCAAGTCACTGTCCGTCGCTTTTTGGCTTCTCCGAGCTTTCTCTGGTTGATTCAAGACAGCAGGATCGATTTGAAATGCAATGCTTCTTAACCTAATGGAATAGCCTGTGCAAGCTGTAACCCTCATGAATGCTCTCCACGCCAACTGATTAAGTGCAATATTTTCCTTGTACTTAACTAGGCTAACCTGCAGGGTATACTTCTAGATCATCCAAGAAAATATGAAAGTAACCTGGAAGATGTCATGCTGTCATTACCGTTGTACGCTGATCTTATACGAACCTCATAAACCGGAAACAGTTAGTTCAATGGCATGACGTCTGGAAGTTCGTGGACGAATACTTTGAGTACTCGTGATCAAAACAATGCCTTTCATGGAACGCCATATACCACCTTAAAGAAAATTTGGATGTACTACAACGCGGTTGCAGCTCCGTTGGTAAAAGTTGCTGTCGATTCAACTCAGGAAACTGAAAGAGTGGGTCCCTTTCAGCCTTTTCCTTAATACAGAAAGAAGAGAGAGGTTGCGATATGCTAACCTTTTGATTGTTCTATTTATTCATAAACACAATAAGAGCAGCAACACACAAAGGAGTATATACATAAAAATTGCCAACAACAATCAATATGTCCCAGTCAAGACCATGGCAGACGAATTGATTACCTCAAGGTTTCTGTGCACGTAGCACAAGTTGATTGAACTTAATTAATAACGCCTCACTAATTGTCAGAATTATCGGCTCTTGTTTACGTATTAACACTTCAAAAACTGTCTCGGGGTTCACCTGATGACGGGTTGTCATGAGGCGCTTTGAGATAGACGATGCCGGGCTCTTTTCGCTTGAATATATTTTAAAATTTATCCTACGGTCAATTCTCAAATATTTCAGACAGGATTTATTGCATACAAATTGTCCTGGCTTGTAATCTGTGTTCTTCTTGAGGTGGATTGGCGACAGCAATTTCTGTCGACACAACAGTATGAGAACTCATAATAGAAACAAAAGCGGAGCACGAAGTCTCTCCGCTTCGAGCAAAGGTCATCAGTACAGTCGTGCTACCAGTTTTGATCTTACCGCTGAAGGTGTGAATCGAGTGAGAAGTATTAGGCTAACAAAAACCAGCCCGCATCAAATGAACCGAACTATTGCTTCTATGTGATAAACCTGTGGAGTTAAATTCATACAAACTTGCTAAAAAGCAGACGCAGAAGAGTGAGTGGTCTTGACCACTTAATTAGCATGTATCGCCTTCCAAAAATAGTCTTGCGGTTTCCAGTAGAGATTACATCTGCCTACCAAATTCCGACCTATTTTATTCCTTCCGTTGGCTATGCGCGTGACTGAGCGGTCAGAGTGTCGCAGCCTGACAAAGCAGTCAAGCAGCAGTAAAATCGCTGTCAGTGGCAGGGAGCGTATAGATAGTAGAATCGTTAGAACACCATACAAATTATTGTGAGTGTTTGGAATAGGCTTGGAAGAATTTGTGAGATAACATGCTCAACAAACGTGGGTAATAAAAGTTCACAGACCGTAAACATAAATTTGTCAAACTTAACAGTCTGGGAAAATTGCTTATTAAGTTAGAGTTACTAGAACTTTGACGGATATGCGCTAAGTCACCTATGGAGTAATCTGCTTGTTTCCCCTTGTCCAAGCAGTCTGAGCAAAATATTAAATTTAAATGTAAAATTAGCGTCTCTCTCTTTGATACCTACTCCGATGCTGTAATTTTGTCTTTCATTTACGTAATTCAACCTCCATACCTAAGAAAGAATAAAACAGTGGCATAGTACGGTATAATAAGGATAAAAGTCCAAGGCAGGACAAGCCCCGCTGATGTGATTTGTGTGAATTACGAAAGAGGTCACGCAAATGTAAAACACTGATCGACGCTTTCGCCAAATTATGCTTATTAACGAAAATGCTTATCCATGTAATTAAAAACGTGGTTGCTGATAAGCTTTATGTTTTTCTGCGTCAAGTCGTCATGCAGTTAATAAAAATCAAATCAAAGCAAGTAACATAATGCATCATCTAGTCGTTTAGTAAAAATAGGTAGCGTGGGTGAAGAAATACAGAATTCGAAAAAAGTTTAATGATATAAACTGTAAGAGAAAACTAGTTTCGACTGCATTCCATCCGACTGAGCAGATTCCTACGGTTACTCCACAATTTTATGTTGTCACTCTTTCAGCAAATGACAGCAACGCTGACAGGTGTATCCCACGTAAAGGTAGGCCAGAAAGTGGGTGCCTCCTGGAAGTGATGTGCTGCTCAATGTGCTCGCAACAATTTCATATTAGCTTGTGTGGTATGAAAATAATCATTTCACATTTTAGTTGACCTACTCCGCTTTGCAAACAGATGGTGTTTTAACCAGGATTTTCCAAACCTGATTCACTTAGTCTAAATTGGAAATTACTACCACATTGAGTATTCAGGAAAGGTGACGGGCTAGAATATCCGGAAGACATTTCTCACATTACCAACATGATGTTTCGCGGTTTTCGAAGCCCACCCGTTGAGCGTCGAACAGCCTAAGATATCTCAAATCATCACCATTAGGTTGTACTACAATGAGACTGTCTTTGGCACTTCGGCAAGGAACTTATATATAAGTGGTCTTTGGCGTACTTCGAAAGCTTTGTATTTGCATTGGGAATTTATGTGGCTCCAGGAAAATGATTAAACAACAACATGTAAGAGAAAGATAGTAATGTCATACATTATGGCAACGCTACTTTACCTGACAAATTCAGCAAGGAAGGAAGGGCGTTCAAGACCGATCTGGTATACTTCTGTACTTTAGACTAACTCCGGATTGAAAAGTGTTCATCATTACTCCCATAGGCAAATATGATCAAGTAACCATAAGCAAAATAGTCTGATTTACACAGTATGTCAGATGAGATGAATCACCACCAGCGCGGCTGCTTTATTTAAATGTTTGAACCCACAAACTGAAGTTCCGTAGCAAGCATTACACTGATCATTTTCTGAGAACATTTCATTCTCAGATTCAATGCCAGGGTTGCTGAGATATTGGAAAGGTTAGCTTTGTTGGTCATGGATCCCGATTTGCATAAAGCGTGAAAATTAAATACATAGTAAAGGGGTACATTATGATATCTTCACGAGGATAATACAAGTCCAGGTAGTATGAAGCAAGTCCAAACCACCTGAACACCGTACTCCTTTAAATCGCGAAAATTACCTGCTACGCTGATAGATGTCAACAGAGATAATACTCGTGTGTTTAGACGCCGCGTTATTGTGTAAACAGTATTTTTAATTTGGAGGCATACTTTCAAAGCTAATAGCGTTTGGAATAACAAAATTTGAAAAATTAACAGCTAAGAATTCTTAAGGATAGCACACGCTAATTGCTAGAGTTTAACCTGCGGTAATCTGCCATTTTGCCAAGCAAGTTAACCGTCAAATCTCACGTACGTATAAGCCAGACAAATAATGTTTTGATTAATACACCCAAGTTGCTGTCCCGATGTCAAACATATTAATCCAGGTTCCAAGGAGCCATAAATGCGACTTTATTTAAACAATGACCTTATGAGTCCAGCGTCTAGAAAAAGAGAATGTAGTTGCCAAACCTAAACACTTCGAATTTTATTTTCGGTGGAAGACAATATAAGCAGCATTTATGCATTAATGGTTGCATCCGGTATCAGATTTCCCTGTCATATCGGCCATAATAGGACAGCCACATGACACCTGCGACTACAGAGGAAAAATGCTTGGCATGCGGTGCATCACACAGTTCCATCCACCCAGCACGTATGCCGTGTAGACCCAAGGAAACAAGACAGGAATACATGCGGATGGAAGATACGTTGCTTAATCGGGGCCGACTTAAACTGCTTTAACAAAGAATCAAGTCTAATTTATTCCGTACTGGGCGTGCACAAGTCGGTGACTTGGCCGTATTCCAAGACAAGCTGGATGGATACAAACTATGGGATTGCAGAGTGAAGAATACCGTGCAACCGGTACCTTCAGCAAAGTATCACTATCCGCTGGAGCCAGTAGTCATGGTGGAGATGGTTAGTCATACTGTCACATTGTCATCAGTCACATAAACCTCAGCCATCTCGAGGACACCAACCAACCACGAAACAAAGATTTTGATGGAAATCACACATATACATTTGAAAATGCGGCAGTGGTTTTATAAGGGTGGAAATGATTAATCTGAACAGGTGTTGTAGAATGATCACGGTGAATTTTTAACGAAGAGTAATTTCGGGAAAATTAGGTTTATACCGCTGAACTCACATTTTACAGTGTGTGTAGTAAAACTGTGAATCAAAGTAATCCATAAAGAATAAATATATCAGTAAGAATTGCCGTAAGCTCTGCAGCGCATATCTCTAACTAATGTGGATATATTAACAGGGCCACTTGCATACCACACAGGTCATTCTATCACCAGGCCTAACTCACACTCCTTTCTTTACAATAAATGGGCTAGTAACATTGATGCAATTGTGCGAACGCATTTATTTTAGTTTATATCAGTAGAATAACTCAGCCAAAAAGCTATTTGCCAGGAGATTGGTTTAGCCATTTGCTGGGTTTAACCATTGCTTTTCCGAAGAAATTTAAAACTTAAATATATGGAAGCTGAGAATAGCTGGCCTTTTTAACATTCTTGATGAACTAGCAAACTACCGCCAGATAAGTGTTCATTAGTTTACTTCATGAAACGTTGAAGTGGTTTGCACTGTACCAAAAATATCGATATATAAGGAAAGGCGGATTTTCATCTAGACGGAGCGAAAAATATTACGCCGAAAGTGCCAATGTAAAGGCGGTTTCCATCAAAAATTGGTTTACCGAAAAGCAATCTCGACTAATCTGTTTTTGTGCACGGAGTGCACGGAGTTTGTCTCTTACGAGTCTCAAATGCTCACCCGTCGGAACGATTTTTCACAGACCCTACATAAGTTGTACCCTGGACACATTAAAAGCACAGAAATATTGCTTGTTTAAAACACAACTATTAGATATTTTATAAACGCCATCGGCGGCATGCCTTAGTGAGGTCGTGTTCCAGCAATTCAAAAGAAGCAGGTTTTCAGAGAAGTGCCCTTCAAAGTTGATCATATCATGAGAAGTACCGTGAAGTGCATTCGTGCTACAGATAAATGGGTTACCATACAGTCGAACTGCGATTTCTCACGTCGACAAGTCCAGTGCATATGTGTTCCATCAAGACACATATAGCGAAGCAGTTCATTTCCGCTTGATTATGCTAGTTTACCTGTAACAGCGGTCACAACCACACCGGGCGCTCTAACCGAGGTTTTGACCTCAGGATCAATGAGAACCTATCTGATTGTTTGCGCAGCCGCATGGGTTTCGTGAAGGCGGATTCGTGCGATCTGAGCAATCGTGCTGCCTCAGCAAACATAAGGCGGTAGATGAGCACCGGCCTCGATGAGTCATTCATCGTGCTGATGCGAAATCAGCCATTTCACATTAACAGGCCGTTGCATATCATCGTCATGGATCGAGAGCGGCCGCTGACTTGTTTGCAGAAATACTTGAGTCTCTAACTTAACCTATTGTGGTAGCGTTCGACGTGACATTTGGCGAACGTTTGGCTTAATATTATTCTTATTTAACAGCGGATTTTGTATATCTATCCTTTCTGCATGAATTGTGACTAAGGAGCTTCCTCGAAATTACTGCGTCATCTCACCGTCCACGTGTTCCAATTTGTCTATACAGGAAAATATTACGCCGTAACAGCTCATGCATCGCCAGGCTTCTGCTAAATCGTGACAACTTAATGGCAACTGTCCATATCATGGGATGATTTGATGATACGTTCCTTGGTTTCTTTAGAAGTTGTGCTTGTGATGATCACGGAAATTTTTAAAGCTGCTAATATTTAAGCATATATGACCATGACTGGGAATAAATTCGTGCGTTCAAGCACTAGCGCCACTTATATATTTGTGTTCGAAAAGCAATGCTTCACCTGATGGTTTTGTGTTTTGGAAACTTATGTAGCCATTGTGCGTTTCGTGGCCGATCATGTATGAATAGCTGGTTGAATTATTCTGCTATTTTTATGATCTCAAGGCGTGTTGAGATTAATCAGTAGCATTTACTGTGTGATTTCAAAACGGAAAAAATAGGATGCCTACGCTTTTTCTGCATGAAATAAATCACTTATGTCAGATTTGTCAGCTTGTGTTTCTATCACGTATGCGATGTCCAGTTTTCCATGGAAATGTGAGCATTGTTATATTCATTGATATGGAGGGGGGCCTTAATGGGAAGTCAAGATATATTAGGATAATTCTTTCATTGTATACATGGTCTAACTATTCAAAGGGTCTCACGCAAAATCCACAAATACAGCAGGGGAAAGCTTCCAAACTGATGAGCAACCGTGTAGTGTGGTGTCAAAATCCTTGCTGTTCATAATATGCTTCTATGTCACCAGTAAAACAATAATATAGTTGGCATATTCTATAGCTTTATAGATGACATCGAAATATTGTGGACTTCCGATAACATCAGTTGATTTGTCCTGTTTCAATGTTTACATCCAATGCTACTGCGTCAACAGCAGGTTGATGATGCACGAGTGAACCTTATGGAAGCTTTACTGCGCCATGTTTAGGAGATTTTTCTGCTCCAGCAGCTGTAGCGTGCCAATTTTTGCAATCTTTTCGAGCACCTTCACTAAAACAGAGGTGAAAAATGTCGGCAGGTAATTATCCACATTACGGACGTCAGCGACTTTTTATCCGTTCCACTACGGAGCACTTTCAGTCGCTCGGCAATGCACCACCGGACAGCGATCTGTTGAACAGATCCGCCACGGCAGACGTGATGATGTTTTGTAAGCAATTTAAGGTACGTGAATGAAGTCCATTAATTCCGGCAAGTATTGTGCCGTTAAGACTGACGAGTAGACTGCAGACACCATCTCACCGCGATCCTAGCTATCCAGTTCATTAGGCGATGAACATATCGAGCGCCAGCCTACTTGTAACTACCAAAGCAAAGTGTTCCGTTAAGGCTAACGCACATTCAATGCTGGGGGTCAGAGGCTGCCCGTCAGTTCCCTCTAACATAATGTGCAACTTGCGGAGATTAGATGCCGATTCACATAACCAAAATCGTCTTTGGGCTTCTTCGCGGAGGTTGCAAGTTGATCCTCAAACTGCCGACGCTTTGGAGCTTTTGCGTTGTTGTAAAGTTTCCTATGTACCACTTTATCAACCTCTGAATGAAGATAAGGATAGCCACAATTTATAACACGTTTAGTCATTAAAACTGATATGGAATGCTTAACAAGTTTTGTGACTTGATGAAAAATATCTTCAGGTCATGGGAAACCTTGACGATTGATCGATTGTTATTTATTGCTGCTTAATTCTTGCTACCGTAATAAGTACTATTAATGCAGCACATCATAACATAACATCTTAAACACAAGCACATTGTAACAAAAATTAAGGGTGCCGCGATTATTGGCAGTTCACCCAAATACAAAGCAAGTGACGAAAAATCAATGCAATAAAGTGCAACAATAATATACTTAATTGAAAATTAGGATATGGAATAATGTTCGTCAGTAATATATGCTTTGATTAATAAGCCATTTTGCTTCAATGCAGATCCGTTTGTCTTAAATGTACCGGTTTAGGTCGGGCTGAACTGTGTTTACATAGCGTAAGGAATCAGGGTATTATTGCCCGATTTTCAAAGCAAAGCTGATTGTTGTAGCTTGCTTTATATCGCCTATTGATTATCATCTCCATGCTCTCAAAATTGATGAAGTCGATTATTTACTGATGCAATAATAGATCTCCTAGAAAGCTCTGAATGCACAGCGCCAGTACAACACGAATTCTATCAGGATCGTTCATGTGGCACTAATCTATGAAGGCATTTGACAGTGGACCAAAAACCGGTGATCCTAGGAGCAGTAATGATGTTATCTGTTTCGTAATTGCTACTCTTTTCAAGCGCTTGGGTCACGATGTCTCGCTCCACATTCAAACACCCACCTTTTAGTACAGCGTTTATTTGCACGACAGTTAAAGATCTATTCACCGACATAAACTTATCGGCACGTTCTAACCGGATGTGCAGTGGTGAACATCAACTTCAACGAAAAGTTCTCACCATATTTCGTTTAACACTGACGCACCCGGTTCACTCATGCTGAAATCTACTGCAGCTTATCCGAAATAACAACCTGAGTGACCATAGGCTCAAAATAGCTGCGGAGTAAAGTCAAGGTGATTGTCAACGAAACCTTTTCGCCCTTCGTAATCCCGTTCCTTGGAAGCCCTTCCAAATCATATCATCCTTTCCGAGACATTTATGCTACTTAAACAAAGCTTTGTTGGCACAGTTCATAAATTGCATGATTTGAGGAGAAACGTTTAACTTTGACGACATTATTGCGCAAATCAAAACATGCGCTTGACGAAGCTCTCCGAAATTTGACAGTGAGGATACACGCATCCGATTCTTGTGAGTGGCATGAATATACTTAAGCTGGAGTAAGGTATCACATCGATCAATTGAAGCTATTCATGAGTGAGCGTTTTCATATACTTTTAAATTTGTCATTGATTTACTATCTTGTAATGGTTCTGTATACCATTC
>OX104064.1:230921833-230941568 GCA_944474145.2 Dicrocoelium dendriticum | reverse complement strand
AAATCGAACGCGAATATATGTGTCACTAGCTCCATTTTTCGTTTAAGCATTTCGAACACCACTGCCAACGTCAAGTTATCTGAAGCCATAGTTCACATAATGTATGTATGCTTTTCTAAACACTAAGAAATATGAGTGCATACTAGAGGTATACGCTTGTCTTGCGCCGTAAGCGTTAATACCACATTCAGGATACATATCGACGCGTGGCTTGGCAATATTGATATGGCGGATCTCCTCGTTAGTTGCTTCTTCGACTGCGTAAACGAAATTAACTTGTCACTAACAATTTTATGCCACGCAGTATCAATCTGGTGAATAAATGTGTTTAGTTTCTGATATAGGGATATGATAGAGAAGTAAAATTTAAAATGAGCAAAAGAAATTCGTAGAAACGTATGCCTCATCCGTTAAATAAAAATATTCTTTATTGGCCCTCTGCCACGTCTTATCGAGAGCACTGCAAGCACCAACAACTCTAACCCTTTTGTGTGTGGCGACTGAATTATGGGTACTTGCTGATTTACAAGCTGCTACATAAGAAAACCTATTCCGAAATGCTCAACTTGTGAGCTTAGCAAGAAATTTTATTTACGGATTATATCAAAAGTGAGAAAAAACTTTTGTTCAAATCTCCTGGTCAGCTATGTCTATATGTGGAATAGACTGCCAATCATATTCAGGTCGTGTGACAAGGTCGTAATATTGAGTAACATACTTGCAAGTCACTTTGACCTAAATATTATAATGACCATATATACACATGGGAAAATCTCTTGATGAGATATTCCAAGAGGGACCCGAAAATAAGTAAACACACAAGTTTGCAAAAATGGTCTTATGCTTCCAAAAATAAACAAAACGCTATTACATGTATTGCATACCCCAATATTTCACCCGTGCATATCGCCCAAACAGGAGTATGGGTCTGTGCAACTAGGGACACCGGTTCACGGATCACGATAATGACACGTGTTATCAACAATATCCAGTATCGTATGCGTTGCTTATACCTTCGTTAGCTAGTTTTACTCGGTTCTAACACTGATGGTCGTATTTTATTGCTTGGTGCTTAGTCAGATAAACGTTGTTTGTTTGGTTATTTTTGTTCTTGCTCACTTCAATTTTAATGAACTTTTCTGCTCCGTAACTATTTGACAAACTTATAGGTGCGGGATATTTCAGCCGCGCTAGTATTTGGGTGTGCATTGATTGAAATGATCATCTGAACGCAAACATGTAAAACACACCAAGTACAAAATAGCTACTGGCTAAATTGTCATGCTCATGTTGCTGTAAATGTTAAAATCCTTTAGCAGGTATGGTCCAGGAAAAATAAGCCTAATGGGCACCGTGTAGCTGGAGTTCTAGGTATTTCATTATCTCTATTGTATATATATGTATATATATTTATATGTATACATATATATCGCACTTGAGGGACCATTTGGTGTACTGAGGCACGGTAAACAGTCGCAGATTTTCGTTGTAGCCAAGGATAATTGTCAATTAATTGCTTCCCAAAACAGCGTGGCGAAACATCAACTGTCAGCTATGTCCTTGGAATTATCCGTCGTGGAACGAATGTTTTCCGTATTTGGCAGGTGGAATCGTGGGTGCAAAACTACTAATCAAGCATTTGTGTAAGAGCTGAGATCCCATTAGCGTGGTCACAATATGCTTCGAAACTACTTGTCAGTCGCGCTTGTAAGCTGGAGAGCAAGAATCAGCGAACAAATGAGATAGGTTTAGTTTAAGGCAAAATAGTTCCTATGAAGCTATGAAACTGATCAGAGCATTGGCTCAGTAATAAGTTAGTTAACCAGGTGTTCATACAATTGTGTCTTCTGGTGCTTGTCGTTGACGCTTTGTACTTTATACGGAATGCCGAGGATCTTCTAATTGAATCATCTACAGCAATCCCCGCGCAACGTTCAAGAGACTGCGCGATGACGGCTTAACAGTTAGGCTAAATGCTCGACTATTTGCAAGCAACTATCAATTAAACTGTGTTAATGAGTGTCACGATAATTTTCATACCAAATTTATCTTTTTTCTTCACAGTCGCCCTAACGTAAATAATGCTGCCAAAATTGGCATTTTTGCTTAAAAGCCAACATTCGTTGACACTAACACTAGGTGAAACGTCAACGCTACCGTTTAAATAACAGAACAACGTAATGCTGGACAATGAAGAAAACAAGTTAAACTGTTAGATGATATAGGCACTTTTGCCGCAAAAGCTTCGTCAACAATCTACCTCACTTCACTAATGTGTTTATACGGGTTTCGATTTAACCGTGCAAGTCTAAGGCTCTAGTACATTTGTGGTTTATTTACGCATTTAGCTGTTGGTACGAGGTCGTTCGCTTCTGCATCGGATTGTGTCCCGTCTTACTAAATTGATTTGCTCTTTTTTTCGATCCGTTTACAGCACCAAGGCCGCTGGCTCAACATTCATTGGACCGGTCATGTACTATTGCATCTGATTGATTACATCTGTATGCAAGTGCCTAATTTATTGTTACACGTGAATGTACAGACAGGATAGTGCATAATTTCCGTTGATACTTGGGTCTTCTCTCTTCTCGGGCACAACAAATTGACGTCCCGTGCTACCGATGTCGTTGCACTCAACTGCTCCTTCTCTGTTTTTGATTGATCCTGCCGTTACCTTAAAGGTGGAATGCTGAGGAGAGTGAGGAATCGGTTTTCCCGGATAATTTTCATTGCTGTCAATTGTGAATAGACCCGTGAAGCCAAAAACAGAGGATATTTTGCGGCTACTGCTCACGAACGTCGGCTAACAGGGTCAGCGTATATAAGGTAATCTCAAGTATCTGGAGAAGTGTACTTTAAAAGTTACCTTAAAAGCCCTCGTTGAACGTTTTGGCATTCAAATGAACAGATTTACCCATAGGTACGAATTTCGCAGCTGGTGGCCACTGGACAACTTTATTTCGGGCTTCCTCTAGACATCACACATCCCCGTGTTGTCATATTGTTAGTGCAAACAGTATTTCGGTCAGTTAACTGTGAAACCTTCCGCTTACATTTTAAGCAGCTACTCAAAGTTTTATACTCAAATACATAGTTTCCTTACGGATTCAATGTGTCACTGTGACATCAGCAATTGTAGAGTGGAAGTTTACGATGCTACAACTGACAGTAATCCCCCATTGTTGCCTGACGTCATAGTTTCACTAAATTTATCACTGTGCGTCAGCCGAATGTCTATTGATAACTTATGCCTACGGAGGGAACAAACAGAAAGTATGGCTATTGCCAGCATCAAAACTAATTCGTTACGGCTCAGTTATGCAAATCATTTTCTTGCGAATATTATTAGAGTCCCAAAAGCAATGCACGACAATCGTTTGAACGTGGATTGCAAGCCTTCCAGTGTTGCATAACTTATGCCTGTACTTCTGGCTAAACAATAAGCATTCGTTCAGGCTTTTGAACAAATGGTCGCTGAAAACTTGGAAAAACCAGTAAAGTATTCTGCATGGCTTTATGCACTAGTTACCGGTCAAAACGATAGATGTAGTAATCTGTGTGTGCATCGAGCATTTATTTAGCTAATAATTGTGAACAAATTCCCCTTTTCTTCTGTCGATCATTTGATGACAAGACTTTCAGATGATAACTCTTCTTAAGGATGGTTATGTGTGCTGCATATTACCTCACGTCACAAAACTCAGCTTGCCGCTATTTCAACGCTTTTTCTCACGCAAGATGGTTTGTATCAGGGCAAAGCTCATATACAACGAATTTACTAATTGCACGCAGTAGCTGGACCGAGGCAGCTAACGCTGTAGAAGATGTTGATGTGATCTACCTGGATTTTTCCAAGTCTTGCGATCGTCCAGACCATCGGATACTACTATCCAAGCTGCAGCATTAAGGGATCGGAGACCCACTTTTAAGCTGGATCGCCAGCTTTCTACTTCAACGGCAATTAGTGGTCAGAGTTCGAAGCTCTTTATCGAACCACGTACAAGTTGAGTGTGGTGTGCCGCAAGGCTCAGTTCTAGTTCCACGTTTGCTTTTAGTGTTTATTATTGATCTTGCGCAGAGAATCGCTTCAAACTTCCTAATGTTTGCCGATGATATCAAGATCTGGCGCAGGATCCAGGCGAAAGCCGACCAACATGTGCTTCAGAGTTACCTAGCTACGGCGTATCAATAATCGATCCAAAACCTACTGCATTTCAATGTCAGTAAATGCAAGGTGCTTTCCAGCTGACTCCAGGGCAACTACTCATGCCGACTCGGAATGAATATACTACAACAATCAACTCTCGAACCTGAATTGGGTGTCCTGGTTCAAGATGACTTGAGTTGCTCCAGGCAATCCGAAAAGGTCTCGCAGACCGGGAACCAACACGTCGGGCTGTTGCGACGGGCGTTTGGACAAATAAACAGCTCCATATTATGACAAATGCTCAGTGCGTATGTTCGCTCCCATGTCGAATACGCAATTCCAACCTGGCATCCTTGGCTGAAACACGACCACAATGGACTGGAGCAGCCAGAATATCGGGCATCTAAGTAAGTGATTGGAATGCGTAATTTTTCCTACCAGGAGAGGTTGCAAAGATTGAGATTGTTCAGTGGAAGCTACCGCAGACTACGAGGCGTCTTGATTTTGGCGTACTTGCTTCTGTGAGACCCACATCATGTGTGCTGCCCTTTACTGCAATTCAGCAGCAATACAAACTTGAGGGGCCACTCCTTAAAACTAGCAGAACAATACAGTCGTCTGGAGTGCCGCAGAAATTTCTTTTCTATTCGTGTCTGTCACCCGTGGAATTTTCATAATTAAATCATTAACTATTTTACTATTCTTATCAGCATTGTTGTTACGTTGATATCCCCACCAACTATCCCACAGGACTTATAAAGCAACGCTTCTTAACCAGTAAAAATTCGCTGTTCATTGTTATTGTTCAATGTGCTCTAATCAGTCTTAGTAATGCTCAAACCGCTGGCAACGAATTTTTGCACTTTCATTATCCAAGCGTTGAGGATAAGTTTTGATAAGTACTATTTGTGTCCTTGATAGTAATCGTAAAGAACAAAAGAACAACGTGCATAATGTGCTGCACAGACTGAATGAACTAAATGTCTGCTTGAATACCAGGAAATGTCAGTTCACCGAGACGGAAGTAGAGTATATTGAGCAAGCTATTTCCACCTCGTGTATTAAGCCTAATATGAGGAGCATAAGAGCATTTTTCGATTTTCCAAAACTATCCGATGCTAACCAGACAAAACATGTCTTGGGTTCGTGTTCTTATAACTATTGACATTTACCGATTTTTTGGACTATTGCCGAGTCATTGAGGACTTTGACGCTCCAAAAGCAGAAGCTTCGTTTGACCACTGAACAAGAAGATGTCTGCATGACCATACGAGCGATGATCGCATGCACTCCTACAGTAACGATCTGCAATGAGCACTGCCCATAGTTTGTTTCAATGACTGCTTCAGATGGTAGTTTGGGTGCAGTTCTTCCCCAGCGGCACGTTGACGAAGGAAAAGTGATTGTGTACGCATCGTGTACCTTGTCTGATGCTGAAAGTAATTATTCTATCGGCGAAAAGGAGCCCCTTGCATGCGTCTGCACTGGTGAGAAATGTCATTTTTACTTATTCTGGTGTCTATATATTTTGTGCACTGAACATACCGCTCTTACAACACGGTTAGATGGTGACAACAAAGGCCCAAATCCAGTACGACTGAGTCAACAGTACTCCCCTGTAGAACAAGGATTACGAAATAAACTACGTACCAGATTGTTTTCAAGTTAACTCGAGTCATGCAAATGTGTTATGCACCATTGAAGGTACCGAATTCAGCTATAGCACACCCGGCACGGAACAGGACAAATAATGAGAAAGGGATAGTATATGTGGTTAAATATAAAACTACTATAGTTGGAGGAAGTTTTGACCGAACAAATATTGCTAGCGTAATTTAATAGTCAGTTCATGAATGGCTGAATTTTTATCGTCCAAAAAGTTGACGGGAAAGGAACAGCAAATGTACCGTAGACCCTTGTACGGACGTATATAATTTTGTCATCTGTCTGATCTAGAAGGAGGCTGATAAGCATTTGGACAAAGCTTTGTGTAGGGGATGACCAACCTCTATGAGTATTTTAGATGCAAGCTATTTCCAGGTGTCGATATGGCTGGCAACAATGATGTTGGCAATTTTCATCCTTGAAAATCCATTACACCAGTATAGGTACTTCACCGAGCTGGAATTTACTTTAACCTCTTTACTCAGGAGACCAAGAAAGATAACTGTAAAGCAATGGGTGCAGTAGGATAATACATCTGCAAATATTAAAACGCTGGATCAAAAATAGGGGTACGGAAGAATACCTGTGACGTGTAACATAACATGTGTGACTTCAAATATTAGTGCATAATTGTTTCACGTGAGGAAATTAGTAAGCCCACTGCTCAGCTCACTCCCAGGTATTTGCTGAAACGGAAGACACCAAACTTTCACCGTAAATGCCAAGTTATGGACACTGTGTCAGTATTTTCTATTGACAGTTTCCCATGAACAGCGTACAAAAAAACATAATTGCATTTTGAAGTGTTTAACAGTCGGCAACGGGATTTGGACAGTTGTACGTCAGTCAAATAAGGTTCGTAGCTTGGCAGATGACTCTATGCTCGGACGGTGGACGCTAAGTATTACGTCGTCCGCATACTTCAGTAAGATAGCTTGTTCAGGGATGGGGGTTGAGGTAACGTAGGTGGAAAACAAGAATAGATACGAAATGACTCTCTGAAGAACACCAGACCTTTTGACGTTTTAAGCAGTGATTTTACTCATTAACCTGGTAAATGGGGTACTGATGGTAAAGTAAAATTTCAACAGAAGAACAACAGAAGTTTGGACTCCGGAACATATTAGATCGCGTAAATGTCGTTCACTTTTCACACAACTGAATCGTTGCTAAAATCCAGGAAGCAGAGGCACATGGATGTATTTTTATTATCCAGTTACGAGTGCACAGTGTGTACCAAAGATGCTACTGCATCTAAAGTGGAACATGATTTGCGATATGCATACTGATGTGGGTCATCCACATGAGTCCGTGCTGAGATTATTTTTAAGAATAAGATCATCTATTGTCTTCAGAGCAATCGACGTGCAAGCGATCGGTCGATATTTTCAGCTTCGTTTCTTTGGCACTGGCATGATGCTTGCGTTTCGCCAACTGTCAGACATATTCTGTTGCTTGAAGCATAGCATGTGCAAGTCGACCAGGGACTCCACCAGGTAATCTGCGCATTCCTTGATAACAACTAGAGACAATTTTCCGGACTAGGTGCATTGTTCATCTGCAGCACGATTAATTATCTGTGTACTTCTAAGATGTTCACAGAAGCAAGGTTATCTGAGGCTAGCTGTAACCCAACCGAAGACATATCAAAGATGAAGTACTATCGTTGTCATAAAAATTGAGGTTTAGTTTTTCCCCATCCTCATTTGAATGTGTGACATCGCGGTCGACCTAACTTAACTGCTACATCCTTTTTCATATCTCACGATAATTACTGCTTCCAATTATGCCTTGAAGGTAGATATCGTTGAGTCGACCCAATTATATTATTATATCCATAAATAGATAGATAGCATTATATAGATAGATAAAGGCTTTACTGGTGTGACGTATTTGCTTTTAAAAGCCCTTTCTTTAAATGCACTCAGTTGTTTGAGAGGTTGGGAGGAGTAACTGCCGCTACGGATAAAAATTTTTAATTGGACAGCAGGTGTCAAAGCAAAGTTTAGGTAAGCATTTAACTGGTCACAGTTCTTCGACATGTCCGAATCAGAAAATAAACTGAAATCAACAGAGGTCCTTTTTTCACGCAGTCGCTTAAGGTTCCGGGGAAGGTATTGTCTCTGCCTGCAATTTCAGTCTTTGTTAGGAGTTAAAGCTTTATGCTTCGTTTTGCTATACGTAACGGGAGAAAGCATTACGACTGCATGATCCGAGCTCCCAAGAGGTGCCCGATGGCAAACGGCGTGAAAGTTCAGTTTTTTAACAAATATGAAGTCAAGTATTGCACTTAACCCAGCTGGAGATTGAACAATCTCTTTTAGACAGAGGCTAGTACTGCAGCTGATTTCAAAGAACTGTTAATGTCACCGGCGAATACTCACAAACAGTGTTCTAGGTATTCGAGGAGCAAAATTCAACTTCTTTGTTTAGCCGGTTGCGAGAGATTTAAACATTATCTGATGAAATTGAAGGATGGCATTTTGCAACCAAACTGCTGACGCGTTGCGAACCTACTGAAAAATGTTTTAACTCAACAGGCACGGTAAAGAGTTAATTGATAGGATGACGCCACCACTGCGGTTCGTCTGTGTGCATTGACTTCAACACTCAAATTGTTCGTTGAGTTCCACAACTACATCTTGAGCGTCAGTGTGGAGCTAGAATTCCTACAGCATAATGCTGTCCAAACGAGAATATACCTGACCTTTTATAATACTTTTGATATATCTTAATTTTTCAGGTAGCGATAGAACATTAGCATTGAGTAAAACTGGTAGGCTCATGCTTCTGATATCTTTCATTCGAAGCGCAACTCGCCATCCTGCGAGGAGCTTTTGTGTTAAATTCCTTCGCCTTTTTTGAATCATTTAATTTTGTTTCAGATAGCTTTACCAAGAAAAAGTGCCCTGTTCATTTGCGTGAAAGCACGCAACAATTTCAGTCTCGCGAGTGCAAACGACCTGGTCCATGGTTACGGAACAACTCATCGCTAAATTAAAAACAAAAGGTTTTCGAGTTAGTACCGAAAAGTCTGTGTGTCAGTAACTTCTTTGGATAGGAATTATAGAGCACGTTCAAAAAGTTGTAGGCTCCGCCCTTTTAATATTTTTTGCCATACAACAAAAGGCAGTCGATGATACAAAGGAGGTAAAAAAGCTATCGCATCTCTCAGACCAAACGCTTTCAGCTGTAACGCTTACCCTGATATGAGAGCACATCGACGAAGACTCTATCATAGCGGAGCTACATATTCAATTCATAGCTTAGTCTAACTAAGATCCAATCTGAGTTACTTGCATACCACGCGGCAAGAGCTTTCTACTTGAAACAACAGCAATATTAGTGACCGGCGGTTTATTGTTTCTGCAACTCATATCCCACTAGCGATTGAAACCGTGCATAATAGCTATCCAGAGATTGCACGGAGAAGAGCCCAAAGGCGCATGTGAAACGTACAATAAAATGGTCAAAATAAGAAATTTATGCTCTGGCTTATCAATCTATCTCCATGCGAAATGGGAAAAATCAAGCTAAGCGAGTTTAAGTTGCTCTGTAGAAAATCAAACTTATTTTTGTTCCACGTGAATTATGATACAGTAGCACTAGTTAAGACAATGATTGTACTGTCTTAAAAGTATGAAATGCTGTAAAATTAGTCAAACAAATATGGAGCCTTAAAATAGCTTCAGTAGGAACAAGTGTAGCAGAGTGTAAATCATAAGCCGCTCCGTCCAACTTCATTGCGAGCCAACTCTACAACGTTAAAATGCCACCTAAACAAAGAGTTCATGCAAACAACGCCACTACTCAAACTTGCCCAAACGTCCGCAAACACTTCCCCTCTAACTCATTTGTAATAACGTACGACAAACCCATTGGCATTCACCCGGTGAAGCCAAAACTCAGGTAAAAAGCCACTGCGACTGATAGCGGGGCCTAACTGGACCCAAGGCACATGAAAACCAGCCGCGACAGTTCCTAGAACAAGACGCAACAAGAATGAGAAAAACGACGCATCATTGGTGCATAGCAGATCTCCCGGTTTCCTAACCATGATGCATGTTCATCTAAAAGACTATCAGTAACAGTGATATGTACTACCCATTATATGTCCAACCTTTAATAATGAGCATCGAGTTTATTATACAAGTGTCGAATGGTCCATCTGAGCCGATGGAACACCATAAGCAACCTATTCGCTATTCTGATTAAACCAAGATACCTAACGAAAATCACCTGTCACTATAATTCCAAGTACTATGCTGAAATCAAGGCTCTTCGGATAGTGGTATATTCTGTCGAAAAGGTTGTGGCATTCTCGATTCGGCAGCTCGTCTCCTCAGCGGAATATCATTGGTCCGCATCTTTCTAAACGTTCCACGTAGCGAACGCAAGCGAACGTAGTTTGTAAGGGATCCGCTTAGACAACGTAGCCTGAACCGTTTCCACATGTTGCCCCGTCTCATTAGCACGATGAATGCGAAGCAGAGGCGATCCTGATCATGGATGACGTTGTAGGTACTTCTCTATCGAGGATGTCAAGACCAAAGGCTACAAAGGGTGCGGCTCAGGGATATTGAATGTTGCACTCCAAGCAAGACAGATGGCCCTTAGTCTACTGCATCGATGGCAGTCCTCCCGAAACAGATTCTAAAACGAGGTCCCTTAAATCTGATGCTCCTTAACGCCCTTAAAATGATTGCTTCAATCATATTTCGGCCACACATTCATTGTCCATTTCTCACATTTTCTACGGTCTCGTGCACTTTCCTAGTTGTTGAACCCTCATAGTCCATCAAGCTTTTGGGATTGAGTGGCAGTGTGATGACCGGCACGAGTGTAGACATACAGCGTGTCTCCACATAGTGACTTGAATACAGGTCATATCTCGGTGTGAGGGACGCAGCCAGAGGTCATCGCGATATCAAGAACAGTGACAACTATGCCGGAATCTGGTGTCATTCAATGGGAGAATACCCAACTATTTGTCACTGCCGTGGCATCAAGCAAAAGGTCAAACTGAGCGATTTTTCATTTCATTCCGGGGGTCACTCATCAAAAGCGCGACGCATACCAAAATGTTGAAAAGTGTATTGCATTAATTCACATGCAGCGTGTTATTGAAGTGAATATCGGAGATGCTTCTTGGTCAACAGATCAAATCTGCGTGGCTCGATCAATTCTAAGCGAAGACAAGTGACGGACCGGACAAGTACAGGCGTGTCAACACGAGTTGCAAAGGACTGACAAAACGTCTAAAACATGTGACGCGGTGTATGCCAGAGATTATCACCTGCAAAAAATCATATAGGATCCTGACGCGGTTACTAACAAATTCACCTAAAAAAATAAAGTCGAAGATGAAACCTGGCAAAACCCATTTGTACCAGCTGCCATTCTGTTTCAGCGGCAACCAGCATTCATGGGACTGTAAACTCAAGCTAGGTTTTCAGTTACTACTTGAGGACATTTCTCTCTCGGAACTAGCGAATGCTGATTTGCCTTTAGTCGCGCATGCGAGCAGATATGATACCGGATTTGGATACGCTGCGCCGACAACCAGTACGGAATCGTTGACAAACTGTTCGTTTCATAGAGCCTAAATACTGGATGCGCCCGACATCAGTGTTAGGAGAAGTAGTTTTATACAAAGCATTAATCAGATGGATGCGGCAGTCTCTCGATGCCAACGTTCTCTTAGATCAAATCAAAATGTGTCAAAAAGAAAGCAAATATTGGTGAGTCCGGACCCAGTGAAGCAAGGATATAACCCTGGTCATACAACGGCATGAATTGCGAGCTCGCTGTATCAATATTACCGGTTCTATCAACGCTCTGCTATTCTCACCGCCTATTGAGTATAGTTCAAACCATTTACAACACTCAAAATTGCTTTTTGGTGTTGTAGTGACGAATTGGACACAGTAACTAACGGTTAACTTTTGAGTCCAATATATCTGCAACGCTTGGTCGCTTTGGATGACCACGTTGGAACACGCATCTCAAGAGAACTCGCTCCGGAACATCCGTGGAAAGTAAGCAGTTCCCAGCTAGTAACTGGGTAGGGATTAGCATGACGATCTTGATATCTCATGTTTTGATTCACATCTTGGTCGCTAGAGTACAGTCCTATTTCCCCTAAAATGTCCGAGGAGCTGAACATGATTGAATTTTTGAAATTGGTGGTCGCGTTTGCATGGAGCTACTTAATTACATTAGTTCCTTCGCTGAGCAAAACAAAGTGGTTTGCTTTATATTTTGTTGGGCCTTTGTTCCCTGGTCTTGACGAGTTGGTTACCTACATCACGCCATCATGCGAAGTTGATTGTCAGCGCGATGATATACATTATGCAATCTTGTCTCATCATCATGTTATCGCCAAGGCAAATTGCTTGCGTACATAGTCTTTCTATACGATTAATTACTTTCTTTACTGCATACTCCACCTGTGATGTGCTCGTTTTGTACGAAAGCGTCATGTCAACTTTACATTATATTGGGCCTGATTAGCGCGATCCTATTTCTAGATTGCTCTAACTTTTCCTTGTTACAATTCGGCATACTTCATGACTACGTTACCTTTAACATCTTCACAATGCGTTAACATGTTGAGACGGTGAGCTATGGCATCTTCTTCTCGTGTTCGATCGCGATTTTCATCAATAGTTAAGCTCCATGACATTGTTCATCAGACTGAACAAGGCTGTCTCTAGCACTTGTTCTACTTGGATACCGCTGCATAAAAATTTTCTGTAGACTACATGGCCCTAACTAGATGTTTGGCCTTATATTAATACGTCGCTTAGCGTGACGGTGCACCGCAAGTTAACGGTTCAATCCATCAATTTTCCCGCTTTCACTAACGTAGAAACCGACCCCACACATTGTTGTCCGGAACTTACAACAAGCGGCATAGATGATGTTTCGAGATTTCTCTTTCGACCATCCAACAGGCTATGAAGTCCATTAAATTATCACTCAAACCAGACTCTGATGGCATCCCCCATCAGATATTAAACCTGATGGAGCTGACATACCACTGCTTTTGCTAAACATGTTCACCTCGTCTTTAGAATCTAGCTACTTTCCGGATCAGTGGAAAGCATCGTTTATTGTTCCTGGTCATAAAATGGGGCCCAAATAGCATGTCACTAATTAACGACCTATCCATCATACTCCCGTCATCGCTAGATTTTCGAAAAATTAGTTAAAATTAGAATTATGGACTTTATCCATCGTCATGTGCTAGTTAACAAACACCAGCATGTGTTCCTCGACAAAGGTACTTGTGCAACTTGTCAGCTGGGATACCTGGATTGCATCACAGAAGCCATTGATCCGAAACTTGCCGTTACACTACTGTTCCAGGATACTCAGAAAGCATTCGACAGTGCCCCAAAAGAAAAGAATCAAGCCGTTTGGAAGCAAAGACCCACTATTTGGTTGGTTGACATCATACCTAAATGGGTCTTACCAGACAGTCACTCTGGGTAATCATAACTTCTCCCCATGTCCTATCACTATTGGAATCATCCAAGGGGGCATACTTCGTACTTCGCTATTCCTTCTTTATATGAACAGTATTAGGGTGTTCAGAAAACATGACAGGCCATTTTGTTCGCCGGCGACATAAAGATCGTTTATAAACTTCAACGAGAACATTCAATAGCGCCATGCTGTTCGTTCAAGAAGATCCTGATTCACTTCAGAAATCGTGCAACGCATGGATGCTAAATTTCTCAGGTAGTAAATCATGCATTATGTCTCAGGGCTGTTTAATCCCTGAAGAATTGCTTAGACTGAACAATGAACGCATCTGTATGAAACTGTCCAACTGTGATCTATGCTTGCGATACTCTTTAAACTTTAATTTCTCAGAGCATGCTGAATATCAACTAGTACTTGCCAAACGATCTTTGGCTAACATAAGCCATAAAATCTATACAACCCCTGCCAGACTTGCGCTTTTCAAAATACTTTCACTTCCTGTCCTTGAATACTACAGCCTCATCTATGGGAACATTCAAATGGGTGACAGGAAAGCTTTAGAAAAGCTGCAAAGATTATTCACTAAGCGCTCCTTTAGTAAATCTATCACCTTGAGTTTTCAGGAGCGCTTCCAGCAGCTTAATCTCAAGCCCCTTTGGTCACGACGACTGAAACATAACCTGTTGCTGATACACAATCCCATAAACCAAAGGATATACTCCAATCTGTGTACACTTAAAATTGAACATAACTTCACTCGGAATATCCGCAACAAGACCTGTACATTATGTGTGCACAGAATCAGGACAGATATCTACAAACTTATTCTTCGTCAGATACTCTGTAGTGTGGAATAGCCTACCAGCCACTATCAGATCTTGCAGCAATGCAAAAGCATTCCAGATTCAGCTTAGCAAATTCCTTGACCAGAACTCCCTAATGACCATGTTGCCATCGGTTAAATCACCACACGATTTCTTTCAGCATGGACCAAGGAATATCTAATCAATGATTAAAGATGGTACAAAAATCACCAACAACCAATGTTACGTGATTCCAAATTATTTTGATATCATTCACCCCATATTGCCTATTTTACTCATGCATGAGCATGATACTTATTGTACCCATGAGTTGTTCATATTCCAACGGGAGCTTCTCGTTCAATCGGGAAATATACGTCTTATTATTATTATTATCCATGACCTTTCTGCTTTAGGTATGTGCAAACGTGTATCATTTGAAGTTAGTTTGTTGTTTTCGAGCGAATTTATTTCACTGCTATGGATCTATGCTAGACTCACAATTATGGGGCATGTTTCCAATTCCGCGGTAGTGGATTGATTAAAGTTGGTACACGTAAATCAAAGTCCCAAACGATTTGTTACTTCTGCTATTCAAAAATAACATTTACTTGCATTGCTTTAAAATTTGGAAGTACTGTACACCATGTACGACCATTTTCCTTTCCAGAGCAACTTTTAAGCACGCATCCCAAGAAAATCGACTTGGAATATCCATGGAAAGTGAACGATCCCGGTGAGTATATGACTATACATTCGTATGATAATGTTGACCATTTATGTTTTGTTGCACATGTTGATAACTGGGGTAGCATAGCAAATTTTCTTGTTGTTTAGCCGCCATACCGAACTTAGCTGAGTTTATGAAATAACAGTTAATAGTAGGGTTCGAACCGGAAAAGCAGAGGCGTTTGTTTATCATCCAGGTTGTCTTGAACGAAAGTAAATCAGTTTTGATGGTAATTTAGTGCCATAGTATACTTCATCGAAAAGGAATCAGCGTACAACGGCAATCATTTAAGAGCGCTGAATGGCTGCACCTGAGACATACGAAGACAGATGGATAGAAAATAGTTTATCTTCATGTCGAAGTACACTTCTACATATACTAACGGGTGCTTGGGTGACCGACATGCTACATCTTGGAAATATTTCTTAACATTTTGAGCACTTTTTCGAGAGCAGAAATTTCGACCCCGGGTCTCGGAACTTACTTCATATGTTTTTGCTGTGGTCACGCAAGCAAGCGATCAAGAATGTGTGATATTGTCATCTGCTAGTGTTAGCGTACAGAAAGAGGTATTTAGGAATCCGGCACATACATCGAACAGGAAACCATTGGAAAGGTCAAGTCTTAAGCGGCTGTGACAAAGATAGGTAGCAGTTACCGGCACACCATATTTTCACGCAATGCGACCTCCATAAGTTGTAAGCACGACTTCACATATGGAAAGCGACAAGTACAATGAACTGGTGCACTCGTGATTTTTTAACTGTGGTTCAGCGATATTTTGTCTCACAACTTTGGATCTATACTCATTCGTCGTGCTTTTACAAGCTCTACCTTGTGAAACCAGTTTCCCGAATATACCCCAGTGCTTCCTACATTTACCCTGATTTCTAAATCCCGGGCCGTTTTTCACCGATATCCAAACGCCAAACGTTCTCTAATTCTAACCTTCGGAGGCATTGTTTGGTCTCACTCGACAGATCATTTCAACGGCTTTCGAAAAACTGCCACTCGTTAAATCCAACATTACTTGGTGCAGCTGCAGGTCTCAAAGCAAATTCACCCGGCGCGATCCATAGGCTTAAGCACGAAAATTCTCAATCACGCCTTCGTGTATTCAGCCCCACGTTCAAGCCGACACATTCAGCTGGCACGCCAGAGAGGACAGTACACAACTGCAACGTGACCACTGTGACCTTACCGACAACGTCAATAACAGAACGACCTTTTACCATAGAAGGTGAGTCAATCAAATGGTCCGTAACATTTGCTCAACTAGCGTGATGCCCGGTGTGCCACAGACTAAAGACCTATGTGGATCATGTTCCGAACTTGTTAAGGGGGCATTTTGTGCCGTAACTGTTGCAAGTTCGTCCATGCGAGATACCTCCAAATTAACACTAGTCAGACCAAGTTATTAAACAAACCAGACTCGCTATGGTTCTGTGTGGAATGCACATCGATCCCACTGATAAAAAGCGTTCATAGTTCATAGTTCATAGAGTTGTAGGGAGCAGAAGGGAAGACCCGTGTCAGCTCCATCACCTCCCGTTCATTGGCTGGATGACCTGTCGATGCTAAACTGTGTTCCCCGAGGGATTGTTGCAGATGCAGCAAAAACAGCGGAATCCAGGCATGCTCAGCATGTACTTGTCCAATCGTTCTTTAAAACATTCCTCTGTCTGGGCACTTACCACACATTCAGGAAGATTGTTCCACTCATTTACAACCCGTGTGGATAACGTGATATCGGACCGGATTTGGTTCAGCCGAGGTTTTAAAAGTTTCAAGCTGTGGCCCCGTGTTGAACAATCTGTGTTGAGCTGGAAAAACTGCAGCAACTCCTTCCCCAAATCGCCCCTCATAATGCGTCTAGTATAAATCAGATCACCACGGCGACGGCGGTAGTCCAGAGTAAAGAAGTTCATGCATTGGAGACGAAGGGGCTAAGGTAAAACACATAGCGTAGACACAGACTTGGATCCGCGCCTCTGGACCTTCTCAATCAATTCACATTCAAATTTCGTGAGTGGGTGTATGGCAGGTAGGCCGTATTCCAGTATTGGACGAACGTGGGAGGAAAACAGGAGCCTGAAGTTCTGCGGAGTCAATTTGTAAAACGACCTTCGTATGGCACAGAGCATCCTGATGGCAGATGCTACCTTCCACAACGTGTCCTGATTTGTTCTTAGGTCTGGAAAAATAAGTACACCCAAGTCCTTCTCACCAACCACATTCTTCAACAGAAAACCACCGATGTGGTAAGCACCGAAAGGTTCCTGATCACCGATCGGGAGAACACAGAACTTATCACGATTGATAGGCATTTGCCACTTGACCGACCAATCGTGCAGGAGATCGAGCGTCAGCTGCAATCTGTCAGCATCTGCAAGCCTGGGTACTTCCGACCAAAGTTTAAGACCATCAGCATAGATCAAGCAGTCTATTTGGAGCACCTCCGGGAGATCGTTGATGAAGATTTTGAATAGTTCGGGGCCAAGTACGGAGCATTGTGGAACCCCACTGGTCAAAAGAACAGGAACAGAGTCGACTTCGTTAACTCTCACCTTCATACTATGGTTATCTAGGAAATCCGCGATCCAGGCGAGCAACTTACCAGCGATGTCAATCCGCCGAAGTTTGCTAATAAGCCGCTTGTGTGGAACCCTATCAAACACCTTGCTAAAATCCACAAAAACTACATCAAGTCGATGACCAGCATCTACTGACTGCGCCCATTTTTCTCGGGCAACAAGCAGATTGGTAATGCAAGAGCGTGCCCTTCGAAATCCGTGCTGAGCAGGAGAGATGACGTCCAATTTCTCAAGGTGAAGATGCAAGGCCTGTTTCAGAATCCTTTCCATTGTTTTACAGAGGATTGATGACAGACAAATCGGTCGGTAGTTCACTGGATCATGGCGATTCCCACCTTTGTACATGGGTTTCACGACATTTGCTTTCCATTTAGTTAGGAGACGAGCTGCTTCAAGTGAGCTACGAAATACTTGACAAATTGGTGCAGCAATGAACTCCGCCACTTCTTTGAGGAACACGGGATGCAAGCCATCGGGACCCGGTGAAGAATTCGAGTTTAAATCAAGAAGCAGTTCCAATACTCTATCCGTGGTAATTTCAACATGCTCTAATGGAGAGGGGTGATAGGAAGTGTCGTAAACAGCTAATGGCGCCTCCGTCGTATACACAGAAGAGTATTGCGAAGCTAGTAGACAAGCTTTCGCCATGTCATCATGAAGCATGATGTCCTTTTTGCTTGAATACAGTGCGGGTATACCGTTGCCAGCTTTGGTGCTTCTTTTTAAGTATGCGAAAAGCTTTTTCGGATTAACCACAGATTGCTCGGCCAGATGCTGCTCATATAATTCTCGCTTCTAGCGCTTTCTCAGAGTACATAAATTTCAAGCCTCTTGGTAATGCGCGTAACCTTGTGCCGTCTGAGAGAACTTGAACCTGCCCCAAAGTTTCCGCCTTCTCATCATGAGCGATTTCATTTCCCGATCTATCCATGGGGGTCCTTTGGAGAAAAATTGTTGTGTGACCCTTGGAACAACCCGATCAATGATAAACATCATCTTGGAGCACAAAAGGTCCCAAGCAGCATCGAGATCCAACTGATGAGGGATGTTCCAGTCCATGAGGCTGACAGCCAGTTTTAAGCGGAGGGGGTCAGCTCGCCAGAAGTTTCGGCGGTGCGCTCCTTGGACATTGATAGCTAACTGTCGTGTCCACAAAAATGAGACTACACAGTGATCACTTTTGCCAAGAGGCTGAAGAATGGCTAGAGCGGAAACATCTGATGAGCTAAGTGTGAGCACAAGGTCAAGTATGTGTGGCACATGGCCTGGAAAAAATCAGGTAGGGGATAAAACGTGTTGCGTTAGATTGCATTCGAGGACTATTTCTAATAAACGTGTATCAAAAGAATCTGGAGAAAAATTACAATGAAGTGCATCCCAGTCCACGGCCGAAGCATTGAAGTCACCCACAACCAAACCATCTTTGCCTCCCCCAGGCATCCTTATAGAGTCTATCACGTGGGATCCTGACCCCAAAGGGGATCTGTAGATAACGCCCACTATGAGCGGTCGGAATCCATCGTGAACCCTACTCCAAAGGATTTTCGATCCTCCATCGAGATCACACATGGCTTCCACCGTGTGAACTTTAAGGTCTGACTGCCAGTAAAGTGCAACACCGCCCCTGCATCTCCCTCCTAGACGATCCGCACGGGATAGTTGATACCCTGGAATAAACACCTCCTAGTCCGAAATATCCGAGGATAGCTAAGTCTCCGTAAAAGCCATCAGATCGGGTTTTTGCTCCGAAGTCATGAGCAATATCTCATCCAATTTGTTTCTCAAACTACGCACGTTCGCCGATATCACACGCAAGCCACTCCTGATTCTCAGTGCACCGGGAGAATGAAAATTGGTCTCCACCGAGTCCTCGGGATTCTTTTTACTACTCGAAAATCCACAATGTGAAGGTCGCTTTCACCAGCTGCTCGTCGGATACGTAGTTCATCAACGGCCTGCTTCATTTTAACTCGATCTTCTGGGGAGAGGTATCTCAAAACATAAAACGTTTCTCCTTTCAAACGTGAGGTTCGCTGGAAGATACGGCGGCATTTCTCTTCATCCTGACAGACTACCTTTAGGGGGCGAACTCAGAAGTATGACCAGCTGCTAGCCAAGTTTGAAGAAATGGTGACCACCAAAATCACTGGGTTAGTGGTAGGCATAGCAGACTGTGCAACTTAATCCTCCCCCTTGGTTGCTGCTACCAAGAAGCGAAGAACTGTTAATAACACCGTAAGCGGCACAAGACCTAGAGTCCAGAACGTCAGCAGCTGTCCCTATACCACAAGCAGCTCACATTTGA
>OX104064.1:230833974-230921606 GCA_944474145.2 Dicrocoelium dendriticum | reverse complement strand
TGTGCTGCACAGACTGAATGAACTAAATGTCTGCTTAAATACCAGCAAATGTCAGTTCACCGAGACATTGTAAAGTATATTGAGCAAGCTATTTCCGCCTCGGGTATTAAGCCTAATATGAGGAGCATAAGAGCATTTTTCGATTTTCCAAAACTATTCGATGCTAACATGACAAAACATATCTTGGGTTTGTGTTCTTATTACTATTGACATTTACAGATTTTTTGGACTATTGCCGAGTCATTGTGGACGTTGACGCTCCAAAATCATAGGTTTTGTTGGACCACTAAACAAGAATATGTCTGTATTACCATACGAGCGATGATCGCATGCACTCCTACAGTAACTATCTGCAATGAGCACTACCCATAGTTTGTTTCAATGACTGCTTCTGATGGTAGTTTGGGTGCAGTTCTTCCCCAGCGGCATGTTGACGATGGAAAAGTGATTGTGTACGCATCGTGTACCTTGTCTGATGCTGAAAGTAATTATTCTATTGGCGAAAAGGAGGACCTTGCATGCGTCTGCACTAGTGAGAAATATCCTTTTTACTTATTCGGGTGTCTATATATTTTGTGCACCGACCATACCGCTCTTACAACACGGTTAGATGGTGATAACAAAAGCCCAAAGCCAGTACGACTGAGTCAACAGTACTCACCTATGGAACCAGGATTACGAAATAAACTACGTACCAGATGGTTTTTAAGTTGACTCGAGCCATGCAAATGTTTGATGCACCATTGAAGGTACCAAATTCAGCTATAGCACACCCGGCACGGAACAGGACAAATAATGAGAAAGGGATAGTTTTGTGATTAAATATAAAACTACTATAGTTGAAGGAAGTTTTGACCGAACAAATATTGCTAGCGTAATTTAATAGTCAGTTCATGAATGGCCGAATTTTTATCGTCCAAAAACTTGACGGGAAAGGAACAGCAAATGTACTGTAGACCCTTTTGCGGACGTATATAATTTTTGTCATCTATCTGGTCTAGAAGGAGGTTGATAAGCATTTGGACAAAGCTTTGTGTAGGGGATGACCAACCTCTATGAGTATTTTAGATGCGAGCTATTTCCAGGTGTCGATATGGGTGGCAACAATGATGTTGGCAATTTTCATCCTTGAAAATCCATTACACCAGTATAGGTACTTCACCGAGCTATAATTTACTTTAAGGTCTTTACTCAGAAGACCAAGAAAAATAACTGGAAAACAATGGGTCCAGTAGGATAATACATCTGCAGTATTAAAACGCTGGATCAAAAATAGGGGTACGGAAGAATACCTGTGAGGTGTAACATAACATGTGTGACTTCAAATATTAGTGCATAATTGTTTCACGTGAGGAAATTAGTAAGCCCACTGCTCAGCGTCACTCCCAGCTATTTGCTGAAATAGAAGACACCAAACTTTCACCGTAAATGCAAAGTTATGGACACTGTGTCAGGATTTTCTATTGACAATTTACTTTGAACATCGTACAAAAAGCATAATTGCATTTTGAAGTGTTTAACAGTAGGCAACGGGATTTCGACAGTTGTACGGTAGTCCAATAAGGTTCGTAGCTTGGCCGATGACTCTATGCTCAGACGGTGGACGCTAAGTATTACGTCGTCCGCATACTTCAGTAAGATGGCTTGTTCAGGGATGGGGGTTGAGGTAACGTAGGTGGAAAACAAGAATAGATACGAAATGACTCTCTGAAGAACACCAGACCTTTTAACGTTTTAAGCAGTGATTTTACTCATTAACCTGGTAAAAGGGGTACTGCTGGTAAAGTAAAATTTCAACAGAAGAACAACATAAATTTGGACTCCGGAACATATTAGATCGCGTAAATGTCGTTCCCTTTTCACACAACTGAATCGTTGCTAAAATCCAGGAAGCAGAGGCACATGGATGTATTTTTATTATCCAGTTACGAGTGCACAGTGTGTACCAAAGATGCTACTGCATCTAAAGTGGAACATGATTTGCGGTAAGCATACTGATGTGCGTCATCCACATGAGTCCGTGCTGAGATTATTTTTAAGGATAAGATCGTCTATTGTCTTCAGAGCAATCGACGTGCAAGCGATCGGCCGATATTTGCAGCTTCATTTCTTTGGCACTGGCATGATGCTTGCGTTTCGCCAACTGTCAGCCATATTGTGTTGCTTGAAGCACAGCATGTGCAAGTCGACCAGGGACTCCACCAGGTAATCTGCGCATTCCTTGAGAACAACTAGAGACAATTTTCCGGACTAGGTGCATGGTTCATCTGCAGCACGATTAATTCTCTGTGTACTTCTAAGCAGTTCACAGAAGGAGGGTTATCCGAGGCTAGCTGTAACCCAGCGGAAGACATATCAAAGAGGAAGTACTATCGTTGTCATAAAAATTGAGGTTTAGTTTTTCCCCATCTTCACTTGAATGTGTGACCTCGCGGTGGTCCTAACTTAACCGCTACATCATTTTTCATATCTCACGATAATTACTGCTTCCAATTATGCCTTGAAGGTAGATATCGTTGAGTCGACCCAATTATATTATTATATCCATAGATAGATAGATATCATTATATCGATAGATAAAGGCTTTACTGGTGTAACGTATTTGCTTTTAAAAGCCCTTTCTTTAAATCCACTCAGTTGTTTGAGAGGTTGGGAGGAATAACTGCCGCTACGGATAAAAATGTTTTAATTGGACAGCAGGTGTCAAAGCAATGTTTAGGTAAACAATTAACTGGTCACAGTTCTTCAACATGTCCGAATCAGAAAATAAACTGAAATCAACAGAGGTCCTTTTTTCACGCAGTCGCTTAAGGTTCCGGGGAAGGTATTGTCTCTGCCTGAAATTTCAGTCTTTGTTAGGAGTTAAAGCTTTATGCTTCGTTTTGCTATACGTAACGGGAGAAAGCATTACGATTGCATGATCCGAGCTCCCAAGAGGTGCCCGATGGCAAACGGCGTGAAAGTTCAGTTTGTTAACAAATATCAAGTCAAGTATTGCACTTAACCCAGCTGGAGATTGAACAATCTCTTTTAGACAGAGGCTAGTACTGCAGCTGATTTCAAAGAACTGTTAATGTCACCGGCGAATACTCACAAACAGTGTTCTAGGTATTCGAGGAGCAAAATTCAACTTCTTTGTTTAGCCGGTTGCGAGAGATTTAAACATTATCTGATGAAATTGAAGGATGGCATTTTGCAACCAAACTGCTGACGCGTTGCCAACCTACTGAAAAATGTTTTAACTCGACAGGCACGGTGAAGAGTTAGTTGATAGGATGACTCCACCACTGCGGTTAGTCTGTGTGCATTGACTTCAACACACAAATTGTTCGTTGAGTTCCACAAATACATCTTGAGCGTCAATGTGGAGCTAGAATTCCTACAGCATAATACTGTCCAAACGAGAATATATCTGACCTTTTATAATACTTTTGATATATCTTAATTTTTCAGGTAGCGATAGAACATTAGCATTGAGTAATACTGGTAGGCTCATGCTTCTGATTTCTTTCATTCTAAGCGCAACTCGCCATCCTGCGAGGAGCTTTTGTGTTAAATTCCTTCGCCTTTTTTGGATCATTTAATTTTGTTTCAGATAGCTTTACCAAGAAAAAGTGCCCTGTTCATTTGCGTGAAAGCACGCAACAATTTCAGTCTCGCGAGTGCAAACGACCTGGTCCATGGTTACGGAACAACTCATCGCTAAATTAAAAACAAAACGTTTTCGAGTTAGTACCGAAAAGTCTGTGTGTCAGTAACTTCTTTGGATAGGAATTATAGAGCACGTTCAAAAAGTTGTAGGCTCCGCCCTTTTAATATTTTTTGCTCTACAACGAAAGGCAGGCGATGATACAAAGGAGGTAAAAAAGCTATCGCATCTCTCAGACCAAACGCATTCAGTTGTAACGCTTACCCTGATATTAGAGCACATCGACGAAGACTCTATCATAGCGGAGCTACATATTCAATTCATAGCTTATTCTAACTAAGATTCAATCTGAGTTACTCGCATACCACGCGGCAAGAGCTTTCTACTTGAAACAACAGCAATATTAGTGACCGGCGGTTTATTGTTTCTGCAACTCATATCCCACTAGCGATTGAAACCGTGCATAATAGCCATCCAGAGATTGCACGGAGAAGAGCCCAAAGGCGCATGTGAAACGTACAATAAAATGGTCAAAATAAGAAATGTATGCTCTGGCTTATCAATCTATCTCCATACGAGATGGAAAAAATCAAGCTAAGCGAGTTTAAGTTGCTCTGTAGAAAATCAAACTTATTTTTGTTCCACGTGAATTATGATACAGTGGCACTAGTTAAGACAATGATTGTACTGTCTTAAAAGTATGAAATGCTGTAAAATTAGTCGAACAAATATGGAGCCTTAAAATAGCTCCAGTAGGAACAAGTGTAGCAGAGTGTAAATCGTAAGCCGCTCCATCCAACTTCATTGCGAGGCAACTCTACAACGTTAAAATGCCACCTAAACAAAGAGTTCATGCAAACAACGCCACTACTCAAAACTTGCCCAAACGTCCGCAAACACTTCACCTCTAACTCATTTGTAATAACGTACGACAAACCCATTGGCATTCACCCGGTGAAGCCAAAACTCAGGTAAAAAGCCACTGCGACTGATGGCGGGGCCTAACTGGACCCAAGGCACATGAAAACCAGCCGCGGCAGTTCCTAGAACAAGACGCAACAAGAATGAGAAAAACGACGCATCATTGGTGCATAGCAGATCTCCCGGTTTCCTAACCATGATGCATGTTCATCTAAAAGACTATCAGTAACAGTGATATGTACTACCCATTATATGTCCAACCTTTAATAATGAGCATCGAGTTTATTATACGTGTCGAATGGTCCATCTGAGCCGATGGAACACCATAAGCAACCTATTCGCTATTCTGATTAAACCAAGATACCTAACGAAAATCACCTGTCACTCTAATTCCAAGTACTATGCTGAAATCAAGGCTCTTCGGATAGTGGTATATTCTGTCGAAAAGGTTGTGGCATTCTCGATTCGGCAGCTCGTCTCCTCAGCGGAATATCATTGGTCCGCATCTTTCTAAACGTTCCACGTAGCGAACGCAAGCGAACGTAGTTTGTAAGAGATCCGCTTAGACAACGTAGCCGGAACCGTTTCCTCATGTTGCCCCGTCTCATTAGCACGATGAATGCGAAGCAGAGGCGATCCTGATCATGGATGACGTTGTAGGTACTTCTCTATCGAGGATGTCAAGACCAAAGACTACAAAGGGTGCGGCTCAGGGATATTGAAGGTTGCACTCCAAGCAAGACAGATGGCCCTTAGGCTACTGCATCGATGGCAGTCCTTCCAAAACAGATTCTAAAACGAGGTCCCTTAAATCTGACGCTCCTGAACGCCCTTAAAATGATTGCTTCAATCATATTTCGGCCACAAATTCATTGTACATTTCTCACATGTTCTACGATCTCGTGCACTTTCCTAGTTGTTGAACCCTCATAGTCCATCAAGCTTTTGGGATTGAGTGGCATTGTAATGACCGGCACGAGTGTAGACATACAGCATGTCTCCACTTAGTGACTTGAATACAGGTCATATCTCGATGTGAGGGACGCAGCCAGAGGTCATCGCGATATCAAGAACAGTGACAACTATGCCGGAATCTGGTGTCATTCAATGGGAGAATACCCAACTATTTGTCACTGCCGTGGCATCAAGCGAAAGGTCAAATTGAGCGCTTTCTCATTTCATCCCAGGGGTCACTCAGCAAAAGCGCGACGCATACCAAAATGTTGAAAGGTGTATTGCATTAATTCACGTGCAGCGTGTTATTGAAGTGACTATCGGAGATGCTTCTTGGTCGACAGATCAAGCCTGCGTGGCTCGATCAATCCTAAGCGAAGACAAGTGACGGACCGGACAAGCACAGGCGTGTCAACACGAGTTGCAAAGGACTGACAAAACGTCGAAAACCTGTGACGCGGTGTATGCCAGAGATTATCACCCGCAAAAATCAAATAGGATCCTGACGCAGTTACTAACAGATTCACCTAACAAACTGAAGTCGAAGATGAAACCTGGCAAAACCCATTTGCACCAGATGCCATTCTGTTTCAGCGGCAACCAGCATTCATGGGACTGTAAACTCAAGCTAGGTTTTCAGTTACTACTTGAGAACATTTCTCTCTCGGAACTAGCGAATGCTGATTTGCCTTTAGTCGCGCATGCGAGCAGATATGATACCGGATTTGGATACGCTGCACCGACAACCAGTACAGAATCGCTGACAAATTGTTCGTTTCATAGAGCCTAAATACTGGATGCGCCCGACATCAGTGTTAGGAGAAGTAGTTTTATATAAACCGTTAATCAGATGGATGCTGCAGTCTCTCGATGCCAACGTTCTCTTAGATCAAATCAAAATGTGTCAAAAAAGAAAGCAAATATTGATGAGTCCGGACCCAGTGAAGCAAGGATATAACCCTGGTCATACAACGGCATGAATTGCGAGCTCGCTGTATCAATAATACCGGTTCTATCAACGCTCTGCTATTCTCGCCGCCTAATGAGTATAGTTCAAACCATTTACAACACTCAAAATTGCTTTTTTGTGTTGTAGTGACGAATTGGACAAAGTAACTAACGGTTAACTTTTGAGTCCAATATATCCGCAACGCTTGGTCGCTTTGGATGACCACGTTGGAACACGCATCTCAAGAGAACTCGCTCCGGAACATCCGTGGAAATTAAGCAGTTCCCAGCTAGTAACTGGGTAGGGATTAGCATGACGATCTTGATATCTCATGTTTTGATTCACATGTTGGTCGCTAGAGTACAGTCCTATTTCCCCTAAAACGTCCGATGAGCTGAACATGATTGAATTTTTGAAATTGGTGGTCGCGTTTGCATGGAGCTACTTAATTACATTAGTTCCTTCGCTGAGCAAAACAAAGTGGTTTGCTTTATATTTGGTAGGGCCATTTTTCCCTGGTCTTGACGAGTTGGTTACCTATATCACGCTATCATGCGACGTTGATTGTCAGCGCGATGATATACATTATGCAATCTTGTCTCATCATCATGTTATCGCCAAGGCAAATTGTTTGCGTACATAGTCTTTCTATACGATTAATTACTTTATTTACTGCATACTCCACCTGTGATGTGCTCGTTTTGTACGAAAGCGCCATGTCAACTTTACATTATATTGGGCCTGATTAGCGCGATCCTATTTCTAGATTGCTCTAACTTTTCCTTATTACCATTCGGTATACTTCATGACTATGTCACCTTTGACATCTCAATGCGTTGACATGTTGAGACGGTGAGCTATGGCATCTTCTTCTTCGTGTTCGATCGCGATTTTCATCAGTAGTTAAGCTCCATGACATTGTTCATCAGACTGCACAAGGCTGTCTCTAGCACTTATTCTACTTGGATACCTGCTGCATAAAAATGTTCTGTAGACTACATGGCCCTAACTCGATGTTTGGCCTTATATTACTACTTCGCTTAGCGTGACGGTGCACCGCAAGTTAACGGTTCAATCCATCAATTTTCCCGCTTTCACCAACGTAGAAACCGACCCCACACATTGCTGCCCGGAACTTACAACAAGCGGCATAGATGATGTTTCGAGATTTCTCTTTCGATCATCCAACGGGATATGAAGTTTATTAAATCTTCACTCAAACCAGACTCTGATGGCATCCCCCATCAGATATTAAACCTGATGGAGCTGATATACCACTGCTTTTGCTAAACATGTTCACCTCGTCTTTAGAATCTAGCTACTTTCCGGATAAGTGTAAAGCATCGTTTATTGTTCCTGGTCATAAAATGGGGCCCAAACAGCATGTCACTAATTAACGACCTATCCATCATACTCCCGTCATCGCTAGATTATTCGAAAAGTTAGTTAAAATTGGCATCATGGACTTTATCCATCGTCATGTGCTAGTTAACAAATCCCAGCATGTGTTCCTCGACAAAGGCTTTTGTGCAACTTGTCAGCTGAGATACCTGGATTGCATCACAGAAGCCATTGATCCGAAACTTGCGGTTACACTACTGTTCCTGGATACGCAGAAAGCATTCGACAGTGCCCCACAAGAAAAGTATCAAGTCGTTTGGAATCAAAGACCCACTATTTGGTTGGTTGACACCATACCTACATGGGTCTTACCAGATAGTCACTCTGGGTAACTTCTCCCCATGTCCAATCACTAGTGGAGTCATCCAAGGGGGCCTACTTGGTCCTTCGCTTTTCCTACTTTATATGAACAATATTAGGGTGTTCAGAAAACATGACAGGCCATTTTTGTTCGCCGGCGACATAAAGATTGTTTATAAACTTCAACGAGAACATTCAATAGCGCCATACTTTTCGTTCAAGAAGAACCTGATTCACTTCAGAAATGGTGCAACGCATGGATGCTAAGTTTCTCAGACAGTAAATCATGCATTATGTCTCACGGCTGTTTAATCCCTGAAGAATTTCTTAAACTGAACAATGAACGCATCTGTATGAAACTCTCCAACTGTGATCTATGCATGCGATACTCTTTAAACTTTAATTTCTCAGAGCATGCGTTGTTCATATCCGCTATCGACAAGTCCACGTCTACAAGCTTGGGGCACACGATCTGAAGACCACCACTCAGGAAAGCGACTTGGGTGTGCTGGTACAGGAAGACCTCGGGTGTTCCAAACAGTCAGATTCCGCTTCTAAAAGGGGCAACCAGCACGTTGGACTCCTGCGAAGAGCATTCGGAATTTTGGATCCATCCATCTTCTCTTTGATGCTGAATGCCTACGTGCGTCCTCACGTCGAATATGCAATCCATGCCTGGCAACCCTGGCTTCAACGTGACCTTGCGGCGCTTGAGACCCCACAGGGTCGAGCAACGAAAATCGTCAAGGGCTTGCGCCACACTCCTTACCAGGAACGACTGGAGATACTCGGAGTGTTCAGCGGACGGTACCGGCGACTTCGTGGAGACCTCATACTAGTGTACCTGATATTGAGTGATCCCAGTCAAGTATGCTGCCACCTCTTGAAGCTCAGCCCAAACACTAACCTTCGCGGTAACAGTTTAAAGCTGAGCCATCAGTACAGTCGTCTAGACTGTCGGAGAACCTATTTCTCCCTCCGGGTCTGCGGGCCCTGGAACGCCCTTCCAAACTCAGTTGTTTGTGCCCCCACATTAGATACGTTTAAAAAACGATTGGACGTCGCACTGAGCCCCCTGCGCTTTGGTTTATGAACGAAAACGCTTGTATATATTTAGGCTGACTAGCCTCTTTGGATTTATACCCCAAATTCACGGTCGTAAATCTGTTCGAACCGGTGAGTACTCCATTTTTATTTGCTACCATCGCCAACCATAACAATTTCTTAGCCAGTTTTGCGTCGTACCACTTTATCCCCCTAAAACTGTTATACTTCTACCTTTTATCTCACTGACGCTCCTTACTTCAACCACTTATGTGGTTTGCCAATTTGTTAGTATTTCTATTGCCAACCTGCGGGACTCGTTAAGTGTATGCTTTTTTACCCGTCATATACCGTTGTTTCATTGTTCCATTGAGTATCAAATAGCACTTGCCAAACGATCTCTGGCTAACATAAGCCATAAAATCTATACAACCCTTGCCAGACCTGAGATTTTCAAAATACTTTCACTTCCTGTCCTTGAATACTGCAGCATCATCTATGGGAACATTTAAATGGGTGGCAGGAAAGCTTTAGAAAAGCTGCAGAGATTATTCACTAAGCGCTTGTTTAGTAAATCTACCACCTTGAGTTATCAGGAGCGCTTCCAGCAGCTTAATCGCAAGCCCTTTGGTCGCGACGACTGAAACATAACCTGTTGCTGATACACAATCCCATAAACCAAAAGACATACTCCAATCTGTGTACACTTAAAATTCAACATAACTTCACTCGGAATATCCGCAACAAGACAGGTATAATATGTGTGCACAGAACCAGGACAGGTATCTGCTACAAACTTCTTCCTCGTCAGATACTCTGTCGTGTGGAATAGCCTACCAGCCACTACCAGATCTTGCACCAATGCAAGAGCATTCCAGATTCAGCTTAGCAAAATCCTTGACCAGAACTCGATAACGACCAAGTTACCATCCAGGAAATCATTAAACGAGTTCTTTCAGCATGGACGAAGAATATAAAATCAATGATTATAGATAGTACAAAGAAATCACCAACAACCAATGTTACGTGATTCCAAATAAGTTGATATCATTCACCCCATATCACATATTTCATTCATGCATGAGCATGATAATTATTGTACCCATGATCTGTCCACATTCCTAGGAGAGCTTCTCGTACAATCGGGAAATATACGTATTATTATTATTACCCATGACCTGTCTGATTTAGGCATGTCCAAAAGTGTATCAGTTAAAGTTAGTTTGCTGTTTTCGAGCGAATTTATTTCGCTGCTATGGATCTATGCTAAACTCACAATTATGGGGCATGTTTCCAATTCCGCTGTAGTGGTTTTGATTAAAGCAGGTACGCGTAAATCAAAGTCCCTAACGATTCGTTATTTCTGGTATTCAAAAATATCATTTACTTGCGTTGCTTTAAAGTTTGAAATACTGTACACCAGGCTCGACAATTTTCCTTTCCAGAGCAACTTTTAAGCACGCATCCCAAGAAAATCGACTTGGAATATCCATGGAAATTGAACAATCCCGGTGAGTATATGACTATCCATTCGCATGATAATGTTGACCATTTATGCTTTGTTTCACGTGTTGATAATAGGGGTGAGCATAACCATATTTCTTGTTGTTAAACCGCCATACTGAAGTTAGCTGAGTTTATGAAATAACAGTTAATAATAGGATTCGAACCGGAAAAGCCGAGGCGTTTGTTTATCATCCAGTTGGCTTAGACGAATTTAAATCAGTTTTGCTGGTAATTTAGTGCCATAATATACTTCATCGAAAAGGAATAAGCGTACAACGGCAATCATTTAAGAGCGCTGAATGGCTGCACCTGAGACTTAGGAAGACAGATAGTTAGAAAATCTTTTATCTTCATGTCGAAGTACACTTCTACATCTATTAACGGGTGCTTGGGTGACCGACATGGAAAAATTTCGTACGTTTTGACCACTTTTTCCAAAGCAGAAGTTTCGACCCCGGGTTTCGGAACTTACTTCATATGTTTTTGCTGTGGTGACGCAAGCAAGCGATCAAGAATGTGTGATATTGTCATCTGCTAGTGTTAGCGTACAGAAAGAGGTATTTGAGGAATCCGCCCGCGCCACGGACAGGAAACAATCGGAAAGGTCAAGTCTTAAGCGGCTGCGACAAAGATAGACAGCAGTTACCGGGGCACTACATTTTCACGCAATGCGACCTCCATAAATTGTAAGCACGACTTCACATATCGAAAGCGACAAGTAATTGCACTTTTGCACTCGTGGATTTTTAACTGTGGTTCAGCGACATTTTGTTGCACACCTTTGGATCTATACTGATTCGTGGTGCTTTTACAAGCTCTACTTTATGATACCAGTTTCTCGAGCATTACCCGAGTGCATCCTACATTTACCCTGATTTCTAACTTCCGGGCCGTGTTTCGTCGATATCCAAACGCCAAATGTTCTCTAACTTCAGCCTTCGGAGACATTGTTTGGTCTCACTCGATAGACCATTTCAACGGTTTTCGAACGAACTGTCACTCCTTCAAATCCAACATTAATTGGTACAGCTACAGGTCTCAAAACAAGGTTACACGGCGCGATCCATAGGCTTAACCACGAAAATTCTCATTCACGCTTTCGTGTATTCTGCCCCACGTTCAAGCCCACACATTCAACTGGCACGCTAGAAAGGACAGTACACAAGTGCAACGTGACCACTGTGAACTTACCGACAACGTCAATAACAGAACGGACTTTTACCATGGAAGGTGAGTCAATCAAATAGTTCGTAACATTTGCTTAACAAGCGTGATGCCCGGCGTGCCACAGACTAAAGGCCTATGTGGATCATGTTCCAAACTTGTTAAGGGGGGGCATTTTGTGCCGTAACTGTTGCAAGCTCTTCCATGCGAGATACCTCCGAGTTAAACCTAGTCAGCCCAAGTTATTAAACAAACCAGACTCGCTATGGTTCTGTGGAATGCACATCGATCCCACTGATAAAAAGCCTGCTCCTATTATCTCAGAAGTATGACGAGCTACTAGCAAAGTTTGAGGAAATGGTGACCACCAAAATCACTGGGGTTGGGGTAAGTATAGCAGACTGTGCAACCCAGTCCTCCCCTTGGTTGCTGCTCTTAACATGCGAAGAAATGTTAATAACACCGTAAGCGACACAACACCTAGAGTCCAGAACATCAGCAGCTGTCCCAATATCACATGTAGCTCACATTTGACTAAAGCGATTCCCAGTTCGATCGGAGTAACTACACGTAAGACGACTTCCAAACTCGCGGAGAGAGTGTGTAGAAAAAGAGCAAGCCGTTACGAGCCAAAGTTGGGTTGCGGTTGCCACCAAGGTAAGCCGTCATTTAAAAGTAACATTAACCCCAACTGGATCGGAAACTGAGGAGAGCAGCGGAGTTTTCCAGATGCAAGCACCACCGGTTTCCTGCTGTAAATCTCCGAGTACTTCCGTCAATAACCGCGACATGTTGAAAGGTGTAAAGAAACAACTACCTGTACTGAAAGTACTGTGCTCCAATATCCCAGAATCAAATTCGACATCGATAAGAGGCTGGCAGTTGGATGACGTCAACCAGTGGGACATTATTAGTAACTTGATCGGAGTTGTACTGAAACCTGTACACGTAATGCGTATTACACGACATCCCAACTCTAAACATTTTGGAGAGCCAAGAATTCTGCGCGTTGTGCTGAACTTCATTACTGAAGTGGAATCAATACTACTGTCGACAGGTAGTCTCATAAATGAACACTGCTCCATCCGTATCTTTCCAGACATCCCATGGGGCGAGCGTTATCGAGTTAACCGCAACTTAGAGGACTACCGGAAGGAAACTTCAACCAGAACCATACTTCTTCACGGAGTTCCTGAAACTGAAGCATGTGGTGAGCATGAAATAACAACCCATGATAAAGAGCATTGGTGTTATATTCGTGAAACACTCAGCTTGGATGATGTATTAGCGAAATCCGTGTCACGACTGTGTACCTCACCGAACTACGAAGGAAGTGGTCCAAGAGTGTTGTAGGTGGTCCTTCAGTCCAAACATGTGGTAGCACGGATGTTAAAATGCTGGTACATGTTCCGTTGCAAGCTACCATCTGAGGTTCGGCTGAAGACAATCAGCGATATGCCTCCTAGAAATGATATGTCACTCAAAGAACCAACCGCGATGGGATCTATGATTGAACAGTGCACCGGCAGTGTGCCGAATTAGCCCATACAACCTGTAGAAGACGGTAATGACCAGACACCTTACACTGTACGTCGCATATTAGACATGGGACTAACTACACGGGCAGTGAATAAGACGTTACACCCTTCACCAAGTACACATCGAAAAAACGATAAGTCGCCGGCCACTCACTGGTCCACGAAGATTCACTTATGAGTTGTACGACTTCTGAAACCTTGCTTGAATCTGAGAAACTTTCACGTAAGTACACTAACGCCCAAGGGCTCTTCAGTGAAATAACCGAACATCTACTAAGTCAGGTTGCTAATGCTTGGGACCTAATTTCTTTTAACGAAACTTGGTCACACCAAAAGGTGACTGATGCTGGAGTTGAGATAGCCAGAATGTCACTCATTCGGAACGACCGCCCTAGCAGAGGAGCTGGGGTCCTACTCTACTACCGCAGCGATCTACAATGTACAACCGTTGATGATCTGGAAACACACGTTACAGACTCACTCTGGTGCCGTCTCCGACTGAGACACAACGACACATGTCTCATAGGTATCGTTTACCACCCCCCAACGTCCACTCCGGAAATGGATTCCTGCTTCATCCGTGGCCTAAACAGCGTAACACAAACCAGGTACAGGCACATTCTCATTTCCGGGGACTTCAATCTACACAATCTTGAGGTTTCGGCATCGCGCAGTGAGCAGTTCAAAGCAGACTTGCATGAACTGATCGCTGATATTCCTTTGTACAATCATGTCACCACGCCCACTAGATTCAGGACAGCAAACAAACCATCCATATTGGACCATGTGCTCATGAATGAAGAGCGTATGGTTGACAAGTTATTGATGCATAGTCCATTAGGTCTCAGTGACCATGTAGTAATAAACCACCACTGCATTATTGCACCTGTTATTTTTATATACTTCCACCTGGTAACCGTATTTATGAACTTTGCTCCCCTATTTCCATATCTGTTTCTACCAGTTGTTGATAATCACGCTTTGTTTAAATTTGTGTCATTGAAGTTCACGTATAAAGGTTAAGAAACGGTCGACAGCTGCTGCTAGTGCAGTTTAAAAATTCACACTGGCTGCTGATGGAGTTGATATCGAAAATCTGCGTATTCAGATAGAATCTTTAGGATATGCTGTGAGTTCACCGTGGACGCTATTTTTCATCGATTTCGGAGACATTGTGAACATTGACACAAAATTCGGTGAGCAAGCGCCCTTATGAAGTGTCCGGTACAACTGTTTAAATTGGTTAAAAGCGGTGCACTTGACTTGGTTACAAATGCCGGCAATGTGAATCGACATTGCGAACATTTTAAACTGGGCACCATGACAGCTGACGAGTTAAAATAGCATTGTCTGCAGTTTTAAATCCCATGCGGAAACCGATTTTTGAACGCGTATCCTGCAAAAACATATACAAGAACCGGGGCTGATATTGCAAGAGATTGCAGCTGAGTGCCCGAGGTTCCCAAACTTGAAACATAACAGTAACATTTTGGAAAATTCGGATTCCTGAAACGGGTCCTATATCCATTGCACAGCTGTCCGCAGTCAAAATCTAGATCGAAATGTCCAGAATAGAAACTACCCACTGCGCGCTTGAAATGTGGCAGGTGCCCTTCGTGAAAGACGTTGAGTCCAAAAATAATCAGTGTCACAAATTTAAAGGTGTTGATCATATAATGCCCACCGTCGGGCAACGAATCACTTTAGACCCATGTTTACTCCAAAGGTTAAAGAAAACTCCAAGTTCATAAATACCATATTCCAGGATTCAAAGATGCAAGCGACTGCTTCCGCCTTTGCACAGACTTCGCAAGCAACTGAAAATACTTGACTGTAAAAATCAACTATGTTTCAACATCGTTGCGGCAAGATACGGTGATCTACCTGGGCCATGTTGAGCAAACCTCCCGGCTGATAACCGCATCAAGAAAACCTTTGTCCCTAGACGGAGCAATTGACTACTAAATAAAACTCACAGTTATAATTCCATAGAACAATCTACTAGGTTTTTTGCACCGAAATTAATAAACTCGTTATGCATTGAATTGTGAAATTAAATCTACTGCACCAGTCACTGAATCGTGTCTGTTCTGTAACATATGATCTGCCATACTGCCATATGACCAATCCCAGTGGAAGCATATCCGAACAGCTATACGCGGAATACGCTCACGTCTTCCGAACCGAGTTTGGATGCTGTACGAGAGTGCAGAGGAAACGCACTATCTTTCTTGAGGCAAGTGCAGTGTTTTGGCCCAGATGTTTAACCCCTAAGGAACTTGGATTTTTAAAACGGTTCGGTTTTCAGTAGCAAATTAGTCTTTCATCCTGAGATGTTTCCATTGCTGTGATAAGGAAAAACAAAGCTAACGTTAGCTGGTGTGCCATATTCTCAACTGGTTTTATGCCGCACTGAATAATCAGCAATACCAGCTTCCACTCGCTAAGCAAACTTTTGAGAAGCTGGTGGTCCAAAAAGTGCCAGCAACCATACAATAAGTTTAGGGCGTTGCTGAAGCCGGATCGTTTGCATACTCTTTATGACCCGCAGCTAGAATTTGTCGTGGCTACGGATACTTTCAACTATGGAATTGGAACCGTCATTTACCATCTTTTTCCGTGTGGATCAGAAAAGCCAGTCACATTCGCTGCATGAGCTATTACTGCATATAAAAGAACCACAGCCAGAATGCTTAAAACGTATTAGCCATCAGCTTTGCTATTCAGAACTTTCAAAAACGGTTGTGAAGTCGAAGTTTCACACTGCTAAGTGACCATAAGCCAAGTCCCGAAATTTTGCATCCAAAACGGTATTTCGGCATACACAACCAGTCAAGTACAACAATGAGCGACGCTGCTGTTGGAGTACTAATTCTGCATGAAATATTGGTCAAAATATGCTATCGGTCAGCCCGACGCACTTTAAGACTAATCAACGAAGGCAAGGTTGAACGAGTAGACGCAGTTAATTCGCAATCGTAGCTGAAACATATATCGGCCACGTGGTGAATGATACCGTGAACAGCTTTCCGGTCAATGACATGATTATTCAGAAAGACGTAAAAAACATAATCCATTGCTGTTAGAGTTGTTAACATACATGAGACATGGCTGACCAGGGAAAGGTCCAAAGGAAGTACCATTTTAGAGTCAAATTGTGGTTGCGTACTTCAAGCCAAAACGCAAGGTAAGTACTCAAAAACTTGGGAATAAGCTAGTTTGCATTAGTTCACGTTGAATTGCGGTAAATGTTTGATTTGAGTACTGATCTACCGGGTCTAGTTCAATATGAAGCGGATAATGCTTGGCATTCAACTGAATACTGTGCCATACCTTGATGTCGTCTGCAACCCACAGGACATGTGAAGTCATTGTTTGTGTGGATGCATTAACAATCACTCGAGGCCCTAAAACTGAGCCCTGTGGCAAACATCACTCAAATTTATAGGGTCAACTAAGAAGCTCTGAACTCTGATAACTAATTTTCGTCGAAGGACAAAGTCGCCCATCCCGTTCAGTTGAGTGCCACCAATCCCGTAATACTGGAGCTTAAAAAAGAATCAGATGATCCAGAGGACCGCGTACATTAGAAATTCTATATTGATCAAATCAACGTCCGCTCCATTGCAGTTGACCCGGTCCAGCTACTCCGTGTTCTCAGTAAATTCGTTGTCTACGACCGCTGTCGACGGAAGTCGCGCTGTTCGGTTGTAATATAATTTTCCAGATATTTCACCAGCGCATCGGCAATGATGAATTCCACAAAATTAAGTTCAGTGCATGAAAAGAGATATTCGGTGGTAGTTTGAAGGTTTTGTTCTGCTTCCGCTTTTGTGAATCTAAGTGGCCATTCCAATCGTCCACATAGCAAGAACCTGTTTTCGTTCTAAGCTGCGCTGGACGAACTGAAAGGTTTTGCCAGTAATCTTATTGTTGCTCCCAGTGGCACTGCGCGAGTATTATAAAAATCAGAGGCGTAGTGGTTACACATAAGTCTATGCAGTATAACTTTCTCGGTAAGACAACTAGAGCTATATGATGGTCTGGCTGTATGATTCTCTAAAATGTGGAGCATATTGCGGTCTCAAATTGTTTAGTTGTACCGTTCTTATTCATGCTGAGCGATCGGGCGCCCGGATCAGCGAATATTCATATCACACATTGCGAAAGCCATTGACATGCTTGTAGGCAGCAGTTTTGCGTCCATACTGAAGGTTTTTATATGTTCTGCCATATACGACCTTGTCTTTTCTAAGCAGCGGAGTGCAGTTTGTAATTGTGTTAAGTAGTTATTCCAAGCAGCTGGGGTTGTGCATAATCTACACGTTCGCCATACTGCATTTCCCAACGTAATTTTATTTCGCGTTTTACTACTTGTGCAAGATCTTTGTTTAAACCTTTTACAAACAGTTGTCACTGAAACATTAGTAACCGGTTTACTGCATTTTGCATAGAACGTAACGGACAGGGGAATAACGGGTCGTCTTCGGCAACGAGCGTCCAGGTTGTGGGGTTGACAAGTAGGGACAAGTATCGTAAACTCGTGGTAGCGCGCCCGACCTACGGTTTCTCATTTGGATATTGCATGAGGCAGTTGAAGGTGAAAGTGCTGACCGCATGACCACTGCGGCCAAAAGGGTAGTGTGCAAATTATATATTAGTTATGTTTTATACTTTGGCGAACACAATACAGTACGTCTGCTACCTATTCTGAACTGAGTAAGAAAAATAAAATGATTGTATGGCGAACATTAACGCTAACCTCTTGTTCACCAGCATTGAATTGTTCCCCGATCGTGGATGCGGTTTGTAAAATATGCACTTTGCAATCATCTATGAGAAGGATGTTATGGCATATTTCCTTTAGCGTGTTTCTTACCGTACACGCTATGTTGCAGTCTATTTTGGGTATTGAGATTAGGTGGCGGTACACCAAGGTTGTCTGTCTTTTCATTGCAGGAGGCTTCAAAGAGAACCGGGAATCGGCGAGACTTAAACTTCCATGGTCTAACATGGTTAGTCACTTTAATAACGCAGATTTACTCGTGCTCATTTTGTGAGTCTATTTCCGGATGAATGTTCTTTTTAGTGGCGATACCCCAGGGATCCAGGCCTGGCGGCTCGGGTGTTATCTTGACGCCGATGCGTATGAAGCTCCAAAACCTAGAGCAATTAAACTCGTTGGTGGAATTTTCATCTCCTCTACAAGCGCAGACTGTCTTTGAGATTGTACAGTGGTGAATATTGGCGCCAGTAAGAAGACCCTATTATGATTTACCTAATATTGTAGAACGCAATTCACTCATGTTGCAATCTGTTGCCGCTGAGCCAAAATACCGACATCATAGGTCATCAGCTGAAGTTGGATACGCAGTAAAGTCGGCTTGATTGTCGACGAAACGCTTTCTCCCTTCCTGCATCCCGTGCCTGGAACGCCCTTCTAACTCACATTATCCATGCCCCTACAATAACGCTTTTCAATAAACGTCTTGATGATAAGCTTTCGAAATTGCGTTGCGTGGTATAGTTCATTTTGCTTTGAGGACAAATAGTGCAACCGAAACCATGTGTTTAAAGACCTTCTGCGTAACGTGGCGGTGAGGACAGATACCTAAGTGTTCTTGTAAGTAACATGGATGTATCAAAACTGAATTAACTTATCACAGCGGTCAGATGAAGCAACACACTAGTGAGCGTTGTCATTTACTTATTTTATTCCTCACAGAGTATTTATTATTTATCACCAAGTTATTGAACGCTAATTGCTCTTTATAGCATTTTCTGTATGCACATCATATTCCCGTTTCGAAGGATCGCCGTGCAACAGTGTATTTAGACCGGTAGACATTTAAATGACGATGTTTTAATCCTTGATCTTTTCCAAATTATTTTTCTCTTCAACCATCCTAATGGAGTTGGCAAGCACATGCTTTTAGCCGTGAGAATTCAATTTTCTTTTTTCATTCCAGCGTGTAAAAATATCAATGACACCAGTAATGTCACAGGGCTAAACACATGGCAATTCTCAAGTTCATTTAGCTTATTGAAATGGCTTCGAGTCATTATCTAAAATTAGGCTTATTTCTCAATATTAAGGATACTACAGGGAATTAAGCGAGTCAGATGTGGGGGAATGCCGACCGATGTGATGTCTGCAGTTACTCGTTTTCTTGATAGGAACCCAACACATGGTATGCAACCTGATTTAACTAAGACAAGACATGCTCCTCATCTTGACCTACGTTGAAATAGGGTAAACAAGCAATCAAGTTTGGCTCCTGTTTACTTACCACTTATTTTGCTTTTTCAGATAAATTCTGCTTGGTCTTTGCAATGCTGCTGCGGCATTTATCCGGAGTTAAGAGGCAACATTATTCCGAGATTTCTGCCGATGATCTCAACATCATTGTTTCTGTTTGTTCGAAATAAACCAAATGTTTTAGCATTGTAGAGCAGCATTCGCCCTAATTTGCTGTGGCAAGTAGCCTTTTGAGCGATCAAGCAACGGAATAATCCGAAAACTTGTTTCCTGAATACACTACCATGGTTCCTAATCGTAATTTTTGGCATCAAGGCTATCGTGAGAAAGGTGATGAGGTACGCCATGGATGAAATTTGTGTTTGGGCGATCTTGCTTGTGTGAAGTTGCGTGCTCAAAGAACGGTCAGAATAGAATTAAATCACACAATTTAAGTGTTGTTTTGCAACTGCCGAGAGTAGAACGTTTTCTACACCTGTGGTGCATTATAATTTTTGTTTTTTTGGTCTGAGTTTGCCATAGTTTGCAGAGTTAGGGTGCTGGTTAACCTATACTCTCACGCACTACAATGTGTTGTCTAAGTTTGTCAAGGGTACATGTTGAACTTTCTTAACCGAATTCTCTCCGGATGTTGCCTGGGAAACCTTTACAAGGACGTTTAGTACACTTGTTACGCAAGCATCGGAACAGAAGACCTTCCAACCCGAAAACAGACATAAGTCGTTTTTGAGGAGCAGAACACGAAAATGTATGTCCCGGAGAGATTTGGCATAGCGAGATCACCAGGACTGCTCGAATGCCGAAACCTGGACTGCATGCGTAACACATCGTAACTTCTGTGTGAAACTGATCCGCGAAGACCAGGTCACGCATCAGCAGGAGTTAATGAAGCGATTCTGCACTAATCGCAAACTTCTGTACAGACATGTTAACGGCTTTCGAAAGGTGAAATGGGGGATTCCAGTGCTTGTCACTGCTGATGAGTGCACGCGAACAGCAACGGAAGCAGCTGATCTCCTACGGCTTCATTACTCCCTAACATTTAGCAAGCAAAAAGCCCAAATATTCCCCTCGTTTCTATTAATCTAACGTCGGGTTTAGGAAACATCACCTTCACTGCGGAAGCTGTGTTGAAGAAGTTGCTATCCTTGCGTTTCCACAGTTCTCCTGGAGTCGACAACATCCGACCAAAGGCTCTGCAGGCGGTAGCTAGTGATCTAGCAGCTGTTTTCTATCAGCGATGCCTGGAAGAGAACTATATTCCACCAGTGTGGAAACGAGGGATCATCACCCCTACCCATAAAGGAGGTAGCCACACTGATCCTGTCAACTACCGTCCGATAACACTACTTCCATTACTATCCAAATTGATGGAATCAATAATCGCAGATGCGCTGATGCAGTACCTGGAAAGCCACAACTTAATAGCTCCAGGGCAACATGGCTTTCGTCAAAAGCAATAAGTAATATTAACCTATTAATTGCTCGTAATAGTTGGACTGAATCTGTTGATGATGGAGTAAGGGTCGATGTCATCTATCTGGATTTTCAAAAACCTTTAATCGCTTAATCCATTGAATTCTCCTTCAGAAGCTTCGGAACTACGGCACTGGCGACCCATTCCTGAGTTGGATTAGCAATTTTCTACAAGAACGACGGCTAGTGATGAGAGTCCGGAAATCAATGTCTGATGCAATCGAATTGGTGTTTGGTGTACCATAGGGCTCGGTGCTTAGGCCTGTCTATCCTTGGTGTTCATTAACGAATGGGCGAGATCAATTGCTTCTCATTTCCTATTTTTTTCCGGATTATATCCAGATATGTCGAAGTACCAGAGGACCAGACGACCACGAACGGCTCAATTGCGATGGTAACACAGGGTCGAACTGGTCAGTTCAAAATGCCCTACCATTCAAAGTAGACACATGTCGCATTGTACAATTACGTCATATACATAACTACACCTATTCGCGTGGGACAAACGGATTGCAAACCAGCTCCCAGGAACGTGACCATGGTGTGCTCGTACAGAGAAAGCTGAACTGTTCAAAACAGTTTTAGGTAGCTGCGAAAAGAGGCAACCAGCATGTCGGCATGCTGAGAAGTGCATTCGGGAGATTTGACCCATCAATCTTCCCAAAGATGCACAATTCCTACGTGCCCTTGGATGTTAAATATGCTATCCACGCTTGGCCACCATGGTTGAAAGACGACCTAGCCGCGTTAAAGGCACTACAACGATGTGCAACAAAGAATTGAAAGGGCCTGCGCTATCATTCTTACCACCGAAGGTTAAAGTTGCTGGGAATTTCAGCGGACGCTACCGTAGGCTGTGCAGGGATCTCATATTAGCGTGTCAGATACTGAGTGACCCCAACTAAGTATGCTGCCATTTGCTGAAACTTAGCAACAACACACAGTTCTGGAGTAACTACTTAAAATTAAAGGAACTCTGTAGCCGTCTAGAGTGTCGACGTAATTACTTTTTCCTTCGGGTTTGCAGGCTCAGTTGTATCCTCTCCTAACTTGGAAGTTTATAAAAGGCTATTCGATTTTGCTCTTTGCTTCCAGCATTTTGTTACCTAAACTACTCTATTGTGAATTACACCTAGGTTACTTTTCTACGGGATTTATATATGAAATGGGCCCAAGTGAGGGACAATATTTTAGTTTCCTCATGTCTTACATCAACGATCACTGCAGCCCGGTGTCTTTCTAAACGTTTTCGCTGGAATCTATTAACTTATACACTGATGTTATTTATCAGATTATTCATCTCAACAGAGGTTCGGTAGATGATTCAGATATATTTTGATTTCGTCATTTTCAATCAACCATCCCAGGGGACATGGTAAACACTTGCTTTTATCCCGTGATAAATCATTGTTCATTGTTCATATTGAGATTGCGGGTTTGGATTTTACGTGATTGTTAGATCCCTGTTAAATGGAATAGCTAATCAAGCGATAGCTGTTCCTGACATCCTGCCAAGTGTGCTTGGCAAACTATCGTTTCTCCAGTTTGCGTTAGTAGGGTATTGTAACATAGGATGCAGTAAGAACTATGCAGCGATCTCTTCACATGTAACTCATTTTTGGGGGAATTTGGCTCGAAATAAAACTTTGTAACTTAGATGCAGAGAGCTGTTTTCACCCGCTTTTTATGTATTACTGAATGAAATCGTTCCTACCGAAGGAATTCGATTATTCCCATCTTACGGCAGTTAAGAAATTTTATTTATATGAGTAACGCTTGACCGCTATAGTTACGGTCAGTTTTAGCACAACTTTCCACCAATGTTAGAAGATATAATGGTATTAGGTGTTACGGAGAGAGCTTACAGCTAGCAATCAAACCGAGAGTAGTGCCGTAAACGTGCACCCATCTGCAATTAGAGATCGAACTCGATAATAGACCAAAATGAGAATTGATGCAGACTCAGAGGCAAGTTGGATCACGAAACTGAACCATTTGAGTTGTGTTAAGTAACGCCAATAAGCATCTTTAATATTGTTGTCTAACTATTTGCTCACAACCTATTTATTGGGCCGTGCTCTCATACAATAAGCATCTCTGTCTACCGAACCTTGGTCTTCTGCATTCCGCTGGTGGGCTGGGCGCGTGACTGAGCAGTCAGACAGTCGCAGTCTCAAGTGGCAGCTGGCAGCAGTACCACAGTCGTCAGTGGCATAGAGGTAAAGAACAAGCCTTACAATATTAGGTACCCTGTCGATTGTCGTTTTACTGCAACATGTTTTTATGCTTTATCTTTTTAGACCACTAACCATTCCTAGCACATAAACCCTTGAAAAAATTTACTCAACGGGCCGTTACTGTTCAAAGTCCGTTGCCAAATGTTTGCACCTTTAGACCAAGATAACCCATATCGTAAAGAAGAAAAAGACTAAAACAGCGCTTCAAAAGAATAGGCTTCTGCTGAAACGTTCAGCTCTTGCACATTTTTACTGAAACCATTGGTAGCATTGCGTGCACGATATTCAGATTTTGACTGATAGATTACATATATTCGAGACCCAAGTACCTTTTGCCTAGAGCCTCACGTAACTGCATCTACCTGATTTCCGCTCATGTAGAATCAATTGTCTGTAGAGGAGTAGGTTTCCCACATATTTGCACGGTCCGAACGAAATTGTCACCTCGATTTAAGTTGATCATCACAATGGCCATAGGTCTCCAAATTAGCTTAATGCAGAGCAATATGCACTAATGAGACGGCGAATTGTATTTTAACAGTGGACACTAAAGCATTGTTAGCACGAATTAAGTTTAAATTCATTGTGTAAAAAAGGCCTTGAGAGTACTTTTCAGGTCGCATTTCTAGTGGGATCGAAAATTTGCGAAAGTTGTGTGGGCCTGTGTTACGATGGGTACAAGTCAATTACACCGATGTGGATTTTGCAACTGGTTCTCATGCATCGCTTTCACCACATCTTTTAGGTTAGAAGAATTCTCTCGAAGCATCTGTGAAGATGTGCCGGGACATGGTTTGCTCATCTCTGCCTTGGCATGCCTCAAGCATACGAGCTCCAATGATTGCGCTTATGACATACACGCTGGGTTTGGTGGCATCCTTCGACTCTTTAAATTCAATGCCATACACGGACAACGCAAACGCAGATGCTCAAAATAAATGTGAAGAAATGTATGTGCATGTTGGAGCTATCGCGTTATGGTGTACGCCGTCTAAACCATCATTATGTTATGCTTGACATAAATATAGGTTTGTAGATGCGCCGTATAGCTTGTAGTACGTCAAACTTGTCTCAACATCAAACAGCGTAGAATGATTTCTACTTAGGCAAAAACCTACTTGGTCGCTTCCTGCAAGGCCAATGTAGACCAGTAAAAGAAATTCGCGAACGAGGCTGTGCGGCGAAACACAACCTGTATCGAAAGCGTAAAAAGGTTACGGCGATTTATCCTTCGCATGACACGGAAGAATTCCTAACATTTTAGTAGCGGCAATGCTCTGGACTATCATTCTCATTGAGAACAGTTTAGCAGTGTTACTAATAAGTCACTTGCATCCAAATCAATGTTCCACTTGTTAGCGTCTAATGAATCATCTTATATAGTGGAGGATGTTTGTCAAAACCGAATGCGATGCCAGAACGCGATGGACTGATAGTCACCGCTTTGACAACCTACAGGCCTGTGGCTCTGGCACAACTGACCGATCTAATGCTTCCGCCCGAATCGCGTCTCCATTGTGTGCTAAAACTAAGAAGCTTGCAATCCTTGGGTTATACAAATCGACAACTGTTGGTTTGGCTATATAACCTGTACTACACAATGGAATCATTAAAAGCTAGAAGTTCGACTTATTTTTCTGGACATCGATTGATGTCCAAAAGTCCCACATCCGTTGATAACATGCTCCAAGCTGCCTAATTGGTAATTAAGTGTGTGGTGTTTCTGTGCTGCTGATTCAGACGCTGACTCATCGGATAGAGAGAGCCTGAGCTGAATTGAAACTAATAGACTGGTGTTTAATGGCTGACGCTTTGATCATTATGCCACTAAGGCCCGTGGTGTTTGCTCGCTTTAGTAAATTCACATAATAGGGTTAAGCGTGCGACATTTGTCTATCGGTTGCTCGCACGGATATCCCTGAGCTGTAGTTAGTTAGATTAAGGATGTTAAGATGCTTTGGTGTACTACGACGTGATCTGTTTATCCCTCCGCTATTAATCACGGAAAGCTAGCAGTGGTCATTTACGACAAATCGAGGTAAGGACACGGATTCAACAGCATTGCTGTGAGCTCGATATCACATACTAACGACTTGATACTGTTAGCATATTCAGAATCAAGTGGAACGACTTTAATCAGGGTTAGATTTGACTGACATGATGACCAATTCAGTCCATCACCGTGCAATAAAATTTAAACAGGGACATACCAAATAACCTGTTTATTTACTTACGCACACAAGCTTACTGCTTATGTTCCTGTGCAAATATCTGCATATTAAACAACTATCATTATTAGGAGAACTTATAAATGAGCTTTGTCCAACTAAGTAGGTTGTCCAGCGAAAGTTATTTTGTTGTGATCCAAGATGCAATTTGGTGAACCACATGCAACTATCCATCTCATCTTCAGCCCACCTTTTAAATGACCCAGAGTTACTTAAGGAAATCTGAAATCGGCAAAACGCGAACAAGTAAATAACGAAAACTGTTTACTTTGTGCCTGAAATTTCCAATTCCAACATCAGAAAATATGATAATCTGGATTGGGTAGCAATAAATATTCAGATGGTGAAGTGCTTTTCCAGAACATGTAATCCCTAACGCTAAAGTTCGATAATGTTGTCTGCAAAATCCCAAAGACAAAATTAGTGTGACCTGAAGCAATGTAAGAGGAAACTGCAGTTTAATTTCCATTAGCTTGTGTTCCCACGAGAGAGTGTCGAAGCAGGTAAAATGAAATCATTTTGGGTTACTTTTTGTATCCTCATGTTTCATCTTGTGATTTTGAAAATGTGATATGTTGCGTGTGAATCCCGTTGTAACACAAATTTCTTGATATACATGTAGCTAACGACTGCAGTCTTGTGGCAATTCAACGGATTCATGTGGAACACCAAAACCGATTCATCTGAAGAATTCCTGACAGAGAGCAAATCCTATTTAGTCCCATAAGGCTCCGTATTTAAACTAAGGAAGACGGCTGGGCAGCGAGCTAAAATTGCATCAATTGTGGCTTTAAAAGTCAATATTACCAGTTGAGCAAGTACGCCTGAAACAAAGACCACCAGTCAGAGTAGAACGAGCACGGCCATTGCCTCGTCCACCTTCCAAAATTGGTAGTTGGAACTAGGTTGTTGACAAAGCATGCTGAAAGCCTAAACCTTTGGTCACTCCAACTGGGTCCAAATTAAATAAAGAAGATGATGCAGTACCCACACTGCCTTCATCGGCTGTATGCAGACCAGCTGGTTGTTTGATATTAACCAGAGTTACCAGCGATAATCTGCACCAAGGTTCCAGCATCGAAATCAAATTTCCTAAAACGAAAACAACTCGATGACATGTAGCATTGAAACTTCCTATGCGACACTAGAGCTGTTTTATGCAAACCCGCCACCAAAACACAAGCACTACGGGGAAAGAAGAGCTCTCCCAGATGTTTTGACTTCAACCAATGCAGCAGAAGCTGTCCTATTATGGAAAGCGGGCATCCTGAATCAGTCATGTTCCATCCGCATTTTCCAGGATATGCTGTGAAACGCGCGCTAACAAGCAAAGCACTACTTGAACGAAAATCAGAAGGAATTCTTGGAAAGGAACGTCTTCGTAACCGGTTTTCTCAAGGTTGGAGGGCATGATGAGTGCGAAGCGACCACTTACGACCAGGAACAGTGACGCTACATTCGAGGGGCACTCTGCATGCGTAGCGTCGTAGAGCAATCAAACTCGAGACCGTGCAGATCGCTAAACTACTAAGGATGTGGCTTGAGGATTTTGAAAGTGGTCCTTCATTCTACAGCAAATGTCACCAATGACGCTGGGGTGCTGGTATGCGGTCCGCATCAGCATTCCTTCTGAGTTCTGGTTCAATGCAGCCTCCGCTAAGCAAACACACGAGAGCAGCCACTTAGTTGGACCACTTCCAGACAAGAGTTCTGATAACTTCAATCAAATAGTCAACGAAAGTGACAAACACATCTCATACATTACATACAAAATAGAAGCAAAGTGATAATGTTGGAATCTATGGATCTGACACAGATGAGTTCGTTATCATCAACACAAAAAAACAATTAGTAGCCCACGTTGCACAAGTCGGCGCAAGAAAATTCTTAAAACACTCATCCCACAGTTCATTGCCGAAATTAGTGAAACTTTCCTGCAGTACACCGATATACAAGGTCCCCTGAATAACCTTGCCGAACTGCGGTTACGTCAAGCCACAGATGCCTGGGACCTCATAATCATAAAGGAAATTTGGTTTCACTCAATACTTGCCTACGCCGAAATGTTTGCCGTAGCAAGGGCGTGGGGGTAACGTTATACTACCGTATCGACGTGTAGCGCGAACGGTTGGTTCATCCGGAAATCCTAATCATAGACGCACTCTGGTGCAGTCTGCGAATAAGACGCAACGACACTTGCCTTTGGCAGTTGGTTATATATAGAAACAACAGTTTTGTTACCTGGTAATGGACAGTGCTTCATGCATAATTTGAGAATGTGGAATTCAAAGCTGATATTAGTTTTTCTGCGTAAGCTGCAAGGCTTCTAAAGTTAACCAAAATTTTCAATTTTCACACATTTGTTACTTTTTGATTCATTACGTTGCACAAAAGCTGTGAACAAATTAACACTGGCTCACATGTTTTTAGGTAGTAGGGGGATTTTTATTAGTTTTTCTGTAGGTACATCGCAGTTTGACACAGATGGACAGCTACTACACATCTAGGAAAGCGCTAGACGGTCTTTTCGTCCTATTGGGACTCGTCAGTAGCGCGCGCCCGCCGAAGCCTACCGGATTTGAACCCACGACCTTATTCTTGCGAGTCAGCGACTTATTTCACTGTGACATGGGCGACGGCAGCGGACCGCCATGACTGATATCTAACTGCACTATAGCGCGCTCATCTTCCACTGTCTTGCATGTTATGAATATGCAGAGAATATAACTTGAACTTGCTGAATTCACATCTGATATTGGCTTGCCTGTAAGCTACAGATTTTACTAACAAGATTTTTAACGGATTCTCAAAAGACGGATGTGTTCATATTGAAGGTCTATAACCCGGTGAACTTTAAATATAAAACTTATTAAGAAAATATATCCTGCACGCGACATTTCGATCAGGCATAATATAAGTAAAAAACTAGTTGCATAACAGGCATTTATCGGGCAAAATCTTGTGTTTATAATTTTGCGTCAAAATATTTCGCGCAATCAATTTGATGTTCCAGCAATGTTCCCCATCAATGTTTTGTGGCATCGTCCATGATAACATTAGTCTATCGTCATCATATGTTAATGAAAACCTTTCCCCCGTTCGTTATTTATTGCTTCAAGAATTAAGAGGATTTTATCAAGATGATTGTTTAAGAAACACAGCTGGGGCAGTTGCTGGGGGCTGGCACTAGTTCAGCATCAATTGCAATGTTTTCATAAATTTATGCCTATTCTAGAAATAAGGATCTATCTTCACGCCAACTGGCTTTATTATCTGACGAAATAAAACCTCCAAATTATGGAACCAAGTGCTTTTAACAGAGTTGAATGAATGAATGAACAAGTGGGTTTCTGGGACATCATGGGGACACGTCTTTGATTAGATGAAGTTACTCGGTAACAGTTCTCGTGATAAGCGTCAGATGATAAGGTGATTGGCGGCATGTTGGGTTGATGGGCGGCAGCAAATTACTTTCGTGTGGTTGATGACCATGTAAGTTGTAATGCTTGAATGAGCTTCTTTTGGATGCAGAGACTAGGCTTCATCCGTCTTATGCTTACTGCTTCAGCAGTAGCAAGCACCTGTGATGCCAACTGGTGGACCACTTGTGACGGTATATTATACATGATTTCAAAGTCACTACGTTTGTCAGTGTTGGGTCCAGTAATTGCACTTAGATTAGATCTGTCCATGTGGTTGTTGAGCGAATCTTAAAGGTGCTCCGTGATTCGGTTTTCTAAGTGCCTGGTCGTCCGTCCAAAATGCCTGGCTCCACAGGAGCGGATGAATCGTTTTATCACATTTGCTTGGAGGCGAACCGGCAGTTTGTCTTTGAACACAGGGACAACCGACGATTCGCTGGTATATATCACATGACTCCAGCTGCCATTGAAGATATTCCTGCAGGGTCGCAAAAATGTTCTTGTACAGATCTCAGCCGCTTTGTCACCTTTAAAGAGATTTTAAGGAGCAACTAAGTTTTCAAATATTTGCACTGTTGGCTTTGGGTCTTTAAGCCCCATATGCGTGTCAATAAAGCGTTCTGGATAACCGCTCTCAATTAGTGTGCGGTTGATTCATTTCAGTTCTTCTGCAATAGTGTCTTCGCAACAGAGCATGTGCGCACGGTCGGTTAACGTATGGATCAGGGTTCTTTTGCGGCACTGATGTAAAATTGCTGAAAATACAGATACAGTCCCGTCCAAATGACTTTCTGTCCTGGTGTTAGTGTTAGTGGTGAGTGTTAGTGAAACTATACGTGACGAGAGTGGACAGCATATCCACAACTTATCAAAACGCCTGGAACGTTGGGCTGAGCACTTTGAAAGGCAATTTAATCGGTCGGAATTGTTAGATTTCTCGCCGACCAGTGATCGCCCTGCTCCGTGGGCTGTCCCTTTGGATCCACCCTCTCGATCAGAAGTCGAACATGAGATAGAACTCTTGAAGTTGAACAAAGCCGCGGGACCTGATGACCTTCTTCCAGCCCTTTTCAAATTCGGGGGACCTGCTCTTGTGGATGAATTACACGACTTACTAGTCAAACAGTGGGAGCAGGAAACTGTCCCAACCGATTGGAGCCGCTCCATCATAGTCCAGATTTTCAAAGGAGGCTCACGATCGGAATGCAGCAGCCATAGAGGAATCAGTCTGATCTCCATCGCCTCCAAATTGCTTGCCTCTGTCCTCCTTCACAGAATGATTGGCACTCGTGAAAGCCAGATTCGCAAAGAGCAAGCTGGATTTCGCCGAGGTCGTAGCTGCATTGACCACATCTTCACTTTGCGTCAGTTGTTGGAGCACCGTCACATATATTGGCGGCCCACCGTTTTCGTGTTCCTCGATATCAAAGGTGCATCCGATTCGGTGGATCGACATGCACTTTGGGACTGTCTACTCAGGAAAGGTGTACCTGAGAAATATGTGAACATTATCCGAGCATTATATGCGCGTAGCTCGGGCAGAGTGAGGGCTTACGGCAAGTTGTCGTCGCCCCTTAATATCTCCATCGGTGTGAGACAAGGATGCCCGCTGTCACCTTTCCTCTTCAACTTCGCTGTTGACGAAGTACTGGAAATCGCGTTTACAGGACACGACTAAGAAGGTGTGGAGCTACTCCCAGGAGAACGACTTCTTGATTTAGAGTATGCTGATGATATTGCCCTGATCTGTGACAGCTCACAAACGTGCCAAGCGGCACTGGACAGATTAGCACTAGCTGTCCGTCACTTCGGGCTTTGCTTCGCACCCTCGAAGTGCAAAGCGTTTCTCCAAGATTGATCTGGACCGCCTCCTACGCTCTCCGTTGGTGGGGATCAGCTAGAAGTGGTTCAAAAATTCAACTACCTGGGAAGTTGTATCAGCGCCCGTGGGATTGAAGATAAAATTACGAATCGTATGGCAAAAGCTCGGGGCGCTTTTGCTAATCTTCGCCACGTATGGCGCCGGCGCGACATTACTCTCGCCCTGAAGGGTAGAGTGTACAGTGCAGCAGTACGTTCGACTTTACTGTACGGTTGTGAAACCTGGCCGCTTAAAGCAGCGGACCTGAAGAGGCTAGTTACGTTTGACCACCGGTGCCTACGTTATTTAGCTCACATCTGGTGGGTTCACCGCGTGAGCAACGAGCGTGTTCGACGCCTTGTTTATGGCACAAGAAAAAGAAATGAACCGCTCAGCACCGTTATTTCACGCAACAGGCTCCGATGGCTCGGCCACGTGTTACGCATGCCAGCCCACCGACTTCCGCGACGTGCGTTGTTTGCTCACCGGGGATGTGGATGGAAGAAGAGGAGGGGTGGCCAAGCGATGACTTGGTCCAGAGGAATGAAGGCCCTCACTTCTGAGCTGGCCTCGGTTGGAGCGTCTCGGCTCCCTGGTTGGGGTCCGAAAGACGGTGAACACGTTTGGTTGGACACACTTGCTGATATGGCTAGCAGCCGACCTCAGTGGCGTTCGTGCTGTGAGTTTCTTTGTCCCACCCCATCCCTCTTAGCCTCCCCCTCCAACCACGATCTCATTATTTAGCTTTATATAATCTTGCATAATATTTTTTTCATTTTGGGTGCACAGCAGCCGGCTGGTAGCTTACCGGGACGATGCCCATCCGTTACCGGTAGCTCAGCCAGTTTGCACCAGTTGTATTTTTTCTCTCTTTTTTTTTCTCTTTTATTGCGGCACAGTAGCTGAGGTGTTCCCCACCTCTAGCTAACGTGTATGATGATGATGATGATGATTAGTTTCGTTTCCTTAAATAAACATCTCAGTTTTCCTTGGTGGAAGTGACTATCAGAGCGTGCCGAATGGAATCCAACCAAGCAGTGTATTTACAAGTTTTGCTAGGTAATGTGGGCAACGCGCGTACGAATAAAACACTGTGATTTATTATTTAATTATGATAAGGTATGCAAACTGGTGGACAAACTCCGTCCGGACATCTCAGATATGCAATGAACTAGCATGTGTCGGTTCATTGTACTGTAACCATTGGACACAGTTTTTCCACAACTTCTCTGCTCATACATACGTCCACTTGTGAAGTGCACAATATAGGTCTTGCAGCCATGGCCGAGAAGAGTGTTCATAGCCATGGAGATACCCCAACGCCGGACAACCAAAAAGGTCAAGGGTTTGTATAATTTGCCATATGAACGAAAACTACAAGTGCTCTGGGTCGTCAGCGGACTGTATCGGCGATTGCGCGGGGACCTCATTGTGACTTTTGAGAAATCCCAATCACACGTGCGGCTGCTTGCTAGAGCTGAATTACAACAGCAAGTTTAGAGGTCCACATCTCAAGCTACCAGAGCAGCACAGTCACTGGAAATGCCATCGGAATTTCTTTTCCGTACGCGTTTGCCGAACGTGGATGGCGCTACCGGAAGCTGTCATATGTGTTCCCGCGCTGACAGAGTTCAAAACCCGAGTTAACCATGCACTTATTTCGCTGCACCACCTAACATGACTCATTATACATGGATAAACACAATTGTCTGTAACTTATTTCCCTGGCAGTCAAATCCCAGATTTCGTTCCACGTTTTTACCTCCTGAATGTGTACACCAGCAAAGGACACGATTTTACCAACCTCCCATTTGCCGTCAGTTCTTATGGAGTTACCTTGGATTTACAGTCTATGCTAGGTAAACTTCATTGAGTTCATTGGTGTAAACCCAGTTTTGCTAACAAGATTATTTAGGTGTTGAACTTTCACCATAACCACCCTGAGGACCTCTTAAGCATTGGCGTTTTTAGTCAAAAAAACCATAGTTCAAGTGTTCTTGGGATCCTTGGGTGCACTCCATGCTAGATACATCGTTTCAAATATGACGAGACATATTTTTTGCCCGATTGTATCGGTCAAATGCAGTGATCATCGTCAATATCTACCAAATGAGTTAGTGTACAATCGGTCTAAGAAAGTCAGTCTGTTTTTGCGCTCTGAAGTGTCTAAAACCCCTGTTTGTGCAGCGATGAGTAAAAAAGCAGTCCTTCAAATTTCATCTTGATCTGCTTTTCAAGTGTTACGGTTTTCCAGGAACATGTAGGCTGCACATTCTCACAAAACAAGCTTGGCTGTACTACCATGCCAAAAGCACTTTCATAAAGGCATGATTCCAACAAGGACATTAGCGGACAGTACGTGACAGCTGCCAGCACTTCGTTGTACTTCGTTCGAGGATAATCTGCAAATTAAATCTCTCACTTAGTGCCGAAGCTCAGGTCTCATTTTATCACAGCGCTCCCAATTGTTAACGTTGCAGTCCCAGCATGTGTTAGGCCATCTATTTCTGCTTTGGGTCGCAGAGAGATTATATTGTGCCCTTGTAAGGAATTCCAACTAGACGGTGTCGCAAGCGCGTCCCGATTAGATTACATATTCTAACTAACGGAGGCCATATTTGGATGGCTTTTAAATGTGTTCTGCATGGAAGTACGGTGCGTTCGCTAAGGTTCAAGCCCAGTTGCAAATTTTAGTTACAGTGAGAAATACATTGATGCACATTCGTTAGTTTTTAATTTGCTAAGGAAGCATATATTCTTTTTATATTTCTAAATGTCCATTTGATTTACAGAATCCATACCTGCGCAGTACGATCTGCGACTTTGCCTATTCGCTGCACATTCGTTGTAGCCTGTACAATAAATGTTGGTCCAGGAGCCTTCACATTTTATGCATATCCTTTTCTTGCCGAGTAGTGGTGACTTCGGTCAAGAACGCGCTACTTGCCATTTTGAATGTTCAGTCTGGTGAGTTCGTTCCATTGGCCGCTTGATTCTACTCTTTGCCACTTAGTCTTCTCTCCTGCCATGTATGCTTATTAACTTGTCACAGTGAAATCTTTAAAAGATATACGATCGCCGTACGCAGTTAGTGTAGTCGCTAGCTTGCCCACCTTCCAGTGGAATGATCTTTTTCACGGTTTTAACACTTTTAATTGACTTTCGGCCATTGTCGAATTTATTCCGATTGTGCTAATTGTCATCGACACGTAACTCTGCATCTGCGAAGCTAATCCTCTCCGATGAGAGAAAACATATCTTGCTTTCTGGTACAAATATTAGACCCATAAACAAACCATCGTCTAGCAAATCACCTCCTCCGAAAATATCCGACTGCAGCAAATGCCTAAGGAGCTGAAACTAGGGGACAGGAAGTCTTCAGTCTCGTTGCGATATACGCATAAGCTCCTTGATACATCTAGCATGGACACTGGGGTTCTCCGTGAAACGTGGATGCAACGAATCCCGAAATGGACACAGGCCCACATCGTGGTGGCAAGCGCCTTACGACTCGCAGCGGTTGCAGAACTAGCAGAACGTTCCATCAAACGACATCAGTCAGTTAACGAACCTGGGGCATCACTTGACCTGGCACCGTTGCAGCCTCGCCACTAGCGACCTGTCGGCAAGCGACGCTCTGTTATCGTAGATAGCGTCGCTATAGAGCTATATCAAATAAACACCATCGATCCTAAGCATCGCAGCCGCCATAGATTAACTCCCAGTCACACAAAACCTAACGTTTCTGCTATTTTGTTTTACCGCTTGCATTTCGGTAACAATGCGCCTAAGTACGATAAAACATGCAGTTTCTCAGCTAAGCCTAGTTTCCTCATATCACGGTTAGGGATTTTGATTACGAAACTCAGTTCTTAGTTGATAATGGAACGGTCAGCCAAGCTTGTCAGATATGTGCCAGTCTTATAGCTGTGTGCTCAGTTTTAACTTGGACACACTCCTTTACATTCTTGTTTCACGTTTCGAAAGCAGGTTCCGTCGATTCGGATCCCTAAACTATCTCTAAAGGATATAGCTTTTCGAAGTCCAACAACACGCGGGTAAACTACAGCAACGTCTTCGGCGGTTTATTCCCTACGACATGCGTACGAGACATTACTTTGAGTTTCATTAGAGACTTTGAGAGCGTTCGACACAGCTTCTTTAAAGTTACGAGGCCTGATATAACTTAGTACTGTACACCGTTGTATACCGTAGCTACAAGCTATTTTTTCGCCTCAAATTTACCGGTGTATGTTTCGTGCATTTCGCCACCAAAAGCCTTTGTGCATTTGTTCACCCGTGTGCCGATTAGCGCACTGCTTCCGAACCGGTTGACACAGTTCCGCTGATCTGACCAGACATCTGAGGCAGTCCAAGCGGTGTGACCACCGCGAACTAAAAGTGCATAAAAAATGGAGCCGAAGGTCAAGAGGTTTGTTGACCGGAAATTTGTTGAAAACAAAACCAATGTTGATCGTAGGTCAGACGATGGGCTAAACGTTGGTTCTGTGCCATTTCCTACGACGCAGCAGACGTGAAGTTTAAGCGTAACGGAAGGAGCAGCGTGTCGACTAGTAGATTGTGGTTGCATAATTAGGCTAGTTTAAACGCTTAGGATTGTCGTGAGAAGCTGGCTGTTAGGCAGGCAGAGTAAAAGGAACTGGTCGCGGCATTGGGACCGCAAATCTCTGAACTCGACGTGCCGATTAGTATATTAAATAGCCCATATCCTTGACCATTAAAAGACAAAAGCTCACCATCAAACATGGTAAACATCCTGTAAAATCAAACACCACTGTTGACAAAACGGTGAAGGCAGGATGACCGAGCGTTCTCCCAAGTCTAACTGAATACAGATTTGTGCACAAATAGTACGATCACCTCCGTTATTAGAGGCGAAAAATCATTTGATTCCTACAGATAGTGCAATTAGCAGCGTTATCAGCAAGTCCTGCTGAAGCATTGGCCTTTCTTCTATGAAAGATAATTTAAAGCAGTTAGTTCCCTTCAACAATTTGAAAAGTACGAAAAGAAGACGAATGCTGGTAGATGCATGCATTTCGTATTTTCTCCGCATTAACAATAACAGAAATGCTATACATAACTAACAGTGGGTGCAACCAGATAAGCTTAAGGTGCAAAACAAATGAAGGAAGTTGACACCTGCGTCCAAGGCAGCTTTAGACTGACAAATAATTGTTTCTGAACACCCAAGGCTGGCTTAATCCGGCTTATAGCGACAGCCTCAGCAAACCGAAGGAAGCGGGGATTAGTGTGACGTAACACAAGTTTAAACGCTGAGCCCAGCTCTATCTGGTGACCCGAGTCTAATAGGTGTTTGCCTATCGAGGAAACCGGCGGTCTGCGCGAACATGGAATCTGACAAGGGTAGGCAATCTAAGCAACATCACGTTGAACACATCTTGGTACATGTTCCTTTATTCGGGAAGTTAGTTCTGCCTATTAGTTCTGCCTATGTAACTTTTTCCGGAGTCACATACAAATTGGTATACACAGTGTGAGTTGGCCCCAATAGGCTGAGCTTCCTTCGTTGGATGTAGGGGCAAATTTCGGGTTCGGTTGATGACGACAACTTATGCAGCATAGTAACTTCTTTGTATAGCCGAAATTATACGCTTAGTTGTCTTCAGCGTGGCTAAGTCACCTTTGATAGGTAACTCGATATACACATTATTCTTGGCTGCCGTGTGCACCAAGTCCTTTGGCCCTCGCGGTTGGCTGTGTTTCTCGATAAATGAAAGATAAGTTAAACACTCTCACGCAACAAATTTCTGCTCACAAACAACCACAGAACAAGCAGTTACTATGCAACCAAAAAGCATTGACAGTGAAATGTACAAACGCCCTAGAACTCACTGACGAATCCTAGACATGTTTGAAAACAAAAGAGCAAAACCCATCTGCTGAGATCAGATGCGCGTTTAGACCGAAGTCTCTTCTCAATCGGCTTTCACGGATTCCCTCATTTCTGAGCATAGGGGGGAAACTTCGGTTACTGCAACACTTGCAGTACATGGGACCCGGAAGTTATTCTCTTAGTAAGCCACATTCTAATGAACCATTCTGTCAACACCCGAATTTTCCAAACAAGACATGGGCAGACAGACAGAAGCGTAAGTGCAACCTGGGCGCGTGACATCACATTGAGACGAAGAAAGTAATGTGCGCTTCATAGTGTAACAAAATTGTAGCATGACGATAGCTGGCTACGAGAAAGCACAATATGGAAGAATGGAGGTGAATCACAGAGCTTTACAAGATGCAAAACGGTGCTACTTTTGATGTCAGCCTTCTAGTTGCCTTCCCCAACTACCACGGCATTGGGAAAAGTTTTGAAGCTTACCTTGCATACGCCCGAGATGGTATCAATAACGATCCAAGCCTAACATGATGATAGAAAAATTAAACTTTCAGGTACATTAAGACCAATGCTTTAAGCAGTATAGATCCTAGGTAAATTAATCCAGTCTGTTTTCCTACCTCAAATCAGCCAACAGTACAAAGGCACCTTTCAAAACGTCAGCAGGCTTGCTATATTATTGCCGGTTAAACACAGCCAGCAGAGTTACTAATACCTCAACAAACGCCACACTATTACACAAGCATATGGGGTTTACATACTAAGCTAACGCAACTGCGCCATCGATATGAAACAGCAACTTGAGACATCATGCCTAATTGAAATTTGGCTCTCTAATGCAATAATATACCCGGAGCTTGCACACAGTCAAATGTCAGTCATTCGGAATGATCGATGATCTCGTGGTGGCGGTTTTGCTATTTACTATTTTTTTATGAAAACATGCTCTTTTATAATATGATAGGTCAGGTACCAACGCTAACCAGATTTTAAGCGGATTTACAACGGTCTAGTACCGTTCCTGATAAAGTTATCGGTTGTAACATGAAAAACTTTCGAATGTGCAGCGCCATTACAATCTCACGTGACATGAACCACTACTACTTAAACGTTAATAACAAACAAATACCGCAGGATATTTCGAAAAATATGTTTCCGCAGTCAATATGCAATCGGCCTGGTTAACTGCAACAATAAGCTGAGGTACGCATGCAGTGAGGTTCAAAATGTACTAAAAATTCATCAGACTAAGGATGGAATTCTTATCTAGAGCATCCGTCTACGATACGCAAATGAATCGATGTACTCTTCTGCAAATTTTAAGAATAGACCTTTGTTTATAACTAGAAATGGACGAGTGGGCTTATGTAATCTATGTCTTATAGCAGTGATTTACCGTCCACCAAAGTTTACGTGTGAAATGGACTCCAAACTCAACCACGTTCTTCAGGTTGCTTTGAGCAAGACATACATTCACATTCGCATCGCAGGTGACTTTAATGTGCATGATCTGGAAATAGCGGCTACCGATAGCATGCAGTTCAAAGCCTGTTTACAAGAGGTAATTTCCAGCTATCCTCTGTACAATCAAATGACCTTTCCCACCAGATTTCGAACTGCTAACAAACCGTCGATACTTGATCTTGTGCTCATCAACGAAGAACTCAAGGTAGATGGAATAATTACAATCACGCCACTGGGTCGCAGTGACCATGTGACTCTACTGTTTAGCCATGTATGTAATGCGGAATATCCTGAGGAAGCGGACCATAAAGTATATACAGACACGCACCACAACGTGTTATCCGCGCTTTTTAAGAAGGAGTCTTGGACCTTCATAGAGGAAAGCCCCTCAGAAATCGCCTGTGACACTTGTACAAAGACATTTGCCACACTGGTAACCCACACGTCGAAGCAGAAATCCTTCCATCATCAAAGGAGAAGAAAGTCATTTCTGAGGAGCAGAACACGCAAATGCATGTCCTTAAGGGACTTGCCATGGATAGCTTACAAGGACTCCCCGAATTCCGAAACCTGGACTGCCTATGTAGCACAGCGTAATTTCTGTGCGAGTTTGATCCGCGAGGACAAGCTGACGCATCAGCAGGAGTTACTGAAGAAATTCTGCACGAATCGCAAACCCTTATACAGGCATGTTAATGGCCTTCGTAGGGTGTACCGCGAAATTCCAGCACTGATCACGACTGACGGATGCACGCGATCGACAACGGAAGCAGTCGATCCCTTACGGTTCCATTACTCATAAGCGTTCCAGAGAGTAACGGGCCCAAAGCTTACTCTTGTTTTTATTCTCCCACCATCAGGCATATCCAATATTACGTTTGCTGCAGAAAGTATGTCAAAGATACTGTTGTCCCTGTGTATCCATAGCTCATCTGGTATCGAGAACATCCGACTGAAGGCCTTACAGGCAGCAGATAGTTATCTGGCGGAACTTCTGGCTATATTCGATCACCGTTGAATTGAGGAGAACCATAGTACAGCAATAGGACGCGTGAGTTAACCACTCCTTTTTCTAAGGGAGGCAGCCGCACTGACCAAACCAATTACCGTCCTATAACGCTACTCCCTGTGCTTTCCAAGGTTATGGAGTCTATCATTGCAGATGAAATCATGCAATATGTGGAAAATCACAAGATGATAACATCAGAGCAACATGGCTTCCGACAAAAGCGCTCATGCACTACGAACTTGTTAATTGCACGCAACAGCTAGACTGAAGCAGTTGGTGGTGGAGGAGGAGTTGGTGTCATTTACTTGGAATTCTCAAAAGCGTTTGATCGTTTAGACCACGGAATTATTCTCCATAAACTTCAGCTCTATGTAGCTGGTGACCCACTGCTGCGTTGGATTGGCAGGTTTCCGCACAAACGTCGGTTGGAAGCGACAGTACGCGAATCCCTGTCCGACGCATTTAGGGTGCAGTGCCGCGTACCACAAAGCGCGGTGCACGCGCCTTGTCCATTCTTACTTTTCAGATACGTCCTGACGAGAGAAAACATTTTCAATTTCCTACTATTTGCGGATGATATCAAGTTTTGGCAAGCGATCAAAGAACCGAACGACATGGAAAAGCTAGAGTGACCTCAACAAGATTTCAACCTGGTCAATTTTGAATACCCTACGCTTCAATGTGGAATCATGTCACCCTGTTCAATTGCGCCGTAGACATAACTACGTGTATATATTTTGGCCACATGCATTTCAAACAACTTCCCAAGAACGCGACCTTGGTGTGCTCATTCAAAGTGACTTCAACTGTTAAAAACAGTCAAAGTCACCTGCGAAGAGAGCCAACCGACAGGTCGGCTTCCTGCGGAGAGCATTCGCATATCCGACCCATCCATATTCCCCATGATGCACAATTCTTACGTGCGCCCTCATGTTGAATACGCCATCCAAGCTTGGTAACCTTGTTTGAAGCGCCACTTAAAAGTACTAGAGAAACTCAAACCCAGGGCCACAAAAATTGTCAAGGGCCTGCGAAATCTGTCCTACCATCAAATGCTGAAGTCACTGGGGTTTTCATTGGCCGCTACCGAAGTCTGCGTTGCGATCATATTAGTTTACTAAATATTGAGTGACCCTAATCACATATGCCGTCAGTTGCTAATATTCAACCGTAAACCAAATATTAGAGTTAAGCCACTGAAATTCTGTGCAAAGTTTAGCTGTCTGGAATGCTGACGGAATTCTTTTTCGCTTCGAGGTTGCCAACCTTGGAACTCTTTCCGAAAATTTGTTGTTTCCTCCCCCACATTGGATATTTTCAAAAGACGATTGGATCTTGCCTTGGCCCTCATCGCTTCGTTGTCTAAATTGTGTAAATTTTAAATGTGATAATTATCCATCTAAACTCGATTAACATTTTACATGCAGAACAGAAGTGAGTATACTAGTTTTAACTTTCTACTTTTCTTACCTAGTACAACAATAGCTGTCCCCATTTTGTCTCGTCGTTTGCATTAAATTCCCACTTATACGACTAGTATTCAGTAGTTTATTTGCTAGATAAACGCTCCAACAGACAAATCGACTATTGTTTGATAATTGTACTCTTACGCTCACCATCCTGCTGGACTTGTCAAGCCACTACTATTTTACCCGACATTAATCTTTGTTCATGGTTCATAGTTCGCGCATCGTTACTGTAAGAGGAAGATATTGAGAACTAAGTGAAAATGAATCCCTTCCCTTTTGGATAATCTTCCTCTGCAACTATTCAAATTTGGAAATGTCTAAGCATGTTTACCCATTGGGCTTGTATTATACAAAGCAGCATGATAATTGGTAACAAAGTCCCATATTTCCGCTACACCGTCAACGGTATCAATCTGACTGCAAAGATAACGAAAGCCTACTCCGTCCTTGGCAGCTTCACAATGGACGCACCGCTGTTTAAAAAAGGCTGTCGCTGTTATAACTACACATTGGAAATAGAATTAAATTAACTTAGCCCGATTTTTACGTTGCCACCCAATGGCACAACAGCGCTACATTGACAGTTTCGATAATATAAATATAATGTAAGACTGCAAATGAATAATGGGATTTTTAATGGACGCGGACCTGTTGAATCGACGAAGCGAATGCAACAATACTCCAATTGTCTTGGTTACATCGTGTTATGCATGGGCTTTCACTATTTCACTTAAGAATTGATACCACATTTCACACTTTGTCGTTCGTAAAAAATGCCGTTCTATTGTTTGATTTCTGTACTCCATTTTTTGATCTACATTCACTCACAGTTCTGTCTCACCAATCAAATCATAACCCTAACGAACCAAGGGACATACAACAGAAAATATTGAATTTGAGGCAAATAATACATTCCATCAATGAGTTACTTGATAGCGTGCGTTTCGACTGACTCCTTTGTAATAAACACCCGCAAGATTGGTTGTCTGGTATATTGACTTAACCTTAGCTTCAGCGATGTCCGTTTAACTATTTGACCGTAAATGGATGTTTATTCAAGACAGACAAGGTCGTGAGTGAACTTCCTAAGTTCACTTGAATATCGGAATATCCCATGCAAACAGTTTAATGAAGAAAATCTTGTATGAACACTAAGAGATGTGTGAGCGGAATTTAGCCATACTTCCGGGTTAGCTTGTAAGATTCCTACAAAGAAAATCATTAAAATTAACACGAGACCAACACTTTTAACTGTTGTGAATAAGAGAAATTCATAAATTGTGGGAGACCCAACTCAGAAGATGATGGGCATTCAGTCTTGCCAAGCAATTATCACCCAGTTGAATTTCGTTGCATTTGAGGGAAAATTTTGTAAATGACCGTGAGGTATTAAACTCCTTCTGTAACAATCGATATGCATGTAGGTGGAGTTGATATTGCATGTGATCTTTTCGCTCTTCCCCATCCACATTTTTTGTCATTTGTTTTGAGAGAATGTTAGAGAAACTGTCATTTGTGAAGGTTTAGATGGAACTGCCATTGTATTTTATTTAACTGGAACAACGTTTATCAGTGTGTCAATATTTATCCATACCTACATTTTGCAAATACAGCATTATTTCCCATACAAATTTAAAATTTATGCAGAAATGGTGAACACAACGCCCAGAACTGCTTCAAACATCATTTGGCTTCAGGGGAGTCCAACAACAGTGGCAAAAGTTTTACATGTTAATTTGCTGCTCTTTAGCAAAAGCCTTATCGCAAGCCTTATCGCATCAGTTCGCTTCATACAGAAGAATTTTAGATGAGACTCAAAAAATTACTAACCTTTTGTTTCATACCTGGGTGGACTGTAATTAAACTCACGGTAGCCCTCACCTACCAGCCAGAAACTAGCAAAATTAGGCTTGTCAAAAAAATTGACTTGTTTTTCCTATTACACACAAATGAAATTGGTATACCCGAAGAAGTTCCTCTAAGTTACAGTGATTTACTTAAATGTTAAAAAACAAAGATGGCTTTTCTCTCCGCTTCCAAAATTTACGCTAGCATTTTCCAAAGTACCTGAATATTTTTCGTAGATTTCGTTTAAAATTTTATTCAGATTAAATAAGTTAAGCTTCACAAAGAGGGTTAAATTTGTCTACCAAAGGAAAGGCAATGCAAGCACTGCACTATTAAGACCAGACCTGTGGATACGGCAATTCAGCGTCGAAAAATTCCCGTTTATTTGAACATTGCTGATAAACAGAATGTAGTAGAAGGGGTTGAACTCCGTAGGATGAAATTCATCAAATCTATACTCAGCCAGACGGCCAGCAGACGCAAAATATGTACGGCAGGACCGTTTCATCCTTTCAGGAATCGTCGACAGTGCACATGCCATCTGACCCTTTTAGGGCTCGAGACCGCAATACGACTGTTGCCAGTCCGTGGTCGAGACCCCTGAGCTACAGGGAACGGCATCCATCGTCGTGTTTAACTTACTGGACTCGATGTAGCGCCTCTCTATTGAATGCCATAGAAGTTAGCACCGCGCAAAGGATAGAGTAGCCAACTTACCAAACGACGAATGTACTAAAATGAAGCCGCTAATTAGATTATGGCATTAGAAACAGATTGACCTGCGTGCCGATTACAAAGGAGTGGGTAGGGGGATTTGAAGTGCATGTAGCCGTATTCCTCCCATCTAAAATCACTCAGATGACCATCACAAACTAACTTTTCCTAGAAAAGGTGGGCATTCCCTAAAGGAAAGTGACCTATGAGGTGTTTCTAAGAATATTTATCAAGAGGAGCATACGCCTGCTCTTCTAGCAAAACCAAGCCTTGGTGCATCTAAAAGACCCCCATCCAACAGCTGAAAAGTCTAACCGTGTGCACAAAATCAACTACCAAGACTGCTGCAAGAAAACTGCGAACACTGGTCTCAGAATACAAATGATGCACTTTGAAGCTTCAAAGGAATGAAGCTGAGCATAGAGCTCTGTTAATGGATTCTGCGTTACAAATGCTTTCGCTGGACACCAGACATAAGATCGATTTAGATAATGTCCAGAGAATAGGGTAGGTTTTACGAGCGAAGCCCTAGGAGTTAGGTGCCTAGGCCAGAGGTGTGCAAACTTTTCGCTAAGTGGGCCTTTATTTTTGGAGGTCAATAAATGTCGGGCCATATTCAGTCGGAGATTAAGCTAATAACCAATAAGGGCATATTTTATAATATCATTGTTGCATGTTTTTAATACAAAGAGTGAAAGTGAAATCCGCATTGCAGTACAGTGGTTCTGAATTCCCAGTGATACTGGTTTTGAAAAGTAAGACATCACATAGGTGAGAATCACTTCATCTCATCCTAATGGAACAGGAACGTAAATCATCTACATTAAAGTTAAACCATCCATTAATTTTATTTTTTTCAGTTTAGACAAACACTTTTATTCAGTTGTTGCAGAGAGATCGAAAATTCGCTTTGTGCAGTTAAGTTTTCAGAAAGGCGAAGCCGTTGTGTCTAAGCAAATAACTTTAAATAAATTGTAGCACAGTAAAGAGGTAGGTACTGAGATAACTTATCAAACACATCCTGTTCTCATAACGGACCAGCTTTAGCTGGCCATATTATAAAAAATGCTAACCAACCCATCTATTTCACTTTTTGAATTAGTTAAGACCTTGTATTAAAATCATTATTTTGACATTTTTCGTTGGTTGAAATAATGCTACACCGATACATTTGCCAGCTTCTCATGCCATTGAATTTTTCACTCACAACGTCCTTTACTTTTTATTATCTATATAATGTCGTCTGTAGACAAAAACATATATGTGATGCATTAGTTCATGATAAGGCCGTGGGTCGAGTACAATGTTATCGCAGGCCGCATTTAGCCTGCTGGCCGGATTTCGGACATCCCTGATCCAGGCGATCGTAATCGCTGAAGTTGATAGTTGTATGAAGAGAACCAACAGGGTGTAACTCTCTGTTGCGTGAAGGACAATAAAACTCGAGCAGTCTGACGAGTTTAAAAATATAGATCAGCTTGCGTAGCAAAAGCTGGCATTATCATCGTTATTAATGTATTAATTGACAACAAGATAAAAGTGAAATCCGGGCAATAGACCCAATCTGACTGACCAATTGAGATGATATTTCCGTCTGAGTCTGTACGAATATCTTGGCTAATATCTCAGTTATCACCATTAACTCCCTCATCCGAAATAAAATGTCACACCAACTATATATCAATTCCTCTTTCTACTGGAAGCCTTTGTGCCGAAAGCAAAACGTTGAAAATTAAGAAACACACCGAATGTCTGCAAAATGTTCTGAAACGATAACTTTTCAATCGGATCCAAGTATATTCCAAACTCTTACAAGCCAATACTTGAATTCCATATAAATGGCAAGTGGAACATATTCAGAATGATTGGAGGGTCATTTGAAGTACCCAGTGTGTATGGGGATATCGGCGCGCAACCTTAATTTAAGTTACACTTCGCAGTGAAGTGAACCTTGGTCAATGCGCTTTCTAGGACTGTGGCCAAGGTAGATGCAAATTGAGTATTACACATTAGGAAACACTGTGATTCTGTGCAGTTTTTTCGACTGGGTAACACCAAACGTCCACAATCAGGTTATTTGCATAATCAGACAAAATTTTATCATGATCCACCTGGTATAAAGTGAAAACATTTTGCGTTTAACTTGTATGGGTGTTTAGGGTAATCATGGAGCTACATGTGTGTTAAATGCTGCCGTACGTTAAACGTCTGTAACAGTTGACTGTAGCATGATGAAACTCTCAAAATATAATCATTCCCATAGAGAGTCTGGCTAAATTATCAATCGTAGTTAATAATCTGCCAACGTCCTGTTACCGGTTTGGAAAGATTCTTGGCTACGAAGTGATTAAACTTAGGCAGTTAACCAATTTGTTATTTAAAGCCGAATTGTAAATTTATAGCTTTATCCAACTGCTTAATTTTAACCGTGAAAAATGCGTGGTAGTTGATCTTAGGGCCTAAATGAAAAACATCATTGAGGCACATTACGTAACTCAAAGCCCTAGACACTTAGCGGCAACCATTTCTATAAGTTTAACTTTTTTCACTTCTCCATCAAGCATATGTGTAGCTTTTAAAGTGCTTGAATTAATAGTGTTACGAAGTGGAGTTGCTGTTCATTTCGAAAATTGTCTATGACAAATTAGGGCACTACTTATTTGCTCCGAGAATTTCTTTTAGATGTTTTATAAAATGGATGGTAATAGATGCACACTAAAGGGAAGAATCTTTAATGAATGTTGTGCTTAAATTCTGCAGTCATCTTCGGTCATAATCAAGGTGAAACTCCGTATCCGGCTCAGAGTGCTCCGTAGAAATCGCAAACAACTTTTCAAACGAATTACAGTTTTATTTTGATTGATCTCTCCTACTATAATTCCTTGTTTGCCTTGAACCTTTTGTGACATTTTCCCCAGGTATTTATATTATTAATTCCAACAGTCCTATCTACATCACCCATTTAATAAATCCTTAGAATGGTTTCCTGGTTTTCTTGCAGGGATTTTTCTTTTTTTCCATCTTAATGCCAAAGATAGGTTACGTAACCCTATGCTTTCCTAGTCACACTGCCTATGGTATTTTATAAATGACCGTAAATTTTTGATTAATTTTTGATGGACGGGCCTAAAATTGTACGAAACTAACGTGTAATGTTGATATACTAATGAAATTACCTGCGAAAAACGCCAATTAACGTTGCCTTATTTATCATTTTACCTTCCCCAACACAACAGTACCAGTTCCTTGGCAGGGTCAGGCAAACCGTAGATCTCTACCCACAAATAATGGCTGTAAGGAAATTCACTGAGCCCACCTAGACGCAAAACAACTCCTTGGCACACTAAACCTCTTGACTGATCAGGTTAATACGATATCTAGTTTTAGGAACATCCAGGCTCGTTACTTTGTCTTAACTAGCCCCTAGTATGTACATACCTCCTGACATTACTCGTCTAACGCAAATGAAGCTTCAAAGATTCATACAGATACCCGTTAATCAAGTAATCCCACGTTTCGATTTTCACAGTTATCTCCACCCCTGTATTGCGTTTGCTAACGTGTGACCACACTTCATTTTATGCGGCCTAGTAGAATATTCTAGAATTTTGTTGGACGGATTGCTGTTGAGTTTCAGCAACACCAATAATATATGGTGACAATCTAATTAGCTTATCACATTCGCCACCGTTATTGCTCCCATATTCTAGGTCATACACGTTTGACATAAAAAATATAGAAATCGATCGAACTGCTTTTGTGGGGACAATGAATCGAAGTATAAGTGAACTTAATTTTAGTCACACCAAGTGCATTATTTTGTTGGATGGCCTCTTGGATATTAGTCGGCAGCAATGACACGTCTGAGAAGTGCCAAATACGGAACCGTAAAAACGATGGAGGCACATAGACCCAAGGTATACTGCACAGGTTAGGACAAAATGCAGCAAAGGCGAGGATGGTGTCATGCGGGACACCCCAGAGCAATGGTGTATAGCGCGTGTGGATACCGTAAAACAAACGGATGTTTGGAACGTTCAAAGAATAAGGAAATACTATGTTAGAAAATAATGAAAGACCGTGTTTTAAGGTGCACAGCAATATGTGGTTTCCTTAGACTAGGGTAGAAAATATATAAAATTTGTAAGCAACCTTTTTTTCAGGTTTGGCTTAAACCCACGTAGCAGAGAGTTGACCGTGACGGGGAGTTGTACTTAATTTTAGATGCTATAGCAAGCAAAATAAATGGTGTTTTCCCTCAGTTATTTTCGTCTTTTGAGGTAAACTCCCGTAAAGTATGTATGGAAGTTGATATCTAACATTCGGATAGACGCTCACAAAACTGATTGGTAACTGCAATGGAGTACTTCCAATCAATAGAGTAAAATAATATAGTGATATACTCAATTCATGGATCGTTCCGAATTCCCGTAAGATGATGAAATTTAATGTTTTCTTTAAATCAGTTCAGATGTTAGCTGGATAATGTTGCGTACTTATACGCTGACGGTTTGGGGAGATTTCTCTTTGATTTCATATACAGCAGGGTCATCAATGAAGGGTCCATTATTATACATCTTTACGTACAACTCACTGTTTTTCATTGGCAGTTTGGCAGTTTACATATACTTTCAGCATTTTATAAAGACCGTAGCCTGTAAGCGAACATTGGGCCTAAGCAAGTTATCCTCTAATCGTTTTCCTTAAATTTACTTTCCGTAAACCGTAGGCCACCAAAAATATATTGATATACCAAGTTGCCATTTCAAAAGTATTTGTGTAGATTGATATAAATGTTTGACTGAAAAGTACCATAAATCATTTTTGGTGGAACTATATCGCAGTGGCATATTCTCGAGAAACAAGCTGGTGCACGCAAAATTGCGTATTTCATTATTCTACAATTTAGCAAAGGTGATAACTCAATTGGATTGTCGATTGGCCCTGTATTGTAACTGTATGCTGATCAGTAAGCACATACCATTATGGCAGATGAAAAACACAAATAGAAAATACAATTCCAATCTTTTAACGGAAGAGGATTTATCCACTATTTCCGTTAAGCAGCAATAAACGGTATGAACTGTCTCAGCTAAATCCAAAAACTACCTGTTTATTAATTCATCTTTTCATCAGACTTAGATAAGGACATTGATTATGGTGCTGAAAAATATCAATCAAAACACCAGGTCCAGCTGGTTTATATGGAAAATAACATATGGTATAATACAGATAAAAAGCCGGGGCTTGAAATGTCCCATCAGATAGTTGATGGGAATAACTTTAGTTCCAAAAAGGTCGCGTAAAAGTGAAAAACGCATTCATGGACTACCTATCTTATCCAAATGAACACGATTGTTATATCCTTCTAGCCCTATTTCGTTGGGGTTGATGAGCACTGTGTTTGTCTGCTTCTTGTCGTCACTCAGTGAACAAAAACCCGATCAAGTAACGTAGGTGCTTGCAAACTATCACAGGCGTAGACATCAGAAATAGATTAAGCGAACAAGTTTGATTTCGGTTGACCTCATCAGGCTTATGCACCACAACTGGCAGGAATAAATATGCCAGCTACATCAGACGATGGCAAAGTTCAAATGTATTGGTTATACGGACGACAATTAGGTGGTTATTTGAGAATCGGCTAAGTACATTTAAATGGTGTGTTTCCCAACGTGGGTCATTGTGTTGAGGAGCAAAGTGGACAAAGGAACTGTACAAATCAATTTTGAGCACATTAACATCAGTTCTGAATGCGTATAACAATGGCTTCGGCTGTTGCTATTAAGCGACATCTTACGGCTCACCTGTGGCTTCTATGCTCGTGGTAAGCGGGCTGGAAAGGTTGTTTGACACAGATGTGCTGAATGAAATCGACTAAATTTGCCAACACAGCGCTCGTTACTGTTTTCATCACACCACTACACAACCAAGCCGGGCAATACGCACAAATTCCCTCACATAGTCTCCTGGTAATTCTGTTGCTATTCATTGCAGTCCATGAGCAAGAAAATGAGTTTAAACATAAAGGACCACTCGAATGAAGAAGACTGTCGCTGAGTTGTTGCCTTACCATTGGTTTTGCAGTAAATCTTAGTCATTATATTGCTGTTTGTTAAGCATGAACAATGTCCTCGGATAGCCTTCGTTACATTACCTTTGGCAGTAAGTCCCCCATGATTGGCAAACATAACTAAAGCATATTCTTATAGATTGATACTGTATTTGCTCTCGTCTCTCGGCGCTCCATATTACTCCGGACACTTTTCCGGATAGCCGTAGCTGTCGAGGAAGCTATTTAAGCAATTCTGCTCATCCAGAAGTGTGTCCCCATTAAAAACAGTGCTAGCTCTTTCGGTTAGACACCTAACTAGGTTAAATTTCTGAATTATTGGGACAAAGCTGGCACAGTTTATATATTGTCCGTTCCACGTTCCTTTTCTGTGCACCTTTCTTTGGGTCGAACCATATGGTCTTCCGCCAATCTGGACGTCCAGGAAGGACATCGTGCCATATCGTTCGGATTTGATTATGGTGCATTGAATTAAAGTGGGACAAACGTGCTCTCTGCAGAAGTCTCTATCTGATACACAAAACATATCATCCGCATATCGTGCATAGTAAGGCTGACTAATGGCAAGCTGGCTGAAATTGTTGTTCTCTAATTTGCTCACAAACACATCTGCTAGCAACGTTTGTAGCAATAAGCCTATTGCTACTCTGTCATTTTGTCTATATATCGGCCCGTCAAAACAAAATGATATATTACTACTGCACGTCAGAATTAGCTGTTACAATCGGTTTTTTGAGAGCCTAATATCCAACTGTTGGGCTCGAACAGTATTGCATATATATTCTTCTAACGGAACATTTGTGAACAGCGATAAGCCATGCAACGAAAATATTTATTTTCCGGTAAGCTCCAGCTGTCCTATAGCTTTTAAGTAGCCGAAAGTGTCTCGGTGGCTATATTTTGATGTGACTTTTCTAAACAGTTCAAAAACTTGGCTAGCCACGTGGATGTTGCGTGGTGCGGTGTTACACATATCAAGTATGGGCCTTAATGTAAGCCCATCTTTATGTACTTTCGGCAAACGGTAGCATAGGGGAATCACCATCTCTGTGGACCAAATGTGTTTGAAAGCGGCGGCGGAATCGATCGCACCTTCTTTTTTCAAGTGCCGTAGAAGCTTAGTAACTGTCTTTCGATCGCCGCTGTTTTCTCCTACTCCTTCTCCATTTTACGGAACTCTGAAGGATAATTAAGGATGACCTTAATTTGCCAATATTATCAGATGGTGTAACGAATAAGTAATTCGTTTTTTCAACATAGTATAGGCATATCGATGAAATTGTAGAAAATGTCCTCCAGGTTAACGAACTCGAGGGAAAAAATAATTCCGACGGCACTCCAACCGACTGAATTTAGTGGCTAAGTTCAGGTTATGACCCCTACATTTTGTTTCACGGCTAAACTTTAGGAGGTGGCCGCAAGCGTAACCGCTGGTTGCAAGACCTGGAAAGCCAGTATGTCATGCAGTAGACAGTGTTAGCTTCCGCTGTAAACTTCCAGGGCTTTCATTCGCATATGTCATGGCAAGTGCAGAAATCTTTACAGATTTTCGTTGCCCTTCGCTGTGTTGTCCCCAATTCAGCCAGATCAGGTTTTAACTGGGCTTATCACGCCTGGATTGCGTACTCTACATGAGGCCACAAGCAATGACATTTAAGGGAGATGTAGAGATTGAACCTCCCGGACGCCCTCCGTATAAGACAAACATGTTGAATTGCGGTTCTAGAAGCCTCCAAGGTTTGCGCCGAACAGGCGAGGTAGTTTTGCATCATAAAACCCAAAGTTGCGCTCTTGTGAGGCGGTTTTCAGCAGGCCGTCTTCAAACTAATATGCCCACGTGGGCTTGTAGCGGACACTCACAGTTGTGCACTTGTCCTTGCCAAACGGAAGTAGGTTTGCCTTTGACCATTTAAAAGTGCGGTCTAACTATTGTTGCAGCATATCGTGATCTTCCTGATAGCCAAGTCCCTGTCATCGGCAAAAAGTGGAAAATGTGCCTCCATAACACGCATGTGTTTGTTGATAAATATCAGGAATAGGTGCGGCCCAAAGAACAATCCCGGTGGGACACGTACTTCACGTCCATAAGATCAACAAATGAGCCCCTAAGCCGAAACCGAAGGCGCATCTAAAGGAGGCAATTGCCGCTCCAACCTAGGACCGGGTCAGCAATTGAGTAGGCCTGCAGCTTTTTGAGAAGATACTGTGATCTAAGTGGTCAAAGGCTTTAGAAACGTCTAGGTGGATGACAACAGTGAAGGTCCCACTTTCGCCTATCTCGGTCCAAATACAATGTGTAATCAGTAGATTGGTAGTACATGAACAACGCTGAAGGAATCCATATTGCTCCTGTAATGTGATGTTAGACCTTTCAAAGTAACCCATTACTGCCCCAGCTATGATTAACTCCATCGCCTTAGAGGGCACCGGAATGAGGATCACTGGGCGATAGTTGGTGGGCTCTGAACGGCCACCTCCCTTGAAAATTGGTGTAGCGTTGCCCGCTACCCCTCGCTCATTCAGGCAGCAATGCAAAGACCACGTTAATATCTCAGCTTTCCTCGTAGCTCTCAGCTTCATTGCCTTTGGAGGAAGGTTGTCCACTCCGGGTGAACTATGGATGCGCAACGAGAGCAGTTTCCTCAAAATGGATGCTAAACTAATCTTGACGTGTGTAAATACTGGCATCTTGGTGAATGGAACAGGTATGACATCGCTGGTATCACGTTGCATAATTAGAACAAATTGCAGCCGTAGAACGTTGGCAGTATCCTCGGTGGTTTGAGCACATGCATCTGCTGATATTAGTGGGGGAACACCACGCTTCACATTTCGAAGGCTGTTCACATATCTGTACAGAAGATTTTGTCAACACAAAACATTTTCACTAGACCATGCTAGCGTACTAATTTGTCTTCACGTACAAAGTTGTTGCACTGTGGTTACGATGCACAACAGATTTGCTCTGGTTGGCAGGGCTATGGTTCACTCCATATACACGTGCCACGAGGCATCCCTTACTGTCATGTGTTTTCGGGTTCTGCTCCAAATGATTAATAGTGCTCTTGCCAAACGAACGGGCTTGTTGACCGATGCAGCTTTACTCAGATTACTGAACTTACCAACAAAGTCCATCCAGTCACTGTCAATGGAATCGACGTTGAAACTCACAGATGGAATCTCCCACAAGTCCTGATAGTATGTCGTATTGCGTGTAATTCGAAACAAGTTAGTATGTTCTTGTGGATACTCTCCATAACACACGAATTCGTCACTTATGGTTACATGGTTACTCCGTCCCAGGGGCTCTCCTTGCTTTGATTCTCAATCATGAGCTCTTTGTTTTTGAGCACTAATCAAGCACAGATGGATTACTTCCGGCTCGGGATCTGTTAGGCGAACTGACATGGCTGAAGAGTGGAATGCTTCCAATATACACTTGCAGATCGACCTTAAATTGCCCATTCCGGAATATCGGAACTTCCAGATGGGGAATATTGAACTCGCATTAGATGAGAACATGACTGTATCGTCGTCAAAGGACCTATCCCAAGGCTAATCTCATGAGGGAGTCGACCTTTGCGGTGGAAATTGGAGACGATAACACTGGGCACCAACAATTTGTCAACTTCCAGATGCAACAGACATTTAAAGTGATTATACATGAATTTTATTGCTGCTTTTAATTGGGAAACCAGTATTTTTCGCTTGCCTTAGTTTTCATGCAATTCCATGTTTTACATAAATAGTAAAATGCTTACCAAACTAAGCATGCGGAGACGGAACGACATGTTGCACAACGGCACTCAGCATTGGATGCGCTTTTGTATGAAGAAAGAGATCGCTTCCTCAGCTATTTACTAATTGTGACGGCTAAACGAATAGACGAGAAACGGTTTTCTATGCAGGAAACACTGAACAAGTGAAAATGCCCAGCTAAGTTCCCATAAAAGCCTGAACTTTATGTACACAACCTAACGAGTGTACAATTGGACACATTACAAAAGCAAGCACTTTCACTAAGCCTTATGTTCTGCCTTCCCCGGAGAAAAGTTCAACGCTTAGAAATAGAAACCCCGTTTGAACATATGTACAGTCAAACGTGGGACTTAGTAGCCACCTCAGCTACAGATCTAGAGCGGTTTAGGTCAGACCTAGTCAACATCTCTTTTTAGTATCAACGATTCCCAATGATACACTCCAGATTACTGACAAAGGCACACATAGAAGACTTGAAGGAACTTGAACGGAATGAGGATATTTCCATCACCAGACAAGACTAAGGGTCAGGAACGATTATAACGGAACGCAAAGAATATCCGCATAAGATGAAACTGCTACTCGCGGACAACTTCAGATTGTGTTAACTTTTACGCCAAACATTTCCTGGGAAAGCAATTGTTTAAATTACCTCCAGAATTATACAGGGTAAGCAAGAGAAGGACAAAACAGCAACGACAAAACAGCAAGGACAAGAACGCAACTGAGCAACTTCTTGAAGTCAATCACGATTCACAGCTATTTGGCCAAAGAAAAGTATGAAAAGCAGACCCATTGGGTCCATTATTCCAAGACTCGATGCTAACCCAAAAGTACGTAAACCGAACACATCTTTGATGTCAATACTATATATGAGAAACTCCCCGTATCAAAACATGGCAAAATGGCTGGCATTGAAACTGCATCCTGTCCCTCACCATCTGCTCTACACGTTCCAATTTGTCCAAAGTGCCAAAAACATAAACATACTGGATCATCGCACGTCCTTCCTGGACCTTGCAGCGCTGTTTACCAAAGTTTCGCTATTAGAAACTGTAGATTTACTTTGCTCTTTCATAGGCTGACAAAATATAAGCGTGGAAGTTGCAACTGGTCAGCTCAAGCAGCTCCTACTCAGATGCAAAACAACGTCTAGTTTCAGCTAAACAATTATACAGGCAGATAGATAGAGCAACAATGCGATCGCTTAACGGAACGTGGGATGTTGGAAAAGGGATCTCTGAAACCGATCATTTCAACCTTCAATTTTTATCGACGTTACGTAGACGTGATTTTCTGCATAGTGGATTGGACGACCAACCTGCAAAACGTCGTCGAATGATTCAAAATGCACACCCTAATGCATCATTTACAGCTGAAGAAGAAAGCAACAACCGTCTGAAATTTTGAATGTGAATATAAAGAGAAGAGTTGACGGATAATAACAGGACAGAAAGTCATCTTGGACGGGACTGTATCTGTATTTTCAGCAATTTTACATCAGTGCCGCAAAAGAACACTGATCCATACGTTAACCGACCGTGCGCACATGCTCTGTTGCGAAGACACTATTGCAGAAGAACTGAAACGAATCAACCGCACACTAATTGAGAGCGGTTATCCAGAACGCTTTATTGACACGCATATGGGGCTTAAAGACCCAAAGCCAACAGTGCAAATAGTTGAAAACTTAGTTGCTCCTTAAGATCTCTTTAAAGGTGACAAAGCGGCTGAGATCTGTACAAGAACATTTTTGCGACCCTGCAGGAATATCTTCAATGGCAGCTGGAGTCATGTGATATATACCAGCGAATCATCGGTTGTCCCTGCCATCAAAGACAAACTGCCGGTTCGCCTCCAAGCAAATGTGATAAAACGATTCATCCGCTCCTGTGGAGCCAGGCATTTTGGACGGACGACCAGGCACTTAGAAAACCGAATCACGGAGCATCTTTAAGATTCGCTCAACAACCTCATGGACAGATCTAATCTAAGTGCAATTACTAACCAAATGGTGGCCACTGGACCCAACACTGACAAACGTAGTGCCTTCGAAATCCTGTATAATATACCGTCACAAGTGATCCACCAGTTGGCATTACAAGTGTTTGCTACTGCTGAAGCAGTAAGCATAAGACTGATGAAGCCTAGTCTCTGCATCCAAAAGAAGCTCATTCAAGCATTACAATTTCCATGGTCATCAACCACATGAGAGTAATTTGCTGCCGCCCATCAAGTTAGCAATGAAGAACGAGCAATGAATTTATACAGGTTAAGAAGCGTTGCTTTACAAGTCCCGTTGGATAGTTGGTTAAGATAGCAACAAAACAATAATGATGCTAAGGATAGTAAAATAGTTAATACTTTAAATATGATAATAAGGACTTATCTTTTGATTCGCTGCAGTCCTGCAATCCTCTTAGATTCACAGCATCTACAGTTAACAACAAATAATTCCATGGTGAACTCCAGATGTAGGATGGGGACGTAATGTTAAGTAACAAAGTGTAAATGGTTGAATGCATCGTCCAACCGTCTTTTAAATATTGTTATTGTCGGTGCAGAGACGATTGATTCTGGGAGAGCATTCCATGGGTGACAGACACGGATGGAAAAGATATTTCTGCGGCACTCTAGACGACTGTATTGTTCTGAGAGTTTTAATGAGTGAACCCTCAGGTTTGTATTGCTGCTGAGTTGCAGTAAAGGGCCGCACACATGATGTGGGTCTCGCAGAATCAAGTACGCCGTTATCAGGTGACCTCATACTCTGCGATAGATTCCACTGAACAATCCCAATAGCTGCAGCCTCTCCTGCTAGGAAAAATAGCGCATTCCAATTACGATCTTAGATGCCCAGCGTTGTGGCTGCTCCAGTGCATTAAGGTCGTGATTCAGCCATGGATGCCACACTTGAATTGCTTATTCGACATGGGGCAAAAAGACGCACTGAGCTTTTGTCGAAATATGGAGCTGGTTATTTGGCCAAAAGCCCGTCGCAACAGCCCGACGTGTTGGTTCCCGGTCTTCGAGGCCTTTTCGGATCGCCTGGAGCAACCCAAGTCCTCTTGAACCAGGACACCCAAGTCACGTTCGAGAGTTGATTGTTACCGCACATCCTTGCCGAATCGGTATGAGTAGCTGCTTTGATGTCGGATGGAAAGCACCTTGCATTTACTGACGTTGAAATGCAATAAGTTTTGGATCGACCATTGATACACCGTATCTAAATCACTCTGAAACACATGTTGGTCGGTGTTCGCCTGCATCCTGCGCCAGATATTGGTATCGTCGGCAAACATTAGGAAGTTTGAAGTGATTCCCTATGCAAGATCATTAATAAACACCAAAAACAAACGTGGATCTAGAACCGACCCTTGCGGCACCCCACACTCCACTTGTATGGGGTCTGATAAAGAGCTCCGAACTCTGACCACTAGTTGCCGTTGGAATAGAAAATTGGCGATCCAGCTTAAAAGAGGGTCTCCGATCCCGTAATGCTGCAGCTTGGATAGTAGTATCCGATGGCCTAGACTATCGAAAGCCTTGGAAAAATCCAGGTTGGTCACATTAACACCTTCTCCAGCGTCGGCTGCCTTGGTCCAACTACCACGTGCAATTAGTAACTTAGGTGTACATGACTGCTGTCAACGGAAATCGTGCTGTTCTGAGGTGATGAGATTGCAGTTTTCCAGATAGCACACCAGTGCATCGACAACTATGGATTCCATGACCTTGGAGAGTATAGGAAGAAGGGTTACTGGGCGGTAGTTGGAGGGATCAGTTCTGCTTCCACCTTTGTGAATCGGGCTTATTATTCCAAGCTTCCACATGGCGGGAACTTGGTTCCGGTCTAAGCAGTGCTGAAAAAACTGAGCTAAATGTCCTGCCAGTTGGTTTGCTGCTGCTCCCAATGCCTCTGGACGAATGGTGTCGACACCCGGCGAGCTGTGTTTGCGTAGAGAAGTCAGCTTTTGCAAGACAGCCTTTGCGGTAAATTTGATGTGGGTTAGTCCTGGTGAGCAGAATACAAAGCTTGGTAGGTTGTTGGGTGGCAAGACTCCTTGAAACGTGGGGGCGTATTGCATCTGCACGCGTTTGCAGCTTCCATAGACGTGCCGCCAATTTCCTTATCATCTGACGCTTATCACGAGAACTGTTAACGAGTAACTTCATCTAATCAATGGTGTGTCCCAATAATGACCCAGAAACCCATTTTTTCATGATTATATTTCTGTACTAGGCCTGATGCGGAAGAAATCGAAAACAATTGTTCGCCCCAAGCATTCTGCTGACGTTCCTTCTCGGAATTGACAATCTACTTTCGTTTCAGATATACGCAAATATACCCAGTTATGCAACTAGTTTTTACGTATATTATGCCTGTTCGAATATATATATTATATTATATTTATATATATTATATATATATATTATGTTTTCTTAACAAGCGCTATATTTAAGGTTCACTTGGTTATAGACCTTCAAGATGAACACATTCGTCTTTTGAGAATGCATTAAACATCTTATTTGTAAAATCTGTAGCTCACAGACAAAACCAATGTCAGATATGAATTCAGCAAGTTCAACTTATATTCTCTGCAAATTCATGACATGCAAGACAGTGGAAGATGAGCGCGCTATATTGCAGTTATATATCAGTCATGGCGGTTCGCTGCCGTCGCCCATGTCACAGTGAAATAAGTCGCTAACTCGCAAGAAAAAGGTCGTGGGTTCAAATCTGGTAGGATTCGGCTGGTGCGCGCTACTGACGAGTCCCAATGGGACGAAACAGTCGTCTAGCGCTTTCCTAGATGTGTAGTAGCTGCCCATCTGTGTCAAACTGCGATGAACCTACAGAAAGACTGAAAAATCCCCATACTACCTACAAACATGCGAGCCAGTGTTAATTTATTTACAGCTTTTGTGCAACGTAATAAATCAAAAATAACTAACGTTTTGAATCGTTCTCCGAGCTGAAGATGCCACTGAGGGAAGTGGTGAAACGTTTGACATTAAATTACTCAGCTCGGAGAACGATTCAAAACGTTAATTACGAACCCGAGCTACAGGTATTCCGAATCATTGCAAAAAGTAACTAAGTATGCGAAAATTGAAAAGTTTGGTTGAGTTTAGAAACCTTGCAGCTTACGCAAAAACGTAATATCAGCTTTGAATTCCACGTTCTCAACTTATGCATGAAGCACTGTCCGTTTCCAGGTGACAACAGTTGTTTCTATATGTAACCAACTGCCAATGGCAAGTGTCGTTGTGTCTTATTCGCAGACTGCACCAGAGTGCGTCTATGATTAGGATTTCCGGATGAACCAACCGTTCGCGCTACACGTCGCTCCGGTAGTAAAACATTACCCCCACGCCCTTGCTACGGCAAACATTTCGGCGTAGGCAATTAATGAGTGAGACCAAATTTCCTTTACGATTATGAGGTCTTAAGCATGTGACGCTTGCCGTAGCCGCAGTTCGCCAAGCTTATTCAGGAGACCTTGTACATCGATGTACTGCAAGAAAGTTTCTCTGTTTTCAGCAAGGAATCGTGGGATAGTTGTTTTAACAAGAATATTGTGCCGAATGGTGCAATGTGAGCCACTAATTGTTTTTTGGGTTGACGATGACGAACTCATCTGTGTCAGATCCATGGATCCCAACCTTACCACTATGCTTCTCTCTTTGTATGGAATGTATGCGATGTGTTTGTCACTTTCGTTGGCTAGTGGATTGAAGTTGTCCAAACTCTTGTCTGGAAGTGGCCAAATAAGTGGCTGCTCGCGAGTGTTTGCGTAATGGAGGCTGAATTGAACCAGAACTCAGAAGGAACGCTGCTGCGGACCGCATAACAGCACCCCAGCATCATTGGTGAAATTTGCTGTATAATGAAGGACCACTTTCAAAATCCTCAAGCCACATCCTTAGTAGTTTAGTGATCTGCACTGTCTCGAGTTTGATTGCTCTACGACGCTACGCATGCAGAGTGTCCCTCGAATGTAGCGTCATTGTTCTTGTTCATAAGTGGTAACTTTTCATTCACCATGCCCACCAACCTCGGGAAAACCGGATACCAAGATGCTTTTGGCCAAGTATTCCTTCAGATTTTTGTCCAAGTAATGCTTTGCTTGTCTGCGCTGGTTCCACAGAATATCCTGGAAAAGGCGGATGGAACATTACTGATTCAGGATGCCCGCTTTCCATGATAGGACAGCTTCTGCTTCATTAGTGGAAGTCAAAACTGCTGAGTGAGCTCTTCTTTTACTGTAGTGCTTGCGTTTTGGTGGCGCGAAAATCGTGCCAAATTGATAGCTTTAGATAAAATACTAGTGGTGTCGCACAGGATGTTTCACTGATACATGTTATCGAGTTGTTTTCGTTTTAGTAAATTTGATTTCGATGCTGGAATTTTGGTGCAGATTACCGCTGGTAACTCGGGTTAATATCAAACAACCAGCCGGTCTGCATACAGCCAATGAAAGCAGTGTGTCTACTGCATCGTCTTCTTCATTTAATTTGGACCCAGTTGGAGTGACCAAAGGTTTAGGCTTTCAGCATGCTTTGTCAGCAACCGAGTTCAAACTACCACTATTGGAGGGTGGACGAGGCAATGGCGGTGCTCATTCTAATCTGACTGGTGGTGTTTGTTTCAGGCGTAGTTGAGCAACTGGTAATATTGACTTTTAAAGCCACATTTGACGCAATTTTAGCTCGCTGCCCAACCGTCTTCCTTAGTTCAAATAAGGAGCCTTGTGGGATTAACTGGGATTTGCTCTCTGTCAGGAATTCTTCAGATGAATCGGTTTTGGTGTTCCACATGAATCCGTTGAATGGCCACAAGACTGCAGTCGTTGGCTACATGTATATCAAAAAATTTGTGTTACAACAGGATTCACACGCAACATATCACATTTTCAAAGTCAAAAGATGAGGGTACAAAAATCAACCCAAAAAGAGTTCATTTTATATGCTTCGACATTCTGTCGTGGGAACACAAGCTAGTGGGAAATTAAACTGCAGTTTCCTCTTACATTGCTTCAGGTTACACCAACTTTGTCTTCCGGATTTTGCAGACAACATTATTGAATTTTAGCATGTTGGATTACATGTTCTGGAAAAGCACTTCACCATCTGCATATTTATTGCTACCCAATCCAGATTATCATATTTCCTGACATTTGAATTCTAAATTTCGTGCACAAAGTAAACAGTTTTCGTTATTTACTTGTTCGCGTTTTGCCGATTTCAAATTCCCTTAAGTAACACTGTGTCACTTACGAAGGTGGGCTGAAGATGAGATAGATATTTGCATGTGGTTCACCAAATCGCATTTTGGATCACAACAAAATAGCTCGCGCTGGAAAACCTACTTAGTTGGACAAAGCTCATTTATAAGTTCTCCTAATAATGACAGTTGATTAATATGCAGAGATTTGCACAGGAACATAAGCAGTAAGCTGGTGTGCGTAAGTAAATAAACAGGTTATTTGGTATGTCCCTGTTTAAATTTTATTGCACCGTGATGGACTGAATTGGTCTTCATGTCAGTCAAATCTGACCCTGATTAAAGTCGTTCCACTTTATTCTGCATATGCTAACAGTAGCAAGTCGTCCGTATGTGATATCGAGCTCACAGCAATGCTGTTGAATCCGTGTCCATATCTCGATTTGTCGTGAATGAGAACTGCTAGCTTTCCGTGGTTAATAGCGGAGGGATAAACTGATCACGTCGTCGTACTACAAGGCATCTCAACATCCGTAATCTAACTAACTACAGCTCGGGGATAACCGTGCGAGCAACCGATAGACAAATGCCGCACGCTTAACCGTATTATGTGAATTCACTAAAGCGAGCAAACACCACGGATGTTAGTGGCATAGTGATCAATCGTCAGCCATTGAACACCAGTCCATTAGTTTCAATTCAGCTCAGGCTCGCTATACGATGAGTCCAAAGAATGATAAAACCGGTCATGGGGTGCCAGCGTCTGAATCAGCAGCACAGAAACACCACACAATTTATGATCAATTAGGAAGCTTTTAACATGTTATCAATGGATGTGGGACTTTTGGACATCAATCAATGCTCAGGAAAATAAGCCGTACTTCTAGCTTCTAATGATTCCATTGTGTAGTACTGGTTATATAGACAAACCAACTGTTGTCGGTTTGTATAACTCAAGGATTGCAAGCATTTTGGTTTTAGGACACAATGGAGACGCAATTCGGGCGGAAGCATTAGATCGGTCATTTGTGCCAGAGCCACAGGCCTGTAGGTTGACAAAGCGGTGTCTATCAGTCCATCGCGTTCTGGCATCCCATTCGGTTTTGACAAACATCCTCCTCTATATATGCTGATTCCTTAGACGCTAACAAGTGGAACATTGATTTGGATGCAAGTGACTTATTATTAACACTGCTAAACTGTTCTCAATGAGAATGAGAGTCCAGAGCATTGCCACTACTAAAATGTTTGGAATTCTTCCACGTGCCATGCAAAAGATAAATCGCCGTAACCTTTTTACGCTTTCGATACAGGTTGTGTTTTGCCGTACAGCGTGGTTCGCGAGTTTCTTTTACTGGTCTATATTAGTCTAGCAGGAAGCGACCAAGTAGGTTTTTGCCTAAGTAGAAATCATTCTACGCTGTTTGATGTTAAGGCAATTTTGACGTTCTCCAAGCTATACCGCGCATCTCCAAACCTATATTTATGTCAACATAACATAATGGTAGTTTAGACGACAGACACCATAAAGGCATAGCTGCAACATGCACATACATTTCTTCAATTTGTTCTGAGCATCTGCGGTTGCATTTTCCGTGTATGGCATTGAATTTAGAGAGTCGAAGTATGCCACCAAACCCAGCGTGTATGTCATAAGCGAAATCATTGGAACTCGTATGCTTGAGGCAGGCCAAGGCAGAGATGAGCAAACCATGTCCCGGCACATCAATACAGACGCTTCGAGTGAATTCTTCTAACCTAAAAGATGTGGTGAAAGCGATGCATGGGAACCGGTTGCAAAATCCACATTGGTTAATTGAATAATACCCATCGTAACACAGGCCCACACAGCTTTCGCAAATTTTTGATGCCACTGGAAATGCGACCTGCAAAGTACTCTCACAAAGTACCCTCACAATGCATTTAAATTCTTTCGAACAATGCTTTAGTGTCTACGTTTAATGTACAATTCGCCGTCTCAGTAGTGCATATTGCTCTGCATTAAGCTAAGTTGGAGGCCTTTGGCCATTGTGATGGTCAAATTAAATTGAGGTAACCACTTGCTCTCGAAACGTGCAATTAGGTGGGAAACCTACTGCCTAGAGACAATTGATCCTACATTAACTGAAATGAGACGGATGCAGTTCCCTTGAAGCTATAGCCAACGGGTGCATGGGGCTCGAATGTATGTAATCTATCAGCCAAAACTTGGCTATCGTGCTCGCACTGTTACCAATGGTTCCAACAAATGTGTGCAAGAGAGGAAGGGTTCAGCAGACGTCGTTTGTTTTGTGTCGCTGTTTTAGCCTTGTTGTTCGTTACGTGATGGTTTATCTTGGTCTAAAATTGCAAAGGTTTGGCAACGTACTTTGAGCAGTAAATTTACGTTGAGTAACTATTGGTAGCGTTTATGTGTTAAGAATAGTTTAGTGGCATTTAAAGAAATAACGTTGAAAAATCCGTTACAGTGAAACGAGGATCAACGGGGTAACTACTACCACCATATCTTCTAACGATGGCCGAAAGTAGTGCTAAAATTAGCCGTAGATATAACAGTCAAGCCTTACTCATAGAAATAAAAATCTTGAACCGCCGTAATGTGTGAACAATCGCATTCCGTCGGTAGGAACAATTTCTATGAGTAATACATATAAAGCGGACGAATAAAGCTCTCTGTATCTGCGGTACAAATGTTATTTCGAGCCGTAGTCACCCATAACAGTTACATATGAAGTGATTGCTGCATAATTCTTACAGTATCATACGTTACAAATCCTTGCTAACGCAAAATGAAGAAACCATAGGTTGTCAAGCAAACTTCGCAGAATGTCAGGACAAGCTATCGCCCTATATGCTACTCCATTTAAAAGGGATCCAACAATAAAATGAAAACAAAACCCGCGATCTTGATATGAACAATGAACAATGCTTTAACATGGGATAAAATCAATTGCTTGACATGTCCCGTAGGATGGTTGGATGAATATGATAAGTTCAAATATATCTGAGTCATCTACCGAACGTATGCCGAGATGAATACTTCGATTAATTACATCAGTGTAAAAGGTTAAAAAAACTCTAGCGTGAAAGTTACGAGAGACACTGGGGTGCAGTGATCGTTGATTTAATGCATGAGAAAAGTAGAATATGGTCGCTCACTTTGGTCCATTTGAGATATAAATCCTGTGGAAAAGTATCCTTGGTGTAATCCATTAAAGAGGAATTTAGGCAACAAAATGCTGGGAGCTAAGAGCAACACCTAATCTTTTTTGAAGACAAATAAGGTAGGAGAGGATACAAAAGAGACTGAGAGGGCGTTCCAGGTGTGGAAAACCCGAAGAGAAGAATAATTTCCTAGACATTCTGGGCGGCTATATTGTTCCTTCAATTTTAAGCAGTTACCCCTGAGCTGCGTGTTGTGGTTACGTTTAAGCGAATGGCGGCATACATGATTGGGGTCACTCAATATCTGATACGCTAATGTGAGATAGCCGCGCAGCATTCGATGGCGTCCGTTGGATATTCCCAGCAACTTTAGCCTTTCCTGATAACAGTGACAGCGCAGGCCAATTACATACTTTGCTGCCGTTCATTGGGGTGCCTTTAACGCTTCGGGTTCGCAGTTCAACTGAGGTGGCCAAGCTTGAATAGTTTATTCAACATCCGGGCGCACGTTAGAATTGTGCATCATTGGGAGATTGATGGCTCAAATCTCCCGAATGCACTTCGCAGCATGCCGACGTTCTGCTTGCCTTACTTCGCAGCTACATCAGCGTGTGATGAACAGTTTGGTAGCTCTATACAATCACACAAATTCCTGTTCCTGGGAGCTCGTCGGCAGTCTGTTTATCCCAAGCAAATATGTGTAGTTATGTCTATGGCGTAACTGCACAACGTGACATTTGTCTAAGTGGTATGATAGGTCGTTTTTGAATGACCAGTTCGGCGCCGTGTTAAGAGCGCACTGGAGCCGTTTGTAAACGTCCGGTTATCTGCTCCTTTGCCATATCTTGATATCACCAGCGCAAAATAGGAAATCGGAAGTAATTGATCTCGCCAAATCGTTAACAAACACCAAGAATAGACGAGGTCCAACCACTGAACCTTTTCGTACATCAAAAACCACATCGATTGCATCGGACAATGATTCTCGGACTCTCACCACTAGCCGTCGTTCGTGTAGAAAATTGCTAATCCAACTCTGATGAAGAATTTGGTAGTCCGCGCGATCAAACGTTTGAAAATCTAGGTAGATGACATTGACTATTGCTCCAACATCAACGGCTTCATTCTAGCTATTACGTGCAAATAATAGATTAGTGTTACACGAAGGCTTTTGACGAAAGCCGTGTTGCTCTGGGGCTATTAAATTGTGGCCTTCTAGGTATTGCACAAGTGCACCCGCGATGATGGATTCCGTCGCTTTAGATAATACGGGAAGTAGTGTTTTTGGACAGCAGATGGCAGGATCAGTACGGCTACCTCCTTTACGAATAAGGTTGATGACGTTTCGCTTCCACACTGGTAAAATACGATTCTCTTCTAGACATCGCTGATAGAAAATAGCCAGCGGCTCCTCTAGATCACTAGCTATCGCCTGCAGAGCGATTGTTCGGATGTTTTCGACTTTAGAAAACTGTGTATACGCAAGGATAACATCTACTTCAACCCAGCTTCCGCAGTGAAGTTGATGTTTCCTAAACCCGATGTTGGACTATTAGAAACGAGGGGAATGTTTGGGCTTTATGCCTGCTAAATGGTCGGGAGTAATGAAGCAGTAGGAGACCAGCTGTTTCCATTGCTGATCGCTTGCACCCATCAGCTGTGACTAGTGCTGGAATCCCTCGCTTCACCTTTCGAAGGCCGTTAAGGTGCTTGTACAGAAGTTCGGGGTTCGTGTAGAATCGCTTCGTCAAGTGTTGCTGATGCGTGACCATGTCTTCGCGGATCAATTTCACACAGGAGTTACCATGTGTCACGTATGCAGTCCAGGTTTCGGCATTCGGGCAGTCCTGATGATATTGCAGCGCCAAATCCCTCCGGAACATACATTTACGTGTTCTGCTTCTCAGAAATGACTTATGCTTGTTTTGGGTTGGAACGACTTCTGTTCCGACGCGTGCGTAACCAGTGTGCTACACGTCCTCGTAAAGGTTTCCCAAACAACATCTGGTGGAGATTCGGATAAGAAAGTCCAAGAAGTGTCCTTAATAAGCTTAGGTAACGTGTTGTAGTGTGTTGCGGTATGGGTTAACCAACACCCGAATTCTGCAAACTATGGCTAACCCAGACTAATAAAACAGAAATTAGAATGCCCCACAAATGTAGAAAACGTTTTGCTCTCCGCAATTGCGAAAAAACACGTATGTTTTTTGACTTAATTCTATTCAGACCGTTCCTTGAGCGTGCAGCTTCATACGCTCAAAATCGCCCAAACACAAACTTCATCCATGGCGTAGCTCATCACCTTTCTTACGATAGTCTTGCTGCCAAACATTATGATTAGGAACCGTTGCAGTGTGTTCAGGAAACAAGGTTCTTGGATTGTTCCGTTGCTTGGTTGCTCAAATGGCTACTTGCGTCAGCAAAGTAAGATGAATGTGTCCCAAGGATGCTAAAACATTTGATTTATTTAGAACAAACAGCAACTTTGATGTTGGGACATCGGCAGAAATATCGGAATAACGTTTCCTCTTAACTCCGGCTAAATGCCACGGAACCATTGCAAAGATCAAGCACAATTTATCTAGAATAGCGAAGTGGAAAGTAAACAGCAGCCATACTTGATTGCTTATTTGCCTTATTTCTACGTAGGTCAAGATGAGGAGCTTGTCTTGTCTTAGTTAAATCAGGTTGCATAACATGTGTTACTTTCCTATCAAAAAATGGAGTAACCGCAGACATCACATCGGTCGGCATTCCGCCACATGTGGCTAACTTAACTCCCTGTAGGATTCCTAATATTGAGAAGTAAGCCTAATTTTAGAGTATGGCTCCAAGCCTTTTCAGTAAGCTAAATGAACTAGAGAATTGCCATGTTTTTAGCTTTGTGACATTATTCGAGACATTGATAATTTTTACACGCTTGAATAAACAATAAAAATTGACTTCTCACGGGTACAGTACTTGCTCGCTAACTCCAGTAGGCTAGTTGGAGAGAAAATTATTATATGGACAAGATCAAGACTAAAAAATCGTCACTTTAGGTGTCTACCGGTCTAAATACACTATTGCACAGCGATCCTTCGAAATGGGAAAAAGATGTGCATACAGAAATTGGTATAAAGTGCAGTTAAAATACAATAACTCCGTGATAAATAAAAAATGCTCTGTGAGGAATAAAAAAGGTAAATGACAGCGCTCACTCGTGTGTTGCTTCATCTGACCGATGTGATAAGTTAATTCAGTATTGAACATCCATGTTGCTTACAAAAAACTTATGCATCTGTCTTCACCGCCACGTTACGGAGGAGGCGTTTAAGTACATGGTTTTGGTTGCATTATTTGCTCCTCAAAGCAAAACGAACTATACCATGTAATACAATTTGGAAAGCTTATCAGCAAAGTGTTTATTGAAAAGCATTATTGTAAGGGCATGGATAACGTGAGTTAGAAGGGCGTTCCAGGCACGGGACACACAGAGGGAGAAAACGTTTCGTCGACAATCAAGCCGACTGTGCTGTTTAGCCAACTTCAGCTGATGGCCTACAATGTAGATATTTTGGCTCAACGGCAACAGATTACAACATGGGTGCATTTCGTTTTACAATATTAGATAAACCTTAATAGGATCTTCTTACTGGCGCCGATATTCACCACTGTACAATCTCAAAGACAGTCTGCGCTTGTAGAGCAGATGAAAATTCCACCAACGAGTTTAATTGCTCTAGGTTTTGCAGCTTCAAATGCATCGACGTCGGGCTAGTGCCAGAGCCGCCAGGCCTGGATCCCTGGGGTATCGCCACTAAAAATAACATTAATCCGGAAGTAGAGACTCACAAAACGAGCACGAGTAAATCTGCATTATTAAAGTGACTAACCATGTTAAACCATGGAGGTTTAAGTCTCGCCGATTTCAGGTACTCATTGAAGCCTCCTGCAATGAATAGGCACAGACAACCTTGGTGTACTGCCACTTAATCTCAATACCCGAAATAGACTGCAATGTAACGAGTATTTTAAGAAGCGCGCTAAAGGAAATATGCCACAACATCCTTCTCATAGATGATTGCAAAGTGCATATTTTAAAAAACGCATCCACGATCGAGGAACAATTCAATGCTGGTGAACAGGAGGTTAGCGCTAGTGTGCCGCTATACAATCGTATTATTTTTCTTACTCAGTTCAGAATAGGAAGCAGACGTTCTGTACTGTGTTCACCAAAGTGTAAAACATAACTAATATATAATTTGCACACTACCCTTTTGGTCGCAGTGGTCATGCGGTCAGCACTTCAAGTTCAACTGCCTCAGGCAATAAGGAAATGAAAAAAATAGACCGTGCGCTCTATCACCTGTTAAAGCTACTTGTCCCTGCTTGTCAACCCCACAAACTGGACGCTCCTTGCCGAAGACTACCCGGCAATCACCTGTCCGGTAAGTTCTATGCAAAATGCATAAACCGGTTACAAATGTTTCTGAGGCAATGGTTCGCATTCAGTCAGCTGATTGCACAGGCTCCAGAGATAAAAGCTTACAATAAGTGCAAATCCGTTTCTTTAGTTAGGAGCAGAACCCGAAAATGGATGACAGTACGCAATGCAGCATGGCGAGTGTACAGAGAAGCTCCTGCACAAGAAACGTGGGACAACTACATAGCCCAACGTAACCACTGCACTCAACTGTTAAGAGAAGACAAAGCCGTGTATCAGCAGAACATCGCAAAAACCTTCAGTGCTAACCACAAACTGCTGTACAAGCACGTTAATGGCCTACGAAAGGTGAGGCAAGGATTTCCTCCACTCAAGACGGCTGATGTCCCAACAAGCACGTCTATGGAAGCTGCAAACGCGCTGCAGATGCAATACGCCCCCACGTTTCAGAGGGTCTTGCCACCAAGCGAACTACCAAGCTTTGTCTTCTGCTCACCAGGACTAACCCGCATCAATTTTACCGCAGAGGCTGTATTGCAAAAGCTGACCTCTCTACGCAAACACAGCTCGCCGGGTGTCGACGCCATTCGTCCTGAGGCATTGGGAGTAGCAGCAAACCAACTGGCAAGATATTTAGCTCAGTTTTTCCAGCACTGCTTAGACCAGAACCAAGTTCCCGCCATGTGGAAGCTTGGAATAATAAGCTCGATTCACAAAGGTGGAAGCAGATCTGATCCCTCCAACTACCGCCCAGTAACACTTCTTCCTATACTCTCCTAGGTCATGGAATCCATAGTTGCCGATGCACTGGTGTGCTATCTGGAAAACTGCAACCTCATCACTCCTGAACAGCACGGTTTCCGTCGACAGCGGTCATACACAACTAATTTACTCATTGCACGCAGTAGTTGAACCGAGGCAGCCGACGCTGGAGAAGGTGTTGATGTGATATACCTGGATTTTCCAAGGCTTTCGATTGTCTAGACCATCGGATACTACAATCCAAGCTAAAGCATTACGGGATCGGAGACCCTCCTTTAAGCTGGATCGCCAACTTTCTATTTTAAAGGCAATTAGTGGTCAGAGTTCGGAGCTCTTTATCGGACCCAATACAAGTCGAGTGTGGTGTGCCGCAAGGCTCGGTTCTAGGTCCACGTTTGTTTCTGGTGTCTATTAATGACCTTGTACAGGGAATCGCTTCAAACTTCCTAATGTTTGCCGACGATATCAAGATCTGGCGCAGGATCCAGCCGAACGCCGACCAACATGTGCTCCAAAGTGACTTAGATACAGTGTATCAATGGTCGATCCAAAGCTTATGACATTTCAACGTCAGTAAATGCAAGGTGCTTTCCATCCGACATCAGGGCAGCTACTCATACCGACTCGGAACGGATGTACTGCAACAATCAACTCTCGAACGTGACTTGGGTGTCCTGGTTCAAGATGACTTGGGTTGCTCCAGGCAATCGGAAAAGGCCTCGAAGACCGGGTATCAACACGTTGGGCTGTTGAGGTGGGCGTTTGGACAAATAAACAGCTCCATATCTCGACAAATGCTCAGTGCGTATGTTCGCCCCCATGTCGAATACGCAATTCAAGCCTGGCATCCATGGCTGAAACACGACCTTAATGCACTGGAGCAGCCACAACGCCGGGCATCCAAGAACGTAACTGGAATGCGCAATCTGTCCTACCAGGAGAGGCTGCGACGACTAGGATTGTTCAGTGGAAGCTATCGCAGGCTACGAGGCGACCTGATTATGACATACTTGATCCTGCGAGACCCACATCATGTGTGCCGCCCTTTACTGCAACTCAGCAGCAATACAAACCTGAGGGGCCACTCATTAAAACTCGCAGAACAATACAGTCGTCTGGAGTGCCGCAGAAATTTCTTTTCCATCCGTGTCTGTCACCCGTGGAATGCTCTCCCAGAATCGGTCGTCTCGGCACCGACACTAGCAATATTTAAAAGACGGTTGGACGATGCACTCATCCACTTACACTTTGTTACTTAACACTATGTCTCCATCCTACACCTGGAGTTTACCTTGGAATTATTTGTTGTTACCTGTGGGTGTTGTGAATCTAATTGGATCGCAGGACTGCAGCAAAACAAACGATAAGTCCTTATGTTCGTATTTAAAGTGTTAACTATTTTACTATCCTTTTCACCATAATAATTATGTTGATATCCCCACCAACTATCCAACTGGGCTTGTAAAGCAACGCTTCTTAACCCGTATGAATTCATTGTTCATTGTTCATTGTTCAATAGGTTCAAACAAGGATCTTGCACAAGTAGTAGAAGCAAAATAGAATTACGTTGGGAAATGCAGTATGGCAAAGGTATAGAGTATGTAAAAACCCAGCTGCTTGGAATAACTACTTGACACAATTAAAAACTGCACTGCGCTGCTTAGAATGGACAAAGCCGTTTATGGCTGAACTTAGAAAAACCTTCAGTATCAACGCAAGCTGCTGTATACAAGCATGTTAATGGCTTTTGCAATGTGAGGTATGATTATTCGTTGATCCGGGTGCTTGATCGCTCAGCATGAGTAAGAACAGTGCAACTAAACAATTTGGGACCGCAATATGCACCACATTTTAGAGAATCATGCAGTCAGATAATCCTCCAGCTCTAGTTGTCCTTACAAGAAAGTTACACTGCAGAGGCAGACTTCTGCGTAACCACTACGCCGCTGAAATTTATAACACTCGCGCAGTGCCATTGGGAGCAACAACAAGATTACTGGCAAAACCTTTATCTCAGTTCGTCCAGCGCAGCTTAGAAGGAAAACAGGTTCTTGCCATGTAGAAGATTGGAATGGCAACTTAGATTCACAAAAGCGGAAGCAGAACAAAACCTTCAAGCTACCACCGAATATCCCCTTTATATGTGTTGACCTTAATTTTATGGAATTCATCATTGCCGATGCGCTGGTGGAAAAGCTGGAAAATTATCTTACAACCGACCAGCGCGACTTCCGTCCACAGCGGTCGTAGACAACAAATTTAAATATAACTCGGAGTAGCTAGACCGGGTCAACTGCAATGGAGCAGACGCGTTGACTTGATCAGTATAGAATTTATTATGGTACTCGGTCCTCTGGACCATCTGATCCTTTTTTTAAGCTCCAGTATTACGGGATTGTTGCCACTCAAATGAGCGGTTGGGCGAATTTGTCCTTCGAGAATAATAGTTGTCAGAGTTCAGAGCATCTTAGTTGACCCCATAAAGTTGATTGGGGTTTGCCACAGTTCTTAGTATTAGGGAGTGATTATTAAGGAATTCATACAAACGATGACTTCACATGTCCTGTTTTTTGTAGACGACATCAAGGTATGGCGCAGTATTCACTTGAATGCCAAGCACTATCTGCTTCAGACTGAACTAGACCCGGTAGATCAATACTCAAATCAAAAATTTACCGCAATTCAACGTGAACATATGCAAACTAGTTGATTACCAAGTTTTTGAGTACTTACCTTGCATTTGGATTGCAGTACGCAACCGCAATGTAACTCTGAAAAGTACTTCTTTTGGACCTTTCCCCGGCCAGCCATGTCTTATGTATGTTAACACCTCTATCAGCAATGGATTATGACTTGTGGCATTCTGAATTCTCATGTCATCTACGGTTAAGCTGTTCACGGCATCATTCACCAAGTGACCGATATATGTTTCAGCTGCGATTGCGAAATAACTGCCTCTTCTGGTTCAAGCTTGTCGGTGTCGATTAGTCTTCAAAGAGCGTCGGGCTGACCGATAGTATATTTTGACCAATATTTCATGCAGAATTAGTATTCCAACAGCAGCGTGGCTTATTGTTGTACTTGACTGGTTGTGTATGCCGAAATTCCATTTGTGATGCAAAAATTGCGGGACTCGGCTTACGTTCCCATAGCAGTGTGAGGATTCGTCCTCACAAAAATTTTTGAAAGTTCTGAATAGCTAAGACGATGGCTAATACGTTTTGCGCATTCTGGCTGTGGCTCGTTTTATATGCAGTAATAGCTCGTGCAGCGTATGTGACTAACTTTTCTGACCCACCCGGAAGACGATAGGAAATGATGATCCCAATTCCATAGCTGAAAGTATCCGTAGCCACCACCATTTCTAGCTGCGGGTAGTAATGAGTATGCAAAAGATCCGGCTTCAGCAACACGTTTGACCTATTGTATAGGTGCTGGCACTTTTTGGACCACAGATAAAACATCCCCATCAGCATTTTAATTGAGCCGATGAAGTAAGCAACGCGAGTGGGGCGAAAGTTCACTACGGTGGCACACTATTCCAAAGCACGGTCTCAGTGTTGCGTTATCCGTTAACGCTGTTAAAGGCACTACCACTCCGATGTTATCAGAACATGAGTTTCAGCGTGTTCATTAATCAGAAACCCTAAGTAACTGATGGAATTCATCAAAAGTTTGCATTTAACTGCGCATAAATGCAAACCTTAATGTTTGAAACGCAACATCAAATAATCCGGTCGATGAATTAGCTCAGTTTGCATTCCACCCGTTATGAAACTATTATCTAGATAGAATCCGGTACTAGGTACTACAGTCGGCATATTATCAGTTTGTTGCTGAAAACTGCAGGGGCTGTTTTAACTTCAACCGGCAACCTGTTGTATTGACAGAGCCCAATATGTATGTTTGTCGTAATAAACTTCCTACATTCAGCTTCAAAACCCAGTTGCAAATATGTGTGTGCCAAGTTAAGAGTGGCAATTCTTTTTCTACCTTCATCTTCTCAAACATTTGCTTAGCGAGTGGAAGTTGGTATTGCTGATTATTCAATGCGGCATAAAACCAGTTGAGAATCTGGCACCCAAGATAACTTTAACTTTGGATTTCTTTGGCACCACATTGTAAGCAGTCCAGCTGGAATGACTGATTGGCTATTGCAAACCAACACTTTTTAAAACATCCAAATTCCTAAGGGGACTAAACCTCTGGGTCAAAATACTGCATTTGTGTCAGGAAAGATAAGGCGTTTCTTCTGCATTCTCGTACAGCGTCCAAGCTCGTATCGAAAGACGTGAGCCTATTCCGCGTATAGCTGTTCGGATAGGCTTCCAATGGGATTGGTCAATATGGCGGTATGGCAGATCATATGTTCTAGAACAGACACGATTCAGTGACTGGTGCAGTAGATTCAGTTTCACAATTCAATTCATAAAGAGTAGATTAATTTCGGTTCAAAAACCAAGGTAGATGGTTCTATAGAATTATAATTGTTTGAGTTTTATTTCGCTGTCAACTGCTCCGTCTAGGGACAAAGGTTTCCTTGAGGCGGTTATCAGCCTTGAGGTTTGCCCAACATGGTCCAGGTAGGTCACCGCATCTTGCCGCATCATCATCATCATCAGCAACAGCAGTACATCAGCCATTTGAACTGATGCTCCGCTGCCATACAACCATGAGGAACTATGAAATAAAGAATAAGAAGAGGGAGAGAAGGAGGACTTACCTGAAAACCTTAATGCCCTAAACAAACATTCAGCGTCAAGGCGCCTTCACCTTGTGTAGACAACATACCGTCACAAACAGCTGGCTATCGTGCAAAGATAAGGCGGCATCGGCGAGACAGCTTCCTTGCGGCTTTCACTGCCCCGCGTCATAATGAGCCATTACCCAGCAGATAACTCAGCACCAAACACAATTTAAACAAACAATCCAATTAGGAGACGGCAGCAGACGCGCCACTGGTGTCGGTTGCTAGCCATGTCCCGTAAAGTCTCGAGCCAAGCGCAACGCGAGTCACGTGGACTCCAACCCGGAAGGCGAGACGGACCAACGGCACCCAGTTTGGTCGTCAGTGACTTCATTTCCCACTACCAAAACAACTTCTGTCCACTTGAAGCTTTGCGCCATCTTACATCTGGTAGACTGAACAAGGCCCTCCTAGGTAAGCGGTGACCAGGCATACGTAGCACGTGACCGAGCCAACGCAACTTATTCAGTGCTATCAGTTGTTCTAGGGAGCTAGCATGATCATCAATTCCTAGTACTCGCCTGCGCACACCATCGTTGCGGACACGCTGGTGCCATCCGACACCAGCAATGCTTCGCAAACAACGATGATCAATGACTTGAAGGCGCCTCAGATCTTCAGACCGAAGCGGCCAAGTTTCACTACCATAAAGCAGAACGGCCCTCACTGTGGCCTTGTATGCACGGCCTTTCAGACGGAGGGAAACTTCCTTCTGTCGCCAAAGATGACGCAGGTTCAAGAACGCAGCTCTGGCTTTTGCAATGCGTGAGCTCACGTCAGTTTCTATGCGCCCATCATAGTTGATGCAGCTGCCAAGATAAGTGAATTGATGAACCACCTCGAGTTCCTCGTTAGCAAGCGTCAAAGGGTCATAAAGTGGCTGGTGGTCCTGCAGCAACACTTTGCACTTTGAAGGTGCGAAGTGCATACCAAATAATGGGACCACGCTGGATAGGCTATTTAGGGTTGATTGTGCCGCCTCAACATTGTCGAAAAGCAAGACGATATCGTCCGCATAATCTAGATCAACCAAACTTTCACCAGGCAGCACTTCAATGCCTACATCGTGAGATTCCGCAAGGGAACACTCCATGATAGAATACACGATGAAATTGAACCAAAACCGGGGAAATCGGACAACTCTGACGAACGTAAATTGTGGTTGAAAAGCTATCAGATAGGACACCGTAAACCCTGACGCGGCCTGTAGTGTTCGAGTACAGAGCACGAAGGATGTTCACATATTTCGTGGGAACACCTTTTCGCGTAAGTAATTCGAATAGAATCGATCGATCGACTGAATCGCACGCACTCTTGAAATCGAGGAACACAGCTATTGTCGGTCTGCGGTATGCGCGGCGCTGCTCTTGCACCTGCCGCAAAGTAAAGATCTGGTCTATACAGCCACGCCCTGGGCGGAAACCGGCCTGCTCTTCCCTAATCCGAAATTCCCGTTCCGCAATGATGCGACGAACGAGAATCGAGGCCAGTAATTTTGTCACAACTGGCGTTAGGCTAATACTCCTGTGGTACGCACACTCTGTGCGACTGCCCTTTTTGTATTTTGCCACTATAATCGATTCGCTCCAATTAGCCGGCACATTCTGTTCGTTCCATATACGTTCAAATAGGGAGGTCAGTGCCCTGCAGAGGACCTCCCCTCCATCCTTAAATAGTGCAGGTGGGAGGGAATCCAGGCCAGCGGCACTAAAACGATTGAGGGCTGTAATCGCGTTTCGGAACTCGGCATCCGACGGAGGCTCTAATTTAACCGTCCATGGCACGTCCTGCATCACCTGAATAGGAAGAGGTCCTGGAGCAGGGGGCCAGCTGAAGTGATCTTCAAAGTGTTCAACCCAACGAGCCATACGGCGCTCCTTATTGTGTATCAGCGCACCCGCACTGTCTCTGATTGTCTCACTGACGCCTTGGTTTCTAGGACCAGTGGTACGGATTAGCTGGAAGAGCTTGCGGTAATTGCCTATTGCTCCTGCCTTCTCCATTACTTGAGCTATATTGGTCCACCAGGCTAACTTGTCAGCATGTACGAACCACTTTAGTTCACGCCTAATAGCCCACCTGGTCACATTGTGTTCAGAACCAGCCGGAAGGTGTCTTCTAGCTTCCAACAGGTTCACGGACCTCTCGGATATCCAGGGACTGGTGCGGTGACGACTGATATTACCACAAACAAATGCTCCTGCGTCGTGCATAGCAGCCGAGATCCTATTCCACTGATGTTCAGTGTCATTAGGACATGACAGCGAGAGTTCCCTATGCAGTGCTTCTTGATAGGCTTGCCTGACCGAGCGCTGGGACAATTTCTCCGTTGCTAATCGGGGGAGACGCTTTGTGCGCCTTCCGGTAAAGTTCATGGAGAAACGACAGCGTATCTTGCCGCAACGATACCGAAACACTGTTGAGTTTTACAGTCAATTATTTTCGGTTGCTTGCGATGTCTTTGCAAACTGCGGAAGCAGTCACTTGCGTCTTAGAGTCCTGAAATGTGGCTTTTCTGAATTTGGAGTTTTCTTTAAACTTTTGACTAAACATGGGTCTAAAGTTGTTCGTTGTTTGACAGTGGGCATTATATGATCAACGCGTTTACATTTGTACACTAGTAATTCTTGTACTCAGAGTCTGTCACGAAGTGCCAATTGCCGCATTTCAAACACGCAGTGGGAAGTTTCGATTTCGGACATTTCCATATAGATTTTGGCTGCGGACGGTAGTGTAACGGATATGGGACATAGTTCAGGAATCCGAATTTTCAAAAAACCTACTGTTCTGTTTCAACTTTGGGAACCTCTGGCACTCAGTGGCAATCTGTTGCAATGTCAGCCGCGGTTACTGTTTATGTTTTTGAAGGATACGCGTTCGAATATCGGAGTCCGCATGGGATGGAAAACTGCATACAAATACGAGGTTTTTTAGCTCAGCAGCCCTTGTTGTGTCCAGTTTAAAAGATACACAACCTCGGTTCACGAGGCCAGCATTTGTAATGAAGTCAAGTGCAAATCTTATGACCAATTTAAACAGTTGTACCAGACACTGCATAAAGGTACTTACTCACTGAATTTCTGTGTCAATGTTCTCAATGTTTCCGAAATCGTCCACGGGGAACTCACAGCAGATCCAAAATATTCTACCTGAATGCGCAGCTTTTCGATATCAACTCCATCAGCTGCCAGTGTGGATTTTTAAACTGTATTAGCAGCAGCTGTCGGCCGTTTCTTAACCTATAGACGTAAACCTAAATAACACAAACTTAAGCAAAAGCGTGGGTAACAGCAGTTGGTAGAGACAAATATTGGAATAGGGAAACAAAGACCATAAATACGGTTACCAGGTGGAACTGCGTAAAATAGCAGCTGCAATAATGCGTTGATGGTTTATCCCCAGACTGTATTGTATTTGTCACTTTCCATATGTGAATTCGTGCTTACAACTTATGGAGGTCGCATTGCGTGAAAATGTGGTGCGCCGGTAACTGCTGTCTATCTTTGTCACAGCCGCTTAAGACTTGACCTTTCCGATTGTTTCCTGCCCGAGGTGTGTGCGGATTCCTCAAATACCTCTTTCTGTACGCTAACACTAGCAGATGACAAAACCACATATTCTTGATCGCTTGCTTGCGTAACCACAGCAAAAACCTATGAAGTAAGTTCGGAAACCCGGGATCGAAATTTCTGCTCTCGAAAAAGTGCTCAAATTGTTAAGAAATATTTCCAAGATGTAGCATGTCGGTCATCCAAGCACTCTCTCGTTAGTAGATGTAGAAGTGTACTTCGACATGAAGATAAACTATTTTCTAACTACCTGTCTTCGTAGGTCTCAGGTGCAGCCATGCATCACTCTTAAATGATTGCCATTGTACGCTGATTCCTTTTCAATGAAGTATACTATGGCACTAAATTACCATCAAAACTGATTTACTTTTGTCCAAGCCAACCTGGATGAAAAACAAATGCCTCTGCTTTCCCGGTTCGAATCCTACTATAAACTGTTATTTCATAAACTCAGCTAAGTTAAGTATGGCGGCTAAACAACAAGAAATATGGTTACATTATAGTGTTGCTCACCCCAACACTGGCACCCGAAGACCGCGGTTTCGTCCTGGTTGGGACTCATCAGTTCGACATAGCCTGAGTTGGGCCGGAACTCAGAGTCTAGTGGCTCATGGTTGACACCATAAGCACTATGCCACTGAGATCCACGAGCATAGCTTGGTCCAGCGAGAAAGATTGCAAAGTTGGGCTTGGATGATCCGCTGGTGGTTGGGTTGCTACAAGCAACCTCTATGGTTATGCTCACCCTAGTTAACAACACGTGAAACAAAGCATACATGGTCAATATTATCATGCGAATGGCTAATCATATACTCACCGGGATTGTTCACTTTCCATGGATATTCCAAGTCGATTTTCTTGGGATGCGTGCTTAAAAGTTGCTCTGGAAAGGAAAATTGTCGAGCCTGGTGTAAGTATTTCAAACTTTAAAGCAACGCAAGTAACTGTTATTTTTGAATACCGGAAGAAAGGATTTGTTAGGGACTTTGATATACGCCTACCTACCTTAATCAAAACCACTACAGCGGAATTGGAAACATGCCCCATAATTATGAATCTAGCTAGATCCATAGCAGTGAAATAAATTCGCTCGAAAACAGCAAACTAACTTCAACTGATACACGTTTGCACACTCCTAAAGCAGACAGGTCATGGATAACAATAATAATAATAAGAATGCGTATATTTCCCGATTGTACCATAAGCTCTACTTGGATTGTGGACAGATCATGGGTACAATAATTATCATGCTCATGCATGAGTGAGATATGTAATATGGGGTGTATGATATCAAAATAATTTGGAATCACGTTACTTTTGTTGTTGCTGAGTTCTTTGTACCATGGATTATATATTCCTTGGTCCATGCTGAAAGAACTCGTTTGATGATTTACCGGATGGTAACATGGTCATTATCGAGTTCTGGTCAAGGATTTTGCTAAGCAGAATCTGGAACGTTCTTACATTTATGCCAGATCTGATAGTGGCTGGTGGGCTATTCCACACGACAGAGTATCTGACGAGGAAGAAGTTGGAGCAGATATCTGTCCTGGTTCTGTGCACACATAATGTACAGGTCTTGTTGCGAATATTCTGAGTAAAGTTATGTTCAATTTTAAGTGTACACAGATTGGAGTATATCCTTTGCTTTGTGGGATTGTGTATCAGCAACAGGTTATGTTTCAGTCGTCGCAAACAAAGGGGCTCGCGATTAAGCTGCTGGAAGCGCTCCTGATAACTCATGGGGGTAGGTTTACTAAAGAGCGCTTAGTGAATATCCTTTGCAGCTTTTCTTAAGCTTTCCTGTCACCCATTCGCATGTTCCCATAGATAATGCTGCAGTATGCAAGGACAGAAGTGTAAGTATTTTGAAAAGCTCGAGTCTGGCAGGGGTTGTATAGATTTTATGGCTTATGTTAGCCACAGATCGTTTGGCACGTGCTATTTGATACTCAGTATGCTCTGAGAGATTAAAGTTTGAAGAGTTCCGCATGCCTAGATCACAATTGGACAATTCCACACGAATGCCTTTATTGTTATGTTTAGCAGATTCTTCAGGGTTTAAAAAGCCCTGTGGCATAATGCATGATTTACTGCCTGAGAAATTTAGCATCCACCTGTTGCATCATTTCTCAAGGGAATCGAAGTTTTCTTGAACGAACAGCATTGCGCTATTGAGTTCATCTCGTCGAAATTTATAAACGATCTTTATGCCATTGGCGAACAAAAATGACCTACCATGTTTTCTGAACACCGTGATATCATTAAGTAGGAAAAGCGAAGGACTAAATACACTTCCTTGGATGACACCACTAGTGATTGGACGTGGGGAGGAGTTATGATTACCCAGAATGACTATCTGGTAAGACCCATTTAGGTATATTGTCAACCAACCAATCATTAGGTCTCTGATTCCAAATGACTGGATTCTTTTCAGTAACCGCTTGTGAGGCACTCTGTCGAATGCTTTTTGCATATCCAGGAACAGTATCATAACTGCAAATTTCTAATCAATGGCTTTTGTGATGTAATCTAGGTAGTGCAGCTGACAAGTTGCACAATGACTTCTGTCGAAGAATCCAAGCTGGGATTTGTTAAGTAGCCCATGACGATGGATTAAGTCCATGATTCCACTTTTAACTAATTGTTCGAGTAATCTACAGATGAGTGGAGTATGATGGATACGTCAATAATTAGTGACATGCTGTTGCGGCCCCCCTTTATGACCAGGAAGAATAAACGATGTTTTCCACTTATCCGGAAAGCAGCTAGATTCCATGGACAAGTTGAACATGTTTAGCAAAAGCATTGGTATGTGAGGTCCATCAAGTTTAATAACTGATGGGGGGATGCCGTCAGAGTCCGGTTTGAGCGATGAACTTCATAGCCTTTTGAATGGTCGTAAGTTCCTGGCAGCAAGGTATAGGGTCTGTTTCTATGTTAATGAAAGCAGGAAAAGTGATGGACTGAACCGTTGACTTGCAATGCACCGTCTCGCTAAGCGTCGTACTAATATAAGGCCAAATATGGAGTTAGGGCCATGTAATCTACAAAAGATTTTATGAAGCAGTATCCAAGTAGAATAAGTGCTGGAGACAGTCTTGTGCAGTCTGATGAACAATGCCATTGATCTTAGCTACTGATGAAAATCGCAATCGAACTCGAAGAAGAAGATGCCACAGCTCACCGTATCGACATGTCAACGCATTGAGAAAATAGCGAAGCTAACATAGTCATGAAGTGTACAGAATTGTGAAGGGAAAAAGATGGAGCAACCTAGAAATAGGAGCACGCTAACTAGGCCCAATATGAGGCAAAGTTAACGCGGCGTTTCCGCACAAAAAGAAGCACATCACAGGTGGACTACGTAGTAAAAACAGTAAATAGTCGTATAGAAAGACAATGTACGCAAGCAATCTGCCTTAGTGATAACATGACGACGAGACAAGATTGCATAATGTATATCACCGCGCTGACAATCAACTTCGCATGATGGCGCGATGTAGGAAACCAACTAGTCAAGACCAGGGAACAAAGGCCCAACAAAATATAAAGCAAAGCACTTTGTTTTGGTCAGCGAAGGAACTAATGTAATTAAGTAGCTCCATGTAAAACTAGACTACCAATTTCAAAAATTCAGCCATTATCAGCTCCTCGGACGTTTTAGGGGAAATAGGACTGTACTCTAGCGACCAAGATGTGACTCAAAACATGAAACATCTATGTCGTCATGCTAATCGCTACACAGTTACTTGCTGGGAACTGCTTACATTCCACGGATGTTCCGGAGCAAGTTCTCTTGAGATGCGTGTTCCAATGTGGTCATCCAAAGCGACCACGCGTTGCAGATATATTGGACTCAAAAGTTAACCGTTAGTTACTGTGTCCAATTCGTCACTACAACAAAAAAAAGCAATGTTGAATGTTTTAAGTGGTTTGAAATAAACTCTATAGGTGGGGAGAAAAGCACAGCCTAGATAGGACCGTTAATATTGATACAGGGATCTCACAATTCATGCCAATGCGTGAGCATTGCTTCACTGGCTCAGTACTCACCAATATTTGCTTGTTTGTTGACAAAGTTTGATTTGATCTGAGAGAACGTTGGAATCGAGAGAATACCGCACCCATTTGCTTAATGTTTTGTATAAAACTACTCCTTCTTCTCTTAACACTGATGTCGGGCTCATGCAGTCTTTGGGCTCTTTGAAACGAACAGTCTGTCTAAGATTCCTTACTGGTTGTCGGCGTAGCATATCCAAATCCGGTATCATATCTGCTTGCATGCGCGACTGAAGGTAAATCAGTATTCGCTAGTTCTAACTAACTAGTACTAACTGAAAACCTAGTTTGATTTTACAGTCTCATAGATGCTGGTTGTCGTTGAAACAGAATCGCAGCTGGTACAAATGGGTTTTGTCAGGTTTCAACATCGACCTCAATTTGTTAGGTGAATCTGCTAGTAATTGCGCCAGGATCCAATTTGTATTTTTGCAGCTGATAATATCTGGCATACACCACGTCACAGGTTTTAGACTTTTTGTCAGTCCTTTGCAACTGGTGTTTACACGCCTGTGCTAGTCCGGTCCGTCACTTGTCTTCGCTTAGGATTGATCGACCCCTCCCCCCGCAGACTTGATCTGTCGACCAAGCAGCGTCTCCGACGGTTAATTTCAATAACACGCTGCACGTGAATTGATGCAATACACGGTTCAACATTTTTGTATGCTTCGCGCTTTTGATAAGTAACCACTGGGACGAAATGAGAAATCGCTCAGTTTGACCATTCGCTTGATACCATGGCAGTGACAAATTGTTGCGTATTCTCACATTGACTGACACCAGATTCCGGCATAGCGGTCATTGCGCTTGGTATCGCGATGACCTCTGGCTGCGTCCCTCACACGGAGATATGACCTGCATTCAAGTCGATAAGTGGAGACACACTGTACGCCAACACTCGTGCCGGTCATCACATTGCCACTCAATCCCAAAAGCTTGATGGACTATGAGGGCTCAGAAACTAGGCAAATTGCACGAGACCGTAGAACATGTGCGAAAAAGGCAGTGAATGCGTGGCAGAAATATGATTGAAACAATCATTTTAAGGGCGTTAAGGAGCATTGGATTTAAGGAACCACGGTTGAGAGTCTGTTTCGAAGGGACTGCCATCGATGCAGTAGCCTAATGGCTATCTGTCTTGTTTGGAGTGCTACCTACAATATCCTTGGGCCGCACTCTTTGTAACCTTCTGGACTTCGCATCCTTGATAGAGAAGTACCTATGTCATCCAAGATCAGAATCGCGCGAATATAGCGCCACTGACGCTGGTCATGAGCCTCTGCTTCGTATTCATCATGCTAATGAAACTGGGGGCGACATGGGCAAACGGTTCCGGCTACGATGTCTAAGCGGATCTCTTCTAAACTGCGCTCGCTTGCATTCGCCACGTGGAACGTTTAGAAAGATGTGGACCAATCATATTCCGCTGAGGAGACGAGCTGCGGAATCGAGGATGCTACCATCTTTTCGGCAGAGTATACCACTATCCGAAGAAGTTTAATTTCAGCATAGTACTTGGAATTAGAATGACAGGTGATCCTCGTTAGGTTTCTTGGTTTAGTCGGAATAGCGAATAGGTTGCTTGTAGTGTTCCATTAGCTCAGATCGCCCATTTGACTCTTGTATAATAAACTCGATGCTCATTCTTGAACGTAGGACATATAATAGGTAGTACATCTCATTGTTTCTGATAGTCTTTTAGATGAACATGCATCATGTTTAGGATACCGAGAGATCTGCTATGCACCAGTGATGCATTGCTTTTCACATTATTGTTGGGTCTTGTTCTAGAAACTGTCGCGGCTGGTTTTTCATGTGCCTTGGATCCAGTTACGGCCCCGCTGGCAGTTGCGGTGGATTTTACCTGAGTTTTAGCTTCACAAGTTGGATGGAAATGGGTATGAGTTACGTTATTACAAATGAGTTAGAGGTGAAGTGTTTGCGAACGTTTGGGCAAGTTTGAGTGATGGCGTTGTGTGCAGGAACTCTTTGTTTATGTGACATTTTAACGTTGTAGAGTTGGCTCGCAATGGAGTTCGATGGAGCGGCCTGTGATTTACACTCTGGTACACTTGTTCCTGCTAAAGCTATTTTAAATCTCAATATTTGTTTGACTAATTTTAAAGCCTTTCATACTTTTAAGACAGTGCAATTACTGTCTTAACTAATGCTACTGTTTCATATTTCACGTGAAACAAAAATGAGTTTGGTTTGCTACAGAGCAACTTAAACTCGTTTGGCTTGCTTTTTCCAATTTTTGCATGGAGATAGATTGATAAGCCAGAGCATAAATTTCTTATTTTGACCATTTTATTGTACGTTTCACATGCGCCTTTGGGATCTTGTCCGTGCAATCTCTGGATGGCCATTATGCACGCATTCTATCGTTAGTGGGGTATGAGTTGCAGAAAAAATAAACCGCCCATCACTAATATTGCTGTTGTTTTCAAGTAGAAAGCTCTTGCGGCGGGGTATGCAAGTAACTCAGATTCGATCTTAGTTAGACTAAGCTATTAAATGGATATGTAGCTCCGCTATGATAGGGTCTTGGTCAGTGGGCTCCCATATAAGGTTAAGCGTTATAGCAGAAAGCGATAGCGTTTTTACCTCCTTTAAATCATCGTCTCCCTTTCGTTGTGCAGTGAAAATATTAAAAGGGCGTGGCCTACAACTTTTTGATCGTGCACTATAAATCCTATCCAAAGGAGTTACTGACACACAGACTTTTCGTTACTGACTCAAAAACCTTTTGTTTTTAATTTAACAATGAGTTGTTCCGTAACTATGGACCAAGTCGTTTGCACTCGCGAGACTGAAATTGCTGCGTGCTTTCACGCAAATGAACAGGGCACGTTTTCTTCATAAAGCGATACGAAACAAAATAAAATGATTCAAAAAGTGGCAAAGGAATTCTACACAAAAGCTCCGTGCAGGATGGCGAGTTGCGCTTAGAATGAAAGATATCAGAAGTATGAGCCTACCAGTTTTACTCAATGCTAATTTTCTATCGCTACATGGAAAATTAAGATATCTCAAAAGTATTGTAAAAGGTCAGGTAAATTCTCGTTTGGACAGCATTAGGCTGCAGGAAATCTAGCTTCACGTTGACGCTAAAGATTTAGTTGTGAAACTCAACAATCGATTTACGTGTTGAAGTCAATGCACGCAGAGGAACCGCAGTGGTGGCGTCATCCTATCAAATAACTCTTCACCGTGCCTGTCGATTAAAAGCATTTTGCAGTACGGTTCGCAACGCGTCAGCTGTTTAATCGTACAATGTTATCGTTCGATTTCATTAGCTAATGCTTAAATCTCCCACGGCTGGCTAAACCAAGAAGTTGAATTGTGCTCCTCGAATATCTAGAAAACTGCTTGTGCGTATTTGCCTGTGGCATTAACAGTTCTTTGAAGTCAGCTTCAATACGAGCCTCGGGCTAAAGGATATTGTTCAATCTCCAGCCAGGTTCGATGCAATAATTGATATGGCACTTGTTAACAAACTGAACTTTCACTCTGTTCGCAATCGGGCACCTCTTGGGAGCTCGTATCATGTCATTGTAATGCTTTCTCCCGTCCCCTATAGCAAAACGAAACATAAAGATTTAACTCCTAACAAAGACTGAAATTTCAGGCAGAGACAATGCCTTTCCCGGAACTTTAAGCGACTGCGTGAAAAAATTACCTCCACTGATTTCAGTTTATTTGCTGATTTGGGCATATCAAAGTACTTTGACCAGTTAAATGCTTATTTAAACTTTGCTTTGACACCTGCTGTCCAATTAAAACAGTTGTATCCTAGTGGCAGCTACTTCTCCCAACATCTCAAACAACTGCGTAAATTTAAAGAAAGGGCGTTTAAACGCAAATATGTCACCTCAGTAAGGCCTCTATCTATGGATATAATGATATCTATATATGGGTATAATAATCGAATTGCGTCGACTCAACGATATCTGCGTTCAAGGCATACTTGGAAACAGTAATTATCGTGAAATATGAAAAATGATGTAACAGTTAATTTAGGTCGACCGCGAGGTCACGCATTCAAGTGCAGATGTGGAAAAACTAAACCTCAATTTTTATGACAACTATAGTACTTCCTCCTTTGATATGTCCTCTGCTGGGTTACACCTAGCCTCAGATAATCCTCCTTCTGTGAACAGCCTAGAAGTACGCAGAGAATTAATCGTGCTGCAGATGAACAAAGCACCTAGTCCGGATAAATTGTCCTCTGTAGTTCTCCAGAAATGCGCAGATTACCTGGCGTAGACCCTCCTCGACTTGTACATGTTATGCTTCAAGCTGCACAATATGGTTGACAGTTGGCGAAGTGCAAGTATCACGCAAGTGCCAACGAAATGAAGCTGCAAATACCGGCCGATCGCTTGCACGTCAATTGCTCTGCAGGCCATCGGAAGTGTTATTCTTAAAAATAATCTCAGAACGAACTCATGTGGATGACCCACATCAGTATGCATATCGCAAATCAAAGCCCACTTTAGATGTGGTAGCATCTTTGGTACACACTGTGTTCTCGTAACTGGATAATAAAAATAACTCCATGCGCCTCTGCTTCCTGGATTTTAGCAACCATTCGGTTGTGTGAAACGTGCACAACATTTGTGCGATCTATTAGGTTCCGGAGTCCAAACTACTGTTTTTCTTCATTTGAAAGATTACCTTACCAGCAGTACCCAATTTACCAGGTTAATGAGTAAAATCACTTCTTCAAATACCACAAACTCTGGTGTTCTTTAGAGAGCCATTTCGTCTCCATTCTTGTTGTCCACCTACGTTATCTCAACCCCCGTCCCTGAACATTCCATCTTGCTGAGGTATGCGGACGACGTAATACTTAGTGTCCACCATCCGAGCATAGAGTCATCGGCCAAGATACGAAACTTATTTGACTGGCGTACAATGGTCTAAATCCCGTTGCCTACCGTTTAACACCTCAAACTGCAAGGATGTTCTTTTGTACTCTGTTCAAAGGAAATCGTCAATAGAAAATCCTGACACAGTGTCCACAACTTTGCATTAACGGTAAAAGTTTGGTCTCTTCCATTTCAGCAGAATACCTGGGAGTGACCCTGAGCACTGGACTTACGTATTCCCTCACATGAAACAATTACACACCAGGGTTTGAAGTCACTCATGTTATGTTATACGTCTCAGGTCTTCTTCCGTACCTCAATTTTTGATCCAGTGTTTTAATACTGCAGTTGTGTTACCCTACTAGACCCATTGCTCTCCAGTTATCTTTCTTGGTCTGCTGAGTAAGGATCATAAAATAAATGTCAGCTCGGTGAATTACCTATCTTGGTGTAATGAATTTTCAAGGATGAAAATGGCCAACATCATTGTTGCTAGCCATATCGACACCTGAAAAAAGTTTGCGTCTAAAGTACTCACAGATGTTAGGCATCCCCTACAAAAAAGTTTTTCCAAATGCTTATTAACCTCCTCCTAGACCACACAGATGAACAACACTATATACGTCCGCACAAGGGTCTATGGTACATCTGTTGTTCATTTCCCGTCACGTTTGTACAAGCAAAATTCAGTAATTCAAGAACCTACTTTCAATTTACTCTAGCAATATTTGTTCGGTCAAACTTTCCTTCAGCCATAGTGGTTTATATTTATATACATGTACTATCCATTTTTATTATTTACTTTGTTTCGTGCCGCGAGTGTTATAGCTGAATTTGCTATCTGCAAGAGTGCATATAACAATTTAATGACTAGCTTTGACTTGAAAGCAACCTGTTTCGTAGTTTCTTTCATAATCGTGGTTCCACAGGTACCACTGACTCAAGCGTACTGTCTTTCGGCCTTTGTTATCGCGATCTAATAGTGTTGCAAGTGCAGTGTGATCGGTGCACAACATATATTGATACCCAAATAAGTAAAAATGACATTTCTCACAGATGCAGACGCATCCAAGGGCTGCTTTTCACCGATAGAATGATTACTTTCTGCATCAGACTAGGTGCACAATGCTTACGCAATCACTTTCCCTCTGCCATTGTGCAGCTGGGGCAGAACTGCACCAAAGCTAACATCTGAAGTAGTCATTGAAACAAACCATGGGCAGTGCTCATCGCAGATCGCTACTGTAGGAGTGCATGCGATCATCGCTCGTATAGTCATGCAGATATCTTCATGTTCAGTGGTCAAACGAAGATTCTGTTTTTGGAACGTCAAGGTCCTTAATGACTCGGCAATAATCCAAAAATTCGATAAATGTCAATGTTAATACGAACACAAACCCAAGAAATGTTTCGTCTGTGCAGCATCTAATAGTATTGAACAATCGATGAAGATTCTTAGGTTCTGCAATTAGGCTTAATACCCGAGGTGGAAATAGCTTGCTAAATATACTCTACTTCCGTCACGGCAAATTGATATTTCCTGATATGCAAGCTAACAGTTAGTTCATTAAGTCTGTGCGGAAATTTACGCCAGCATTGCGCATATACGATAAGATTACGGTAAAGACAAAAAGGAACTATGATGTATCCCCAAACTGGACTGCTTACATGAG